>CM042052.1:21075000-21410000 GCA_023525745.1 Arctium lappa | reverse complement strand
CTTCAATAAATGCCCAATAATCTCGAACCCTTTCCCCAACCACCAACAATTAATGTCTTGCAAGAAAATAAGGGGAGGAGGTGTGAAGTTGAGTCAAAATCGTCCCCTAAGGTTTTTCTCTCTCAAACAAATATCTGATTTTTGGTGAGAATGGAGAGAAAAGGTGAGAAAAAGACTTTAAGACCCGTTTTAGGACTTGCAGGCAGTTGCGCAGCTTTGGTCGCGGCTTTGAGGTCGCGCCCCAGGCCGCACGTGTGTCCCAAGGCCTGAACTCCATTGAGTTCCGCGGCTTTGAGGCCACGCCATAGGCCGCGTAAGTCACTGCCTCAGTATATCAAATATGATTTTAAAGATATAAGGACACACACACACACATACAAATATATATAAGTTCTAAACGAAATTACGAGCGTTCCATCACATATGAACATATAGTTCATATGTGAATCATACATGTTCATATATGAACTCGTCCCGTGTATTTGTAAAAATTATAAAACTGTCATTCTATTTTTGGAATAGCTGTAACTTTTGACCAGTCAAAGTCGTAATTGTTAACCAGTCAAAGACGCAATATTTGAACGGTGAATGTCGATCTTGACTGAATGAAAGGCTAGGATTACTTCTCTATTTCTCATATATTTACCATTTCTCAAATGAACCTAAGGCTATATATATATATATATATATATAGGGAGAGGTTCATTTGAGAAATGCTAAATGTATGAGAAATAGAGAAGTAATCCTAGCCATTCATATGGTTAAGATCGGATTTGACTGGTCAAATATTTCGGCTTTGACTAGTCAAAAGTTGTGGATTTGACTGGTCAAAAGTTGTGGCTATTCCAAAAATTGAAGGACATTTTCGTAATTTTTACAAAATACACGGGTTGTGTTCATATATGAACATGTATAATTAACATATGAACACAATGTAATTCACATCTGAACTCTTTTAACTGATTCATATATGAACCTTTGTGATTCGTATATGAACCAATTAACTAATTCACATATGAACTAATTAAATGTAAGTTCATATATGAATCAGTTGAACTAATTAACAGATTCATATATGAACTTTTGTGATTCATATATGAACTAATTAATTGATTCTTATATGAACTAATTAACTGATTCACATATGAACGTATAGTTCATATGTGAATCATATAGGTTCATATATGAACTCATCCTGCGTATTTTACGAAACTACCCCTCTACCTTCTATAGACCATGTAAGGAATTATTCAGTGCTTCGCGGTCAAAGCCACAAATGTTGACCAGATGAATGGCTAAGATTACTTCTCTATTTATCATACATTTACCATTTCTCAAAAGAACCTAAGGATATATATATATATATATATATATATATATATATATATATATATATATATATATACACAGGGAGAGGTTCATTTGAGAAATGGTAAATGTATGAGAAATAGAGAAGTAATTCTAACCCTTCATACGGTCAAGATCGGATTTGACTTGTCAAATATTGCATCTTTGACTGTCAACAATTGCAACTTTTGATTAGTCAAAAGTTGTTGCTATTCCAAAAATATAAGAACAATTTCGTATTTTTTACAAATACACGGGACGAGTTCATAAATGAACCTGTATGATTCACATATGAACTATATGTTCATATGTGAACCAATGCAATTCATATATAAACTCTTTTAACTAATTCATATATGAATCTTTGTGATTCATATAATTACTTGTAGGTTCATACGTGAATCAGTTAAACAAATTAAAAGATTCACATATGAACGTATAGTTCATATATGAACTCGTCCCACGTATTTTACGAAACTGCCGCTCTATTTTCTACAAACCACACAAGGAATTATCTGGTGCTTTACGATCAAAGCCGCAAATGTTGACCAGATAAAGGGTTAGGATCATTTCTCTATTTCTCATATATTTAGCATTTCTCAAATGAACCTCTCCCTAAATATATATATATATATATATATATATATATATATATATATATATATGTTAAAGGAAAAACTAAATAGAAGTATAGAACAACAATAAATGGAGTGAATGAATATGTAATTCTCATTAATCAAAAGCCTTTAAATAGGGATGAGTTACAAGTTTATAGATATGAGAATTTTCGGTTCTAATCTAACTCTGATATACTTATCTCTATCACCATCTCTATCTTCATATCCTTTAGACGATGACACATTTATCCTACAACACTCCCCTTTGTGCCGAGTTAAAGGAGTGACGGTGCACAATTGTTGTCTCGTTAAAACCTTATGCTAAAATAAAAACCCATTGGGAAAAAATAAAAGTGTGACGAAGGAAAGAGTACAACGCACCAACTTCTTTGTAATATATAGACTTTTCCTCCAGTCTAGTTTTCTCTTAGATTCGTACATTAATCATGAGAGTTAGGAAAACATGATGATATATAAAAAGTTTCCTCACTAAAAACGTACACCAAGGAACAAAACCAAATGGGAAAAATAAAACCTTGGTTGAAGGAAAGAGCACAACATACCAATATCACAAATATAGTAGACTCCCCCTTTTGTCTACTACTCCCCCTGATTCGAGAATTAATCAAGGGAGTTTGGAAAACATTTGCATTTACTTTCTACATGTTTCCTAATATATGGTTTTAGGTAATGATTTGGTAAAATGTGTCATGTTCTCCTGACATCTTACTTGATTTAATTGAATCTCGAGGAGAATTTTCTTATTGCTGATTGTATAAGACTTAAGCAGAATATGCTTTGTGTTTTCACCCTTGATGTATCTTATGTTCATTTCTTCGACACATGATGCATTATTTTTATATACACAAGTATGATACTAGTTGAACCCAAAATTACTAGCTCCTCTAATATATGTAATGATAGTCCTTAATATTATCTCATGGAGAGTAATATTCTTAGATTAGTTCAAGGAGGTAGTTACAAGGGTTTGCTTAGCTTACTTCAAAGCAATAGGCGTGTTCCTAGTGGTAATTCCTTATTCAGTTTGGGAACAACCTTTCTATGGGTCAGGCAGATACCTAATATCAACAAAGACATACCAAGAGATTGTTTGGTGTTTTTCTATAAGAGCTAGTACTTTTGTTGCTTACATTTTAAGTAGGTATTAAATTTTCATTATCAATCTCATTTTTATTTCTACAGGGAAATTATAAGCCCATGTCAATTGTTCAAAAATATTAACTTGGTAGCATTCCAATGACGTTGATTTAAATCTAGCTAACAAGTTCACCGAGAAATACAATAGACGATCAAGTGTATTGTGCTAAGTACGATAATGTGCATGTTGTACTTGTATAGGGAATTCCAGCTCCTAACACTCTTTCATTATCATCCTTTAGACGAAATGGATAATTCCTTATATCCAACACTTTGACCGATCGATCATGGGAGTGCTAACCGGATGCTCTTTGTCCATATTAAATTGCCTGGTTATTTTCTGGATATATGCGATCGTTGAATTAATATTTCACATGTGTTTAAGCTCATATAGTTAGATAAAACCAAGTTTTCCCAAGATTTTTCATCTCAAATTTAGATTTCAAGTAGCTTGTGCTTTCTCTTATTTCATCAAGAGTGCCTATTATGTTCATAACATCGACATATAAAGTTGCTTTGAAAATCTGGAACTTGTTTTCCTAAAATAAATATGCAAGGGCACAGTTCATCATTCTTATATATCCTTTCCCAATCCAGTATTCACTTAGGCGGGTACACCACTTCAACATAAATTGCTTTAATCTATAAAGTGAGCTAGCATGGATCAGGATTGGATTTGTTCTGCTTGTATGTCAAGAGTGATATCCCCAGGGTCCTCAATTGAATAGTACTAAGAAAGTGCATGCATGCTCAAATGATCAGTGTAGGACACTGATAATTAGTATATGATATTGATATATCTCTTATCAGTATATTCTAGAATCGAGAAACAAAGAATCGAACATAATGAGGATGACACATCCATGCCTCGTGTTCGACCAGGATATATGAACAAAGGGACACATATGTGTTCACTGATAATGATCACAATTTGTCGATTAGCTAAATCACTAAACTTTATCACCTGGGTAACGATGATGTATTGCTAGATGTCGCTATTCGTTTATAATTATAAATATGATTTACAATTATTGTTGTTAATGCAAAATGCCAACGTGATAAAGTCCTAATAGGTCACACGCATAAGATTTATATCTGAATAAGAAGAATAAATAATTAAAGGAGTTTAGTTATTAAATCCTTTTAAATCTTATTCCATCCGATAGAATCAGATTAAAGGGGACATGATTGGCAAGTGGAGACTTGACATTATGATGGTTGTGTAAAGGATATTAATCCCAAGATTTCAAGTTCTAATCACAGTTTTAATGCAAAGATAATACGAAAACAATTTGGACAATCAACCTGTTATCAATTCAATTCAATATTTCGTACAGAGACTATCTCAGACTTTTTCTCTCTCTAGAATCTATGTCCGCGTACAATTCTTACAAGACACACACTTAAACACAAAGACACAACACTTTGACTTTGACTTTTTATTACAAAAGACTTTGACTTGCTTTAAGAGTTGACTCGAGCTTTGACTTGGCTTGACTTTCAGTCTTCAGTCTTCTATGATCTTGTATCCAACATATTTATGCACTAACAATCTCCCCCTTTGGATTCAAGATCATCTTCAAAAAGATTTTGCAATATAATCTCCCCCTTGTTCAATTTCTGTCAAATAAAACCATTTTCTGAAATGCACTCATTGAAGTAATCTACCCCTTTGTCAGAATATAGTCAAATTCAATCTCTTCTTTGAATAATCTTTAGTAGCTTTAATCTTCCCCGTTATACTCAAGAACAGTCTTCAACTTTTAGTTATCTCCCCAAAGTTTTTGAACAACATTTGCAATAGGCTTTAACAATCTCCCCCAAAGGTTGTAGAAACCTCTTTCAGACTTCAAAAAGAAATAATCTTCAGATTCAGCTCGGTTTGCTTCAGCAAATTATCTTCAAATAAAATTTCAGTAAATTTCTACTCACTTTCAGAATTTTATGAACTTGCTCTTTCAAATTTGAATAATCTTTTCACAACTTTTATTTCTTTGACAAAATCTTGCAATGAACTTTCTTCAAATCATCTTTCTAGAACAAATCTTCTCCATTTCTTGAGTCTCTCCCCCCTTTTGATGATTGTGACATTGAAATCATCAAAACTTTCACAAGAAATGTCCTGAAAATTCTGATCTGACCACTGATCTTTCATCACATGAGCCGCTGATTATCCGTCAATTCATAAAGATATTCATCCGAATCTTTTCAAATTCAGACAAATTATGAGTGTAACACCTGAATCAACAAATGAATCAGTTATAAATGCCTGTCAGTAACACGAAATCACTGTGTGTAACGAATAGACATTGGAAATGAGCTTTTTGATGATCACTCCCCCAGGTCTTCCATTCAATCATCGAATAACACAACGTTAAACTATGAACGTTTAGACAGAAAAACGAATTTCCTGTGTGTTCGTGCTTGTGTTTGAAAGAATTAAGCATATGATGATTGCTTTTAATAATCGGCTCAAAATTTTGTAAACCATTGAGACAACAACAGTAATACACAAACTCAATTGTGCATGATCGAAGTGCGAAGGTAGGGCAAACTTCCTTCATTTTCAATATCAACATCTTCCGAATGAAGACGAGATAGCATATGTGTTGCATCCCCAAGAAAATATGAAACATCTTCTTTTTAAGAAAAAGATGAGTAACTGGTGGGGTTTTAAACAAGAGTTGGCATGGGCTAGTTGTCTGTTTCAATGGAGTTCATGAAGAATTGTGAAACAACAGTAATGTGGTTGTCCGACTCAGAAAAAGTTGGTGCAGAGTTTGATATTCTTTTACTCTGATCTCACGCCCTCTTTCTTTTTATCATTGAGCTCGCTTCTAACCAAACTCTCATTTCTATTTTTCCGTTCATCACACACCCACACTCATAAGTTGACTCCTCACACTCGATCACTCAAGGATTAACTTCTTGGGTAGGAAACACTGGTTAACGTAAATCCATAGAAGTTCAGTTAAGTTCACACAATGAACCCATGTTGTCCTAAAAGCAAGAATGTTGCTCAAATGATTTAACTTTTCAGTTAAGGCACAATGTAAAATACATGTCAGATGTATGTATGATCATAAAGATAATCATGAAGATTTGAGCATTTTAATGAATAAATGAAATGAATACAAGAAACTTGTTTGAAAATCTGACATTGTATGAAAAGATCAAATATGAATGATTTATCAATCAAAGCTTAGGTCAAGAAAAATAGAAATTTGTCTATACGAATCAAAATATAGACATTCATGAAATAAACGTTTTGAATGAAATCACGCTCAACAAACATTGAATATCAAGCGGGGTGTCTTACCATAAAAAATTTGTTTCAATATGAGACATGGTAAGAACATATCAAGAAAAATTGTAAACCGGTGTGTATGAATACTTAAAAGTATATGGAAAAGATAATACACAAGTATTTATCTTTGGAAACACATGGTTTATTTAAACACGTAAGCTCATGAAAATGAAAACATTTAAAAATCACACTTCTAAATTCGTGAAATCATTTTGAGAATAAGAAGTGGTTTGAATGTTTAAGCAAATGATTTTCATGAATGAAAGTCGTCCTTATTTCAAACATGTATGAGATTAAGATTAGAATTAAACCTTATGTTCGGTCTTAAATCTCATAAAGTCAGCTCTAAATCCATATTGAGTATGGTCATGTAAGCTCTCCCGCAAAATCTGCATTCAGTCAAAAGTCATCAAAGTACAAAGTTTTATTCAAAAAATTTATTGAAAAGTAAAAACTTGAAAGCAATAAAACTTTTAAAGTACGAGTTCTGATCAGATGTAATCAGAAGTCATAGTCCTTACTCCCCCTGACAATATGCATCATAAAATTTGTCAGTAACAAAATATATGCAAATATTTGATTAACTCCCTTAAAGTGTAGATCATCTTATCTTTGTGTCACACTCCCCCTGAAATCATGAAAAAACTTAAGTGCAGATATCTTTCAGAATAAAGAATAAAGAAATGAAGAAAAATAACAAAACTAAACTTTAATTGGTAACAACAATTTACGTCTTGAGATTTAGCATACCAAGCTTTGAAATGAGAAAATTAAATCTCTTTTCGTCAAGCGGTTTGCTGAATAAATCAGCAAGCTGATAATCTGTGTTTACAAAGTAAAGTTCAATTGTACCTTTTTCGACATTGTCTTTTATAAAATGATATCTCACGTTTATGTGCTTGGTTTTGGTATGTTGCACAGGATTTGCAGATATTGCAATAGCACTATTAGAATCGCAGTATATCAGGATTTTGTCATATTTGAAGCCATAATCTCGGAGTTGTGTCCGCATCCACAGCACTTGAGAACAGCAGCTAGCCGCAGCTACATACTCTGCCTCGGTTGTTGAAGTAGATACACAAAGTTGTTTCTTTGAAGCCCAACTCACGAGTTTATCTCCAAGAAATTGTATATGTCCTGACGTACTCTTCCTGTCAAGCATACAACCTGCATGATCTGCATCTGAATATGCTGTAAGCTCGAAACTTGTATCCTTAGGATACCACTGATCAAGATCTGCAGTGCCCTTCAGATATCTAAAAACACGCTTAACAACAGATAAAATGGGATTCTTTAAGACTAGCATGATATCTTGCACATAAGCATGTAGAGAACATTATATCTGGCCTACTAGATGTTAAATATATTAAAGAACCAATCATACCTCGATAGGTTCTAACATCGACAGCTTTTCTAGAAGGATCAACGCTAATCTTAGTTCCAGGTGCCATCGGGGTTCCAATAGGAGTACAATTTTCCATTTTAAATTTTCTAAGAATATCAAAATTGTACTTTGTTTGATTAATAAAAATCCCCGTGGAAAATTGTTTGACTTGTAATTCAAGAAAGAAATTCATCTCTACCATGATACTCATTTGAAATTTTGACACCATAAGATTAGAAAAATTCTTACAGTACTTAGTATTAGTTGAACCAAATATGATATCATCCACATATATCTGGATTAAAATGATATCGGCTTTTTTCCTTTTTAATAAAAAGAGTAGTATCGATTTTACCTTTTGAGAAGCCCGACTTGACTAAAAAATTGGATAAGACTTCATACTAGGCGTGAGGAGCTTGCTTCAGACCATAAAGGGCTTTGTCCAGAATGTAAACGTGATCTGGTTTCTCTAGATTGACAAAACCTTCAGGTTGTGAGACATAGACTTCCTCCTTTAAGATGCCATTCAGTGGCAGTCTTCACGTCCATCTGGTAGACAGTGAAGTTCTTGTGTGCGGCATATGCTAGAAACATGCGTATAACTTCTATGCGCTCAACTGAAGCATAAGTCTCGTCATAATCTATGCCTTCCTATTACCTATATCCTTTAGCCACAAGTCTTGCCTATATCCTTGTTCTTGAAAACCCATTTTGTGCTGATTATCGTCTTTCCTTCAGGTTTAGACACTAATCTCCAGACCTTAAGTGCATCAAATTGATTCAGTTATTCTTGCATTGCAGTCACCCAATCTGAGTCAGCTAGAGCTTCAGATACTCGTGTTGGCTCTATCTTGCTCTGGAATGAATCATGCATGCACTGGTTTAATGTAGCAGACCAAGTTTGCACTGGCTTGGACGGATCTCCAATGATTTGATGTATTGGGTGCTCTTTGGTCCACTTGTATTCATGAGGGAGTGAATTATTTGTAGATTGATCGTAATGTTCATCTAAAAATCCACTTTCAGTTTCTTCATTTCGTTCAGGATTAGGTAGGGGTTCAGTTGAAGTAGTATGTGCAGAAGCTTCAGTTGGTTGGACATTTTCTGTCAGTTGATTATTCGTTACCGTGCATCCAACTGATTCAGCAACTTCTGGCTCGACAGTTTCATGTATAACTTCAACTGAAGGAGTAGGCGTTTGAACTTGAATTTCTTCTTGAATCGGGATTGCTGATTTACTAGATACCTCTGATGTGATTGGTTGATTATCGTTTGAGTCTTCGGACCTATCAATCACAACAGGTTTAGTCACTTTAGTACCAAGAAATTCATCATAGAAATGTTCAAACAATGGATCTAAAGCTGATAAATATGATGTAGAAGTTGACACTTTATCATAATTTAAAACATTAACTGCCGGTTTTGGACTGATTTGCCCAAAAGCTAACACTCCAGTAAGTACGGGTTCTGAACTGTGTTGTTCAGAGGCAAACTCTTTATTGAATATTACATTTACGCTCTCGACGACAATTTTCGACTTCTTTAGATATACTCTGTAAGCTGCAGATGTTTGAGAGTAGCCGATAAAAATGCCTTTATTATGTCTCAAATTATCAAGTTCTAAATGTAATTCAATCACAAAAAAGATGACAAACAAACAATCTATTAACCTGTTTCACTTTTGTTAGAGCATAAATATGTTAGATACAAGATCAAGAAGACTGAAGGTCAAAGTTCAAGAAAGTCAAAGCTGAAGAAAGTCAAATCTCGTCAAATTCAAAGTCTTTTGTAATAAAAGTCAAATTGTATTGTATTGTATTGTATTGTATTTGTATTTTGTTTTTAATTTCCTTGTATTTTAGATGTAGGTATAAATACTTTGTACCTTGTATTTTTTCTGAAAAGGATTGTAACTATCAGAGGGAGTTTAATTGAGAGAATACGTTTAGAGAGAGAAATCTGTAGAGAGAGAGAGAGAGAGAGAGAGAGAGTTCTAGAGAGAGAAAGATTGTAATTGTTGAATTTGAAAGTGAAATCAAACAGGTAATTGATTCTTGTTTGTGTTTGTTTTGATTAATTGCATTTAGGAACTAGAATCTGGGAATAACAATTTTGATTACTGGAATTTGTATACAATCTCTCTGAGGATCTTTCTCTCTTTAGAAAACAGTTTCTGCGAATAATGACTTCTAGTTACACGCTTACAACACAATTAGTTATATCCCTATTTAAAACACACACTTACAAAACACAATTAAAAACAAATACATTTGACTTTGACTATTTATTACAAAATAACTTTGACTTTCATGCTTGAGAGTTGACTTGAACTTTGACTTGGCTTTGACCTTCAGTCTTCAGAATTCATGATCTTGTATCCAACATATTTATGCTTTAACAATCTCCCCCTTTGGATTCAAGATCATCTTCAAAAAGATTTTTCAATTCAATATCCCCCTTTCGTTGCATTGAGGAACTTTAACAATTTATCTCCCCTTGTAGATTATTGTCAACTCAGATCATCTTCAGAAAGAAAATCAACATTGAAATGTAATCTCCCCTTCTTGTGCTCAAAAAAATTCTGTAATCTTCTCAAAGTCTTTCTTCAAAAATATAGTAACATTCTCCCCAAGGTTGTAAAAACCTCTTTCAGACATTGGAAAGAAATTATCTTCAGATTCAGCTTGAATTGCTTCAACAAAATGTCTTCAACGAAAATTTCAGTAAAATTCAGCTTGTTCTTAGAATTCTTTGAACTATCTCTTTCAGCTCTAAATAATCTTTAACAATCTGAATCAAAACTTGCAATTAACTTTCTTCAGACTTTGCATTTCTTGAACTTTTCGTCTCTCCCATAATCATTTCTTGATTACTTCTCCCCATAACTTTTACAAAATCTTCTTCAGTCAACATTTCTTGCCCAATAACTTCTCCATTTCTTGAATTTCTCCCCCTTTTTAATGATTGAAGCATTAAGATCATCAAAACTTTCACAAGAAATGTCATTAGCAATATGATCTGACCACTGATCTTTCATCACTGAGCCTCTGACTATTTATCGATCCAAAAGATATTCATCCGAATCTTTGCAAATTCAGACAAATTATGAGTCTAACATCTGAATCAACAAATGAATCAGTTAAGATGTCTGTCAGTAACACGAAGTCACTGTGTGTAACGAATACACATTGGAAATAATCTTTTTGATGTTCACTCCCCCAGGTCTTCCATTCAGTCATCGAATAACACAATGTTAAACTATGAATGTTTTGACAGAAAAACGAATTTCCTGTGTGTACGTGCTTGTGTTTGAAAGAATTAAGCACAGATGATTGCTTTTGTTAGGCTCAAAATTGTGTAAACCATTGAGACAACAATAGTATAACACAAACTCGATTGTGCATGATCGAAGTGCGAAGGTGGGGCAGACTTCCTTCTTTTTCAATATCCAGATTTTCCAAATGAAAACCAGATAGATTATATGTTGCGTCCCCTTTTAAAAATTGAAACATCTTCTTGTTGAGAAGAAAATGAGTAACTGGTGGGGTTTTTATCAAGAGTTGGCATGGGCTAGTTCCCTGTTTCAATGACGTTCACCAATGAATTGTGAAACACCAGAAATGTGGTTGCCCGGCTCAGAAAAAGTTGGTGCAAAATTTGATATTCTTTTACTCTGTTCTCTCACCCTCTTTCTTTTTAACATTAAACTCGCTTCTAACAAACTCTCATTTCCATTTTACCTCATCACACAACCCACACTCATATATTGACTCCTAACACTCGATCACTCAAGGATTAACTTCTTGGGTAGGAAACACTGGTTAACGTGAATCCGTAGAAGTTCTATTAAGTCTCACACAATGAACCCATGTTGTCCTAAAAGAATATGTTGCTCAATTGGTTTAACTTTGCAGTTAAAGCACAAGATACATGTCAGATGTTTGTATGCTTATAAAGATAATTATGAAGATTTGAGCATTTTTAATCATGAAGATATTTCAAACAAGTATATTGAATGAATGAAATTAATACAAAAAACTTGTTTGAAAATCTGACATTGTATGAAAAAGATCAATATTTGAATGATTTAACATGAAAGCTTAGGTCAGCAAAAATTGGATATTGTCTATACAAATCAAATATAGACATTCTTGAAAGAAACGTTTTGAAATGAAATCAAGCTCAAACTTTGAATTTCAAGCGGGATGTCTTACCAACGAAAATTTGGTTCAATTTAGAGACATGGTAAGAACATTTTCAAACAAAATAGTAAACCGGTGTGTGTGAATACTTGATAGTATATGGAAAAGATAAAACACAAGTATTTATCTTTAGAAACACACGGTTTATTAATCATTAAAGCATGTATAACATGAAAACATTTAAAATAACACTTATATATTCATGAAATGTTTTTAAGAATCAGAAGCGGTTTGAACATTTAAGAACATGTTTTCATATCTGAAAGCCGTCCTTCTTTCAGACATGTATGAGATTAAGGTGTTGTTCGGTTCGTTTTCTATTAAGACCTGTATGGATATAGCTGTCTGTATGGATATAGTTGTCTGGGTGTTAACAGATAAGTTGTTGTTCGGTTATGGTGCTGAATAAACAGTCTGAATGTTGGAAATGACTATTTTACCCTTCAGTTCATTTTTTTGTCTAATTGAAATAACAATTTAACAAAAATGATGAAAAGATTCACTTCAAATTATAAACTTGTAATTGAACCACATTGAAAAAATCTCACTGAACTTTAATATTTGATTAATAAATGAAACAATCAAACAATTTTATCTTAATATATCCTATAATTAATACTTTCTTTTCCATTGAAGACATGAGTTGAAAAAGAAAAGAAATTCAACTCATTTTTTTCCTTCCATGGTTTACCCAACCCTAGCAGGTAGCAGCCGCACTTCACCTTCACAACCATCTCCTTCATCTTTCTTTTCCTTGCCATTCATCTCTATCTCTGCCTTTTTCACCCCATTGCAGAAACCATTTAAACAGGACTTGCGACTCGAGTCTGGTCCATTGAGGAATGCAGCAGCAAGAGAGATCTCCGTTGAGAAGGAAGGAAAATCTCTCTGCCTTTTTCTTTTTGCACCACCACTGTGGTCACAGGTCTTGATGGGGAAGAAGATGAAGGTCTGCCATTTCATATTTTGATTCTCGCCTCTCTCTGTCCTTTTCGAACAGGTCTGCCATTTCATATTGATTGAGCAACAAATCCAATTTAAGATTTCTAGGTTGGTGATGGTGTTTATGGCTGACGATTTTGGATGAAGAACAAATCTTTGATGGATTAAAGGGGTGAATTGATGGAGAGCAGCAAAGCTTCTTCACCTTGAACCATGAAGAGAAAGGGTAGTTGAGGGAAAAGTAATCTAATTTAATTTCTGTGTCTATATGAGTTGGTTTTTGTAGCTGATTTGCTCAGCCATCGGCTGAGCGAATAAGCTCCTACCGAACAACTAGATATGGCTGAGCGAATAAGCCATATCTGTTATACAACCCATTAAGCCGTTACCGAACAGCCCCTAAGAGTAGAATATTTCCTTACGGTCATCTTCAATCTCACGAAGTCAACTCTAAGTCTTATATGATATTAGCATGTAAGCTCTCTCTCAATTCTGCAAAAATCACAAGTCTGTGAAAGTACAAAGCTTTATTCACAAAAATTTTTGAAAATAAAATGACATAAAGCAATAAAACTTTGAAAGTACGAGTTCTGATCAGATATAATCAGAAGTCATTTTCCTTACTCCTTAACTCTTACTCCCCCTGAAATTATGCATCAGAAAAATTTATCAGTGATAAACATATGCAAAATTTGTTAACTCCCCCTCAAATGTATGTAGATCGTCTTATCTTGTATCATCTCACACTCCCCCTGAGATCACGAACAAACTTAAGTGCAGATATCTTGTAAAATAAAAAAAGAAATGAAGAAAAATAACAATAACAAAACTTTAGTAGGTAATCATAGATTAAGTCTTGAGATTAACATACCAAGTTTTGAAACGAGAAAATTAAATCTCTTTTCATCAAGAGGCTTGGTAAATAAATCAGCAAGTTGGTAATTTGTGTTTACAAAATAAAGTTCAATTGTACCTTTTTCCACATTATCTTTGATAAAATTATATTGTACGTCAATTTGTTTGGTCTTCGTATGTTGAACAGGATTCGCAGATATGGCAATCGTACTCTTCGAATCACAGTAAATCGGGATCTTGTTGAATTTGAAGCCATAATATCGGAGTTGTGTTCTCATCCACAACACTTGAGAACAACATCTCGCCGCAGCGACGTACTATGGCTCAGCTGTTGATGTAGATACACAGAGTTGTTTCTTTGAAGCCCAACTCACGAGTTTATCGCCCATAAATTGTATGTGACCCGACGTACTTTTCCTGTCAAGCATACAACCTGCATGATATGCATCTGAATATGCTGTCAGTTCAAAACCTGTATCCTTAGGATACCACAGACCAAGATCTGCAGTGCCCTTCAGATATCTAAAAATTCTTTTAACCGCAGACAAATGAGATTCTTTAGGACTAGCCGGATATCTAGCACATAGACATATAGAGAACATTATACCTGGCCTACTAGATGTTAAATACATTAAAGAACCAATTATCCCTCGGTAGGTTCTAACATCGACTGCTTTACCCGAAGGATCTGCGCTAATCTTAGTTCCACGTGCCATCGGGGTTCCAATAGGTGTACAATTTTCCATTTTGAATTTTCTAAGAATATCGAAAATGTACTTAGCTTGATTGATAAAAATCCTCGTTGAAAATTGTTTGACTTGTAATCCGAGAAAGAAATTCATCTCTCCCATCATACTCATCTGAAAACGTGACACCATGAGGTTAGAAAAATTCTTACAGTATTTTGCATTAGTTGAGCCAAATATGATATCATCCACATAAATCTGAATTAAAATGATATCGACTTTTTCCTTTTTGATAAACAGAGTAGTATCGATCTTACCTTTCGAGAAGCCAGATTTGACTAGGAATTTAGATAATACTTCATATCAGGCTCAAGGAGCTTGCTTCAGACCGTAAAGATCTTTGTCCAGAATGTAAACATGATTCGTCTTTTCTAGATTGACAAAGCCTTCAGGCTGAGAGACATAGACTTCCTCCTTTAAGATACCGTTGAGAAAGGCAGTCTTCACGTCTATTTGATAGACGGTGAAGTTTTTATGAGCGGCATATGCAAGAAACATCCGTATAGCTTTGATGTGCGCCACTGGAGCATAAGTCTCGTCATAGTCAATACCTTCCTTGTTAGAGCATAAATCTGTTGGATACAAGATCAAGAATACTGAAGGTCAAAGTTGAGGAAGTCAAAGCTGCTAAAGTCAAATCTCATTAAAAGTCAAAGTCTATTTTGTAATAAGTCAAACTTAGTTGTATTTGTATTTGTTGTTTCCTTTGTATTAGGTGTTAGTATAAATACATTTTCTTCTTGTATTTTCAGTAGATACAAGAGTTAGAAGGTGGAAATTGAGAGAATATATATCAGATTGTAGAGAGAGAGAGAGAGAGAGTTCTAGAGAGAGAAAGTGTATTTGTGAATTGAAAGAGTAATCAAACAGGTAAATTTGATTGTTAAATCTTGTTTGTTTGATTGTAATTGAATAGAAATTAGAATATGGAACAATCAATTGGTATCAGAGCAGATCCAAAAGGTGAAATCGATTCAAGAAAATCAAGAAACGAGTTCGTCAATGTTCAAAGTCGAATTCTGAGTTTCAGAGTGTTTTTGGAGCAGATTTTGGATAGAAAGTGTTCGAATAGTGTTTTTGATTGAGTCTTTGTAATCAATTTCATGTATTGCACTGTAAAATCACACGAATTTTGTGATTTTTGTTAAGTTGTGTAAACGAGTCGTTTTTACTGTTACATCTATTATTTTGATTTGTAAGTGTTTGTTTGTAAATTTCTTGAATTGTAATTCGTTCTAGAGTTGTAATCGAGCATCAATCCAGAGTTTCAGAGAGTTTGGACCAAGAAAAGATCGATTACAGGTGAAAAAGATGGTTTTTGGGTCGAAAAACGATAGAACGCGCTAGATCGCTAGAACGCGCAAGTTCTTCTTGAAACGCGCAAGGTTCATCAGGGTAGAACGCGCAAGTCGAAAGAAGGGTTTTGGTCTCAAACGCGCAAGGTTATCTGGGAGTTTCAAGAAACGCGCTAGTAGTGGCCAGCGAGTTTGTAAAACTCGCTAATTGAAGCTAGCGAGTTTAAGAAGGAATAGTGACTTGCGAGTTCTTAGGCTTGCGAGTTTGAGGAGAAACAATGATCAGCGAGTTTATCGACCTGCGAATTTGAAAATTCAGAAAATAATTCTAAGTGTTGAAACGCGCAAGAGTGGCTAGCGAGTTTAGTTCAAACGCGCAAGCTTTGATCTGCGAGTTTGGGAAACGCGCACATCACAGTTAGCGAGTTCTAGTGTGAACAGTGGTTAGCGAGTTTAGGCGCTTGCGAGTTTGATCTGTGTATTTGCTTGCGAGTTTCTCAAAACGCGCAAATATCTGCGAGTTTTCTTGCGAGTTTGTCTGCGCATTTGGTTGAGAATTTATAGAACGCGCAAGTCTTAGTCTGCGAGTTCTTCAGTCTGCGAGTTTTAGGGCTTGCGAGTTAAATAGTAACTTGCGAGTTCTGACACTTAGTCAAATTTTTCGATTTTTTCAAAACTGTTATATGGCTTCTAATAGTGAAAAAATTTTCTCTAGGGGCGCTGCCCCTCGACCCCGCAAGGGCGTTGCCCCTTGACCCCACCCGCTAACCTCCGTGCTAAGTCTGCCTAGGGGGACATAGTTCTTTCTGTGATCAAAATATCTGAATTTATTTTCAAGATTTTTTCTTGTGATTTCACATTTTGGACTAACGATCAGTTCTAGTTTCTTATTTGATATATTTTTCAAACAGGTTTAAAGAAGATGACTTCCAAAGATGCACTTTCAATCGGCACTGATGTAAAGCCTCCGGTATTGTTCAAAGGTGAATATGAACAATGGAAGGACAGATTTTTGGACTTCATAGACAGACACTCAAATGGAGAGAATATACTTCTGTCTATCACCGAAAGTCCCATGAAACCAATCATAATTCATGTACCTGCTGATGATGTTGATGGTAATGATATTAATGGTGATGATGAAGATGTGGAAAAATAAATAAAGACAAAACCAGTTAAAGTTGACTTCTCTCAGTACTCAGAAGAACAGAAGAGTAGATTTAAAGCTGACAAACAAGCGAGATCTCTTTTACTCCAAAGCATTCCAAATGACATCTACATCAAGATAGATAGCTTCAAACATGATGCTAAACAGATGTGGAATCAATTGGAAAAGATGATGATGAGATCAAAGATAGGGCATCAGATAAAGGTGGCCAACTACATCAATAACTATGAGGAATTCAAGGCTAAGGAGAATGAGAGTCTTGAAGACACTTATGAAAGATTTACATTGCTTCTAAATGAGCTGACTAAGAACAAAGTCAAGAAGAAACAGTTGGAAAACAATGTGAAATTTTTGAGCATCCTTCGTCCTGAATGGAAAAAGCACACAAGAAGGATGAAGCAAATGAAAGATTTGAATGAAATCCCTCTTCATGAAGTTTATGAGACCCTGAAACAGAATGAAGAAGAGGTTGAAGAGAAAAGAGCTGAGAAGAAGAAGTCAATACAAGTTCCTGATCCTATAGCTTTGGTTGTTGGTGAAAAGAAGAAAGAAAAGAAAGAGAAGATTGAGAAGAAGAAGAAAAAGATAGTAAGTTCAAGTTCAGAGTCTGGTTCTGTATCAGATAGTGATGATGGCGAAAGTTTGAAACAAGCTATGATATTGCTGACCCGTGCATTTCAAAAGAAATTTTATAAGAAGCCGGGATCAAAATCTCAATGCTATTCGTCATCAAGTTCAAAGAACCACGAGCACCGAGAGAGGGTAGAAGGCAAGAGATTTGAAGAGAATAGGTATGGTGAGAAGAAACCGGATGAGAAGAAGAAGTTTGCAAATGACTACACTGCTGTTGAGAAGCCAGCAACTGATTCAATTAAATGCTACAATTGCGGTAAGTTGGGTCATTATGCCAAAGATTGCCGAAAGCCGAAAGTTCGCAACTCTCAGTACTATCAGAACAAGTTGCTTTTGGCAAGACAACAAGAAGCTGGTGTTGCTTTAATGGCCGAGGATGAGTTTTGGTTAGATCATTCTGAGGATGAAAGTGATGAGAAAGAAGAAAATGCTCATATCTGTCTCATGGGCAAAGAGGACAAGAATGACGAGTCAGATGATGAAGAAGTTAATGAGGTATTAAACTTAACTCCAAAAGATTTCATTACCAAGTTGGAAACCATGGTGGTTGAGCTTCAAAATTTACAAAATAATCTGAAAAATGAAAAGGAAAAGGTTGCTAAAAAGAACAAGAACATCTTTGAACTTAATACTTCTGTTATTTCAAACAAAGATCTGATTGATTCTTTACGCAAATCTGATTCTGATTCTAAATCTAAAGTAGATGATTTTGAAAATAAGATTTCTGAGTTTGAAGGTAAAGTAAATAAATATGAGTTTGAAAAGAATGAATCTGCACTAACTGTTTATAAATTGCAGGTTGAAAACAAGAATTTGAACAAGAAGGTAAATGATCTGGAAGTTAAACTTTATAAAATAGGTCAAACAGATCAAACCATTTTTCTTAATGCTCCTAATGAAGAGGTTGATGTTAAGCAAAGATGGGGACTTGGTTTTAACAACCCCCATTATCTTAAGAAAGCCATCAGAAAACAGCCGGCACTTTATAACTATGATTTTCTTGCTTGTGCTGGTAAACATACTCATTTAAAACCCAAATTTGTTACCAAATTGTCAGAAGAAGATGAGACCAAAGAAACTGAAAACAGAAAGAATAAAAAGAAAATGCAACTACCGTTTAACTATGTAAAGTTAAATGATAGTTATCTTTCAGAAACACCAAAAGTTCTTTCAAATGACTATTTTGTTAGTTATTCCGCTTCAGAGATGAAGGCAAAACCTGCGATTGCAAAGATTTATGTTCCTACATCTATTCTTGAAAGCAAAATAGTCAAGCTTGAAAATGTTTTATCTGATGAAAAACTTTTGGTGGATATTCAACAAAATGTATTTTCTACCGTTTTAAAGAACATTGTTTTTCAAGTTAAATCAACAATGTGTTCTACAGTTTCAAAGGCACCTCAAACTTTCTCTGATAATTCTGATGACTTATTTGAGTCTGCAAATGATTCTTTTAATTCTGATGATGGGTGCATGGAAGAATCTGATATGTTTGACGTCCATTCTAAACTTCCTGATCATTCTACTTGTCTTGAAAATGACAAAGTGTTACCAAGTGGTGTTAGTAATGACAAAGTTTCTGTAACTGCTGATTACTATGCTAATTGTAAGAAACATAAGAAGCAGCGATTAGAGAAACAGAAATACACTGGTACACAAAAGAAACCTCAGTCACAGAAATCTATTTTTCCTAATAAATCTACATCTTATGTTTCAGATTTAAGGAAGAAAAAGCTGAAAGCTCAATCCAAATGGAGACCAAAACAGAAGGATGCTGAGATAGCTGAATCAGTTACTGATAATTTTTGTACTAAATCTGTTAGTAGTGATTCTGATGTAGTTGATCAATGTGCTTCTCGTAAACAAAACCTTGTAACTTCTTACAAGCGTTATTCAATAAAGTAGTTGATTCAATTATCTCCTATTACTACTAAATTTCATCATAATTATCGGAAAACTGACTTTGCTTATTCTCATGATTCTTTTGATTGGTATGGATCTTATCATGTATATTCTTCTAGATCAAATGATTTTAAAGGTTTTCAAATGAACAGAGGATCCATTTTCAAGTGGATACCAAAATCTTGTGCTAATCCGTTAGGGCCCGTTCTTAAATGGGTACCTAAAATTGTTATTGCCTGATTTCTCTTGCAGACCCGGCATATGTGGTACTTGGACAGTGGATGTTCCAAGCATATGACTGGGCAAAAAGCTTTATTGTCTAACCATACAGAGAAATTCAGTGGAAATGTCAGATTTGGAAACGATCAGCTTTCACCTATCTTAGGATATGGTGACATTATACAAGACAACATAACGATCAGTAAAGTGAGTTATGTCGAAGGCTTGGGGCACAACTTATTCAGCATAGGTCAATTCTGCGATAAAGGGTTAGAGGTCAACTTCAAGTCTAAGAGTTGCTCAGTTCGTACTGAAGACGGAACAGAACTCTTGGGTGGACATAGAAAGACAAACCTCTACACCATCAACTTGTCCAAAGTTCAGATTGACAATCAGGTATGCTTGTTGACAAAAGCTACACAGCAACAAAGTTGGCTCTGGCATAGACGGTTATCTCACTTGAACTTTCGTTACATCAACAAGCTGGTTCGTGGGAAGTTGGTAAAGGGACTTCTTGAGCTGAAATACGAACGAGAACACTTATGCGCAGCATGTGAGAAGGGTAAGATGAAGAGAGCCGCACACAAACCGAAGCCTGAACCAAGCACTAGTTCTCCGTTAGAACTGATACACATGGATTTATGTGGACCAATGAGAACTCAGAGTTTGGGTGGTAAGAAATATGTGTTGGTAATTGTGGACGATTACTCCAGATACACGTGGGTCAAATTTCTTCGTTCAAAAGATGAGACACCAGAAGTACTCATTTCATTCTTAAAGACGACCCAGGTGAAACTGCAGCGATAAGTCAAGTTCCTTCGAACTGACAATGGCACAGAATTCAAGAACAAGATTGTTGATGAATATCTCGATTCAGTTGGGATTTCACATCAGTATTCTGCTGCTAAAACCCCTCAACAAAATGGAGTAGTAGAAAGACGTAATAGGACGCTAGTCGAGGCCGCTCGGACTATGCTTAGTCCATCGGATCTACCTCTATTCTTGTGGGCGGAAGCTGTGTCGACTGCATGCCATACGCAAAATTGTTCCATGATTCACCGTCGATTTTAAAAGACTCCATATGAGCTGATCAACAACAGAACACCTACCATCAAATACTTTCATATATTTGGGTGTAAATGTTTTGTGCTTAACGATAGAGAGAGTCTGAATAAATTCAGTGTTAAGGCGGACGAAGGCATTTTTATCGGTTATTCTTCAACATCTGCTGCATATCAGGTTTCTTTAAAGAAGTTAAAGACAGTTGTGGAGAGCGTCAATGTCACATTTGATGAAGATATGGCTTCTAATCAAATCAATTCAGAACCCGTTATCACTGGTGTATTAGCTTCTGGGCAGATCAATCCAGAACCTGTGTCTACAGCGATAAATTCGGATAACGCTTCTACATCTACTTCACATTTAACTGATTTAGATTTGTTATTTGAATTCTTTTAGGATGAGTTTCTAGGATCTAATATATCTAAATCTGCTGTGACTGACAGGTCTGAAGATACAAGTTGTAATCATCCAGTCACTTCAGAGGTCATTACTGAACAAGTATCCCCCGTTCAGTCTGAAACTCATATTCCTATTGTTACTCCTACAGTTGAAGATGCACAAGCAAATATTGAGCCAGAAGTAACTGTTTCAGTTGGGTGTAATACTTTGTCTACTCAACAGCCTGAATCTGCTGTTCCCACTGATACTTCTGCACATGAAACTTCAACTGAAAATCCCTCTCCTGTAATTCAAACTGAAGATTTTGAAAGTGGATTTCAAGATGATGATCATGTTCAGAATTCATCTATTCCACTCCCACATGAGCATCGCTGGACCAAGGACCATCCATTACATCAAGTAATTGGAGATGTTGACAAGCCTGTTCAGACAAGGTCAGCGACTCTTAATCAGTGTATGCATGACTCGTTCCTCAGCAAGATTGAGCCAACTCGAGTATCTGAGGCTCTTGCTGATTCGGACTGGGTATCTGCAATGCAAGAAGAGCTCAATCAGTTTGAAGCCCTAAAGGTTTGGAGATTAGTTCCTAAGCCTGAAGGAAAGACCGTGATAGGAGCTAAATGGGTATTCAAAAACAAAAAGGATGAAGATGGTGTCGTCATCAGAAACAAAGCTAGACTTGTTGCTAAAGGCTACCGGCAAGAGGAAGGCATTGATTATGACGAGACGTATGCTCCAGTAGCTCGTATAGAAGCAATCCGTATATTTCTAGCATACGCAGCTCATAAGAACTTCACAGTCTTTCAGATGGATGTGAAAACAGCTTTTCTGAACGACATTCTTAAAGAAGAAGTGTACGTGTCTCAACCAGAAGGGTTCGTTAATCCAGATAAGCCAGATAATGTCTACATATTGGACAAAGCCATTTATGGATTAAAACAAGCCCCTCGAGCCTGGTATGATGTATTATCAAAATTCTTGGTCAAGTCTGGTTTCTCTAAATATAAGATCGATACCACTTTATTCATAAAGAAGGAAAAAGCTGATATTATTCTTATTCAGATTTATGTTGATGATATAATATTTGGTTCTACTAATCCAAAATATTGCAACAACTTTTCAAACCTCATGGTGTCACGTTTTCAAATGAGTATGATGGGAGAGATGAATTTCTTTCTCGGATTACAAGTTAAACAGCTTTCTATGGGGATTTTCATAAATCAATCTAAGTACATTTTGGATATTCTTCGGAAGTACAAAATGGAAAATTCTAAACCAATTGGAATCCCAATGGCACCTGGTACTAAAATCCACACTGATCCTTCGGGTAAAAGTGTAGATGTTAGAACGTACAGAGGTATGATAGAATCGTTGATGTATTTAACTTCCAGTAGACCAGATATTATGTTTTCAACATGTCTATGTTCTAGATATCAAGCTGATCCCAAAGAATCCCATTTGGCCGCTGTCAAACGGATCTTTAGATATCTGAAGGGGACTGCAGACCTTGGTCTGTGGTATCCTAAGGATACAGGGTTTCAACTGACTGCATATTCAGATGCAGATCATGCAGGTTGCATGTTGGACAGAAAGAGTACTTCTGGTCACGTACAATTCCTTGGAGACAAGCTCGTTAGCTGGACTTCAAAGAAACAGTTATGTGTTTCCACATCGACTGCTGAAGCAGAGTATGTAGCTGCTGCCAGTTGCTGCTCTCAAGTCTTGTGGATGCGAACACAGCTACGAGATTTTGGATTCAAATATGACAAAATTCCGATATACTGTGACTCGAAGAGCGCGATTGCCATATCTGCTAATCCTGTCCAACACACCAAAACTAAACATATTGATGTAAGATATCATTTTATAAAAGATAATGTAGAAAAAGGAACAATTGAACTTTATTTTGTAAAAACAGATTATCAACTTGCAGATTTATTTACCAAACCCTTAGATGAAAAGAGATTTAATTTTCTTGTCTCTAAGCTTGGTATGTTAAATCTTAAGACGTAATCGGTTGTTACCTACTAAAGTTACAAATTGTTATTTTTTATCATTTTCTTTATTTATTTATTTTCTTTATTTCTGAAAGATACCTGCACTTTAATGGTTTGCTCATGATCTCAGGGGGAGTATGAGAAGATTGTTAGATGATCTACATTAATTTGAGGGGAAGTAAAACTAATTTCTGCATTTTGCTTAACTGACAAAATTTTTGCAATGCATGATTTTAGGGGGAGCTTATAAGTAACAAGGAGTAAGACAATGATTTCTGATTATTTCTGATCAGAACTCGTTCTATAATTTTTTTACTGTTTTCCGTCGTTTATTTTCGAATAAATTTTGTGAATAAATTTTGACTATACTTTGAGACTTATACAGGATGAGAGAAGCTGACACGATCATATCTACATGACTACAGCTGACTTTCTGAGATTTAAGATTGAGCGACAAGGTAAATTTCTTATCTTAATCTCACATATATCTGAAAGAAGGACAACTTTTAGGTATAAAAAACATGTTCTTAAATGTTCAAACCACTTCCCAATTCTTAAACAGATTTTATAATTTGGAAGTGTGATTTTAAATGTTTTCAATTTTATTTTGTGCTTACATGTTTACAAACCGTGTGTTTCCAAAGATAAATACTTAAGTATTGTCTTTTCTATATACTTTCAAGTATTCACACACACTGGTTTGAATTTTTGTTCAACATGTTCTTACCATGTCTCTAAATTGAAACAATTTTTATTCGATGGTAAGACACTCCGCTTGTATTCAAAGAATTTTTTAGCGATATTTCATTTCAAAGCATTTCATTCAAGAATGTCTGTATATTGTTTCATATAGACAAATATCCATTATTCTTGACCATAAGCCTTAATTGTTATATCATTCATTTCTGATCATTTTCATACAATGTCAGATTTTCAAACAAGTCTTTTGCACTCATGATTATTCATTCAATATACTTGTTTGAAAATACTTCAATGTTTAAAAAATGCTCATATTTTCATGATTATTTTTTGAGCATACATTCATCTGATATTTGTATATGAGCTTTAACTGTTACAGTTAAACCATTTGAGCAAATCATGCTTAATAGGAAACTTGGGTTCTTTGTGCTAGGAATTAACTAAACTTCTATTGATTCACGTTAACCAGTGTTTCCTACCCAAGAAGTTAATCCTTTAGTGATTGAGTGTGAGGAGTCAAAAAGAAATGAGTGTGGGTGTGATGAGGTAAAATGGAAAAGAGAGTTTGGTTAGTAGTGAGATTATTGATTAAAAAAGAAAGAGGGTGTGAGATCAGAGTAAAAGAATATCAAAATCTGCACCAACTACTTTCTGAGCCGGGCAGCCACATTACTAATGCTTCACAATTTTTGGTGAACATTATTGAAACAGGCAAATAGCCCATGCCAACTCTTGCTTAAACTCCACCAACCACTCATTTTCTTCTCAAAAAGAAAATGTTTCACATTTTCAAGGGGACGCAGCATATAATCTATCTGATTTTCATTTGGAAAATCTGGATATTGAAAAAGAAGGAAGTCTGCCCCACCTTCGCACTTCAATCATGCACTTAGAGTCTGTGTTTATCTACTGTTGTCTCAGTGGTTTACACAATGTTGAGCCTTATTATAAAAGCAATTATTCGTGCTTAATTCTTTCTACACATGCACGAGCACACAAAGAATTCGTTTCTTTGTCATAACATTCATAGAAATTGCCTTTGTGGTATTTCGATGATTGGATGGAAGCCCTAGGGGAGTGAACATCAAAAAGCTTCTTTATATTGTATATTCGTTACACACAGTGACTTTGTGTTACTGACAGGCATTTTAACTGATTCATTTGTTGATTTAGGTGTTACATTCTTATTTTGTCCGGATTTGAAAAGATCTGGATAAATACATTGTTCGAATTAGCAAAGAATCAGAGGCTCAGATCATAATGGTCAAAGACATTTCTTGATGAAAGTTTTGATGATGTTGATGCTCAATTCATCAAAAAGGGGGAGAAGAGTTCAAATCAAGAAATGTTGGTTGAAAAGTTTGAAGAAATGTTGAATGTTAAAGGTTTGAAGAAATGTTAAAGTTTTTGAAGTTAAAGGGAGATGATATCAAAGAAATGACAAAGATTTAAAGTTTTGAAGACGATTAAATAATTTCTGAAGTTTTGAGGAATTTTTCTTTGAAGATTATTTGCTAAAGCATTTGAGCTGATTCTGAAGATAATTTCTTTCCAAAAGTCTGAAAGTGTTCTATGTAAGCATTGGGGAGATTGTTAATTGTTTGAAGACAGTTTTGGAAAGAAGATCATCAATGAAAAAGGGGAGTTTGCTTTGACAGAGCTTAAAGTGAAGACTGAATTGCTAGATCTTTCAACAATGATCTTGAATCCAAAGGGGGAGATTGTTAGAGCATAAATCTGTTGGATACAAGATCAAGAATACTGAAGGTCAAAGTTGAGGAAGTCAAAGCTGCTAAAGTCAAATCTCATTAAAAGTCAAAGTCTATTTTGTAATAAGTCAAACTTAGTTGTATTTGTATTTGTTGTTTCCTTTGTATTAGGTGTTAGTATAAATACATTTTCTTCTTGTATTTTCAGTAGATACAAGAGTTATAAGGTGGAAATTGAGAGAATATATATCAGATTGTAGAGAGAGAGAGAGAGAGAGTTCTAGAGAGAGAAAGTGTATTTGTGAACTGAAAGAGTAATCAAACAGGTAAATTTGATTGTTAAATCTTGTTTGTTTGATTGTAATTGAATAGAAATTAGAATCTGGAACAATCATTCCTCTTGCCTATATCTTTTAGCCACTAGTCTTGCTTTATTTCTGATCACGATACCATCTTCGTCTTTCTTGTTCTTGAATACCCATTTTGTGCCAATAATAGTTTTATCTTCAGGCTTAGGCACTAGTCTCTAGACTTTTAATGCTTCAAACTGATTTAGCTCTTCTTGCATTGCAATTACCCAATCTGAATCAGCTAGAGCTTCAGATACGCGTGTTGGCTCTATCTTGCTCAGAAATGAGTCATGCATACATTGATTGAGAGTAATAGACCTAGTTTGCACCGGTTTAGATGGATCTCCTATGATCTGATGTATCGGGTGCTCTTTGGTCCACCTATGTTCATGAGGGAGTGAATTTGATGTAGATTAATCATGATTTTCATCTAAGAATCCACTATCTTTTTCTTGTTCAGGGAGGGATTCTGTTGAATGATTTTGTGCAGAAGTTTCAGTTGGTACAACATTGTCTAGTTGTTGACTGTCGTTACATTACAACCAATTGAGTCAGCAACTTCTGTCTCGATAGTGTCATGTACGGCTTCAACTGAAAGAGTAGATGTTTGAATCGGAGTTTCTTGCCGAACCGGGGGAACAAATTCAGCAGACACATCTGAAGTGATTGGATGATGATTGCTTGAATCTTTAGGTATGTCAATCACAACAGATTTAGGCAATTTAGATCCAAGAAACTCATCATAAAAGTATTCAAACAATAAATCTAATTCTGATAGATGAGATGTAGAAGTAGATGGTTTATCAGAATTAGTCGCATTAACCACAGGTTCTGGGCTGATTTGTCCAGAAGCTAATACTCCTGTAAGTACGGGTTCTGAACTATGTTGTTCAAAAGACAACTCTTCGTCGAATGTAACTTTAACGCTTTCAACTACTATCTTCGACTTCTTCAGATAGACTCTGTATGCAGCAGATGTTTGAGAGTAGCCGATGAAGATGCCTTCGTCAGCTTTCGGACTGAACTTGTTCAAGTTCTCTTTGTCGCTCAATACAAAGCACCTGCATCCAAAAATATGAAAATGTTTAATGCTAGGTGTACGGTTATTTATTAAAGCATATGGCATTTTACCAAACTGGCGGTGGATTATGGATCGATTCTGCGTGTAGCAAGCAGTCGATACAACTTTAGCCCATATAAACAGAGGTAGATCCGATTGACTTAGCATATTACGAGCGGCCTCGACTAGCGTTCTATTGCGTCTCTCTACGACTCCGTTCTATTCAGGCGTTCTGGCAGCATAAAGTTGATGTGTTATCTCGACCGATTCGAGATAATCATCTACAATTTTGTTCTAGAATTTTGTGTCGTTGTCTATTCGTAGAAGCTTGACTGTCTTTTGCAGATTCACTTGGATAGTCTTTAATAATGTGATGATGACTTCGGGTGTCTCATATTTTGTTCTCAAAATTTTGACCCAAGTATACCGCAAGTAATCGTCCACAATCACTAGAACGTACTTCTTGCCTTTTATGCTTTGTGTACGCATTGGACCACAGAGATCCATATGCAACAATTCAAGTGGAGAACTTGTACTAGGCTCAGGCTTTGGATTATGAGAAGCTCTCTTCATCTTGCCCTTTTCTCATGTTTTTTTATCAGGGTATCCTGGGCCTTTGGCCCAGACTAATCCCTTGGCAAGTAGAGCCTTTGACCCAGCTGTTAAGCGTACAACCCTGAGTTTATCCTCAGTGGCCACAATGCTGCGAGTGGGGATCGAACCCGGGCAACCGCTATGAAGTCCCCAAGCTCTTACCACCACACCACAACCTTGTGGTTCCATTTTCACATGTTGCGCACAGATGTTCTTTCACGTACTTAAGCTCTGGAAGTCTTTTGACTAACTTTCCCGTGACCAATTTGTTGATGTAACGGAAATTCAGGTGAGAAAGCCTTCGATGCCATAACGAGCTTTGTTGCAGCGAGGCTTTTGACAGTAGACATACCTCATTGTCAGTCTTGACCTTTGACAGATTAATCGTGTAGAGGTTTGACTTTCTAGTGTCGACCAAGAGTTCCTTATCGTCTTCAGTACGCACAGAACACCTCTTGGCCTTGAAATTAACCTCTAAATCTTTGTCACAGAACTGTCCAATACTAAAAATATTATGTCCTAAACCTTCAACGTAGCTCACCTTCGTAATCGTTATGTTGTCTTGAATCACGTCACCATAGCCCAAAATCGGTGAAAATTGGTCGTTTCCGAAGCGCACGTTCCTGCAATATTTCTCTGTATAATTAGACAAAATATCTTTCTGCTCAGTCATATGCTTGGAGCAACCAGAATCCAAGTACCACATATGACGGGTCTACACAGGAGAAATCAGGGAACAACAACTTTAGGTACCCATTTAAATGTGGGTCCTTTCAGATTAGCACAAGATTTTGGCACTCATTTGAATTTGGGTCCGCTTTTCTTTTGAAAAACATGAGAAACTTTTGAATGATAAACATGATAAGAACCAAACCAATCATCAGAATATTGGCGATAAACAAAATCATTTCGTCTATATATAAAGGACTTAGTAGTAGACCGAGATAATTGGAGTAATTGCTTTATTGTATATTTCTTGTAAGGAATTACAAGTTTTTGTTTATTAGAAGCAATAATACCAACTACATCAGAAATACTATCAATCGTTCTAGTACAAACAGTATCAGGACATGATTCTGCTTTCTCATCAATTTTCTGTTTTGGTCGCCATTCAGTGCGCTCTTCAGATCTTTTATTTTTCAACTCTGAAACAAAAGATTTAGATTTGTTAGGAAAATGAGATTTATGTGTTTGTCTTTGCTCAAGCTTACCAGTGTTAGTCCGTTTTTGTGAGCGCCCTTTCTTTTGCTTCTTACCTTTTTCATAGTATTCAGTACTCATAGAAACTGATGCACCAACCTTGGTTGATGATTCACCGACTTCAAACACACTAGGTAAAGCTTCACCGTTAATGATAAAAGCAGAATGATCTGGAAGTTTAGCATTAAAGTCAAACATATCAATTTCATTAACATAGCCATCATCAGAATTTAGAAAATCATTTGCAGACGCAAATAAGTTATCAAAATCATCTTCCGAAGTTTGAGGTGCCTTAGAAGATGTTGAACACTCTGTGGATTCATATTTAAAAACAGTGTTCTTCATTACAGTAGAAAATACAACTTGTTCAATATCAACCAAAATTCTTTCATCAGATAAAGCATTTTCAAGATCAATAATTTTGCTTTCTAAAACAAGTGGAGGAACATAATTTTTTGCTTTAACCGGTTTTGCTTCCATCTCTGTAGTAGAATAACTTGCAAAATAATCATTCGAAAGAAACTTTGGTTGTTTAGAAAGATAACTATCATTCAACTTTTGATAGCAGAATGGTAGTTGCATTTTCTTTATGTTCTTTCTATTTTCATCTTCTTTGGCCTCTACTTCATCAGAAGACTTGGTAACAAATTTGGGTTTCAAATGAGGATGTTTACCAGCCTCGAAAAGAAAATAAAAGTTATATAAAGCTGGTTATTTTCTTATTGCTTTCTTTAGATAATGTGGGTTATCGTAACCGAGTCCCCACTTCTTTTTAACATCAGCTTCCTCATTTGGTGTGTTTAAGAAAATGGTTTGATCTGTTTGTCCTCTAGCATACAGTTTGGCTTCCAAACCATTTACCTTTTTCTCCAAACTCTTATTTTCAACCTACAGTTTATGAGCTTTTAGAACACATTCTTGTTTCTCAATATCAGACTTTGTAAGTTTAGAAACAATTTCAGAAATCTTATTTTCAAAACAATCTTTTTGAAGTTTAAAATCAGAAGCATATTTGTTCAGAGAGTCAATCAGACTTTTGTTCCCAACAAGTTGCTTGTTGAGTTCAAAAATAGTTTGATGTTTCTTTGCAACTCTGCTCTTTTTCTTTTTCAATTTAGATTGAAGGTCTTGAAGCTCGATCATCATGGCTTCCATTTTGGTTAACAATTCAGATTCAGAAAAGTTTAGTACCTCATCAGATGTTTCTTCGTCTGACTCATCATACTTGACCTCTTTGCCCATCAGACACATGTGTGTTGTTTCTTCCTTTTCATCGTCGTTGGAGTGGTCAAGCCAAAACTCGTCTTCCACCATGAGTGCCTTACCAGTTTCCTTCTGCTTAGCCAGTAGCATCTTCTGCTTGTAGTAATCTGAATTTTTGACTGTAGGCTTCCGACAGTCTTTGGCAAAATGACCGAATTTTCCACAATTGTAGCATTTAATCATATCATCAGTCTTCTTCTCACCATAATCATTAACATATTTCTTCTTCTCTTCTGGATTTCTGTCCCCAAACTTCTTTTCCTCAAACCTTCTTCCTTCCACCCGTTCTTTATGCTCATGATTTCTTGACCCTGACGAGTACCTTTGAGTGTTTGAACCCGACTTCTTGTAAAATTTCTTTTGAAAGGCACGGGTCAGCAGTAGTATTGCTTGCTTTAGATTTTCCCCGTCATCAGAGTCAGAATCAGAATCAGCAGAATCATCAGAACTAGGAATCACCATTTTCTTCTTCTTCTTCTTTTCCTTCTCTTTCTCTTTCTGACCAGCCACTAAAGCTACGGGATCAGCTACTTTTTCAGCTTTCTTCTTCTCTTCTCTTTTCTCTTCTACCTCTTCTTCATTCTGTCTCAACGTTTCATACACTTCATGAAGTGAGATGTCACTAAGGTCTTTCATTTGTTTCATCCTTCGAGTGTGCTTCTTCCACTCGGGTTGAAGGATACTGAGGAACTTGACATTGTTCTCTATTTGCTTCTTCTTGACTTTATTCTTTGCAAGCTCATTCAGTAGAAGAACAAATCTCTCATATGTGTCCTCAAGGCTTTCATTCTCCTTAGCCTTGAATTCCTCGTAGCTGTTTATGCAGTTGGCAACCTTCATCTGATTTCCATCCTTAGATCCCATCATCATCTTTTGAAGTTGATCCCACATTTTCTTTGTGGTTGCTTTGTAGCTGTCAATTTTGATATAGATCTCATTGAGTATGCTCTGTAAGAGTAGAGATCTTGCTTGCTTATCAGCTTTGTATCTACTCTTTTGCTCTTCAGTATATTGGGAAAAATCTTTCGGAACAGTCTTTGTCTTTTGAGCTCTGTCAACATTTCCATCTTCGCTATCAGAAGATTCGTCATCCGGTATTTCCATAGTAGGGGGTACCATAGGACCTTCCATGATAGACAACAGAATATTTTTTCCGTTTGTATTTCTATCCACAAAGTCAAGAAATCTATCATTCCATTGTTCGTATTCCCATTTGAACATAACCAGAGGCTTTACGTTTGTACCGATTGAAAGTGTGTCCTTGGAAGTCATCCTGTTTCAAAAGTTGTACAACAAGAACTTGAAAAATGATCGTTAGTCCAAGTGAAACCAAGATACAGAAAAACTTAGAAAGAAATTTTCAGAAATTAAATTTCCAAAAATCTATTAAGTATGGAATTCGCACACTAGAGTGAAACACAAAAAATTCGCATACACAATTCGCATACAAGCACAAATAACAAAGAATTGGCACACTACACACACTAACTATAGAATTCGCATACAAGAAACCTTCAGAATTCGCATGCACAGAATTCGCACACAATTATATGCGAGTTCTAGGAATTCGCATACAACCTTATGCGAAAACTAGACTTAGAAATTTTTTGAAAAACGAACTTTTCGCATACACACTTTTCGCATAACACTTTTCGTGTGATCTTTTCGCACAACAGAATCACACGAATTCTACACTTAGAAAAAGAATTTTTAAACATTTATGCGAAATCTTGAACAATTCGCTTAACACTCTTATGTGAATTCTAAGCAATTCGCATAAAGCACCATGCAAATTCTTTCCTTGGAAATTTTTCAACACAAAACTTTTCGGATCAAAGACTTATGCGAATTCTGACAATACGCATATAAGGTCGTACGAATTCTGAAGAATCCTCAACACACACATATGCGAAATCTATGCAATTCGCATAACACACATGTACGAATTCAACACTTGAAAATTTTCAGACAAGAAATTATGCGAAATCCTCTTAGATGCGAGTTCTTGAAGATTATGCGAGTTCTTGATGCGAGTTCTTGAAGATTATGCGAGTTCTTGAGATCTCGATGAAAAATCACACTGATTGGCTAAAAAATCCATCAATTCTTCGATTCTTGATCTGTAACTTTGAAAATATGACCACTAATACATCTAGAATCAAATTCAACCAATGAATTTCAACGAAATTCTCTCAAACTTACAAATTGAATCAATACAGTGCTTTCGAACTTCGTGTTTCTAAAACCAACGAAATCATCAAAATGATGTACAATTACAGTGCAAAATGATACCAAACCTATACAAGATCGATCTAATACACTATATGAACATTATCTAATCAATTACAACTCCAAAAACTCAGAAGAATTCAAAATTCAATCTACGACTCAGAAAACACAGTGCGACTCCATTTCTTGATCGATTTCACATGAACTCTGATCTGATACCAATTATTATGTCCCAAATTATCAAGTTCTAAATGTAATTCAATCACAAACAAGATGACAAACAAACAATCTATTAACCCGTTTCACTTTGATTACTTGAATTTGTATACAATCTCTCTGAGGATCTTTCTCTCTCTAGAAAACAGTTTCTGCGAATAATGACTTCTAGTTACATGCTTACAACACAATTAGTTATATCCCTATTTAAAATACAAGCTTACAAAACACAATTAAAAACAAATACATTTGACTTTGACTATTTATTACAAAATAACTTTGACTTTCATACTTGAGAGTTGACTTGAACTTTGACTTGGCTTTGACCTTTAGTCTTCAGAATTCATGATCTTGTATCCAACATATTTATGCTCTAACAGCCTTCGTCAACTTTTGGGTTGAACTTGTTCAAGTTCTCCTTGTCATTCAATAGAAAGCACCTGCATCCAAAAATATGAAAGTGTTTAATGCTAGGTATTCTATTATTAATTAAAGCATACGGTGTTTCACCGAATCGGCGATGGATAATGGAGTGATTTTGCGTGTAGCAAGAAGTTGACACAGCTTCAACCCATAGAAATAGAGGTCGATCTAATTGACTTAACATAGTTCGAGCGGGCTCGACTAGTGTTCTGTTTCGTCTCTCTACAACTCCATTATGTTCTGGCGTTCTGGCAGCAGAAAACTGATGTGATATCCCGACCGATTCGTGATAATCATCAACAATTATGTTCTTGAATTCTGTGTCATTGTCCGTTCTAAGAAGCTTGACTGTCTTCTGCAGATTCACTTAAGTGGTCTTAAGAAATGTGATGATGACATCGGGCATCTCATCCTTTGATCTCAGAAATTTGACCCAAGTGTATCTAGAGTAATCGTCCACAATCACTAAAACATATTTCTTGCCGTTTATGCTTTGTGTTCGCATCGGACCGTAGAGATCCATATGCAGTAACTCTAGTGGAGAACTTGTACTCGACTCAGGTTTCGGCTTATGAGCGACTCTTTTCATCTTGCCTTTCTCACACGCTGCACAGAGGTGTTCTTTGACATATTTGAGCTCTGGAAGTCCTTTCACTAAATTTCCCGTGACTAGTTTGTTAATGTAACAAAAATTCAGGTAAGATAGCCTTCTATGCCATAACCAACTCTGCTGCATAGAGGCTTTTGACAGTAGACACACCTCATTGTCAGTCTTGACTTTTGACAAGTTGATTGTGTAGAGGTTTGACTTTCTCGTCCCGACCAAGAGTTCTTTACCATCTTCTATTTTGAAAAATCATTTTTCATTGTCAGTCTTGACTTTTGAAAACTCATTTTTCATTGTGCACGTGAGAACAAATCTCAGCCATTCGATCTCTTTTGATCCAACAACTCATATTAAATAGAGTTTTTAATTTTAAAATGCTTAGGGGTAAAAATGGAATAAAATTTAAACACACGCCTACAATATTTGACTTTTTATTTTCTTTTTTAATTAAAAACTTTTTACCCGATTAAAGTTTAAAATAAATTATCTTAAAAACTACTAATATTTTAATTAAACAAATTACATAAAAAAAACGAGAATTTCATGCTCTTCGATATGACATCCATCTCGATATAGTTTTTTTGTCGTTTTAACCGTTTTTTACGTGAAATGCTATATATGTGTTTTATTTATTATGAATATTTATGTACGTTCAAGTTTGTACAACGCCTCGACACCGTAAGTATGTAACTCGACATCACCTTCTTCAACACTTTCTTCAACGTCGTAAGGCATCACGTTTCTTCATCACCGTAACCCAACACCCATCAAGACGAATCGAGAACCTATCGAGTAATTCTGTTGTGAATCGGGGAACAAAAGAGAGCGTGTCACGTCTCCACATCTTCACATGTCATTCATGTGTTATTCATCATGAATAATGTATCATTCAGGATGAATAATACAACATTCAGGGTGAATAATTCACGATTCATGAATTTGTGTATTATTCGTCATGAATGTTGTGTAATTCATATTGAATACTATATTATTCATCATGAATAATGAATGAACGTTCACATTTGTTATTCATACTGAATGTGGGACATCCAGGGATGCACATACATATTCATAATGAAATAAACCAAATTTCGGTTGTGAATTAGGAAACAAAAGAGAGTGTGTCATGTGTCTACACCTTCACGGGTCATTCATATATTATTCATCATGAATAATGTATCATTTATGATGAATAATAGAACATTCAGGATGAATAATACACGATTCATGATAAATAATACATGAATCATGGATTCGTGTATTATTCATCCTGAATATTGTATTATTCATCATGAATAGTGAATGAACGTTCACCTTTGTTATTCATACCGAATGTGGACACCCGAGGACGTGCATGCATATTCATAATGAATATAACACATATATAGAATTTCACGTAAAAAACGGTTAAAACGAAAAAATTCTGAATATTGTATTATTCATCCTGCATACGGTATTATTCATCATAAATAGTGAATGAACGTTCACCTTCGTTATTCATACTAAATGTGGACACCCGAAGACGTTCATGCATATTCGTAATGAATATAACACGTATATAAAATTTCACGTAAAAAACGGTTAAAACGAAAAAAAAACTATATCGAGATGGATGTCATATCGAAAAACACGAAATTCTCGTTTTTTTATGTAATTTGTTTGATTAAAATATTAGTAATTTTTAAGATAAATTATTTTAAAGTTTAAAGGGGTAAATTTTTTTTAATTAAAAATAAAAATAAAAAGTCAAAGAAGGTAGACATTTATTCAAAATTACAATTTTGTCCTTAATCACTTCCAAATTAACCTTATTATGTATTAACCATTGATTAGTTTTCTAAGTTTTGATCAATGGTGAAGATTTGTCCTCATGTGCACAATGAAAGATGAGTTTTCATTTGAACTCACCCCTATATATATATGTTATATATAAAATTAAAAAAATATATATGTTGTACATAAAATTTAAAAAATACATAAAATATGCAGTACGGTGCGGTTTGAACCACGAATTGATCACTCAAAACTACAAACAACATTGCATAGTGCGGTTTGGTCAAAATGCAAACCGCAAACCGTACTACGGAAATTCTAAACCGCACTTTGCGATGCGGTGTGAGCGGTTTGTGCAGTTTGGATGAACATGCCTATTTCTAGATACTAATGCCTCCCATCCCAAATCAAGTGTTTACATTTCTGTTTTACTTTGTCCTAATATAAGTGTTCAGTTTTAAAAGTAAGTTCCCACTTTTTTATTCTACTAATACTTATGAGATGGAGAAAATCTATCTCTGTTATTAAAGGTAAAAGTATTTAGTTATTTAAAACGTGTAATAATTACATATTCCTAAAATTACGTGTCATTTTCATTGTAGACATTTATTTTGGGACGGAGGAAGTAATAAAATACTTAATTAATTGTCAAACATATTGTTTTATATTAATACTTTAGTGTAACGTCTCAAAATTTTAAACTTTGTAGCACCCGACAAGACTCATCCTTGCTCTTACATTAAAAGTATCAAGTTGGCAGACTCATTTGTCTGTTGTTACTATATGAACACCTGGTAAGAACCATTCTTGCTTTTATGGCAAACTCTCATACAGACTATCACAGTTCCATGACAAACCACTGCTAGTGTGTAAGTCAACGACACACCACATAGACACAGATAACACAACGTGCAATAAAATCATGTTTATGTATCTTCAAAAGTACAACACATTCTTGCATGTTTAAATAAAATAGTTCACATTAACATTTCATTGCATGAACAAATCCTTCTTTCAATATAAAAACTTTATTGCATTCACTAGAAAATATCACATGAAATTCATATAGTTGTCAAGACCTCTCTATCTGGTTTCTCGTAATGTACACCAACCTTCCTATGCATTCATGATAACCGTCCAGTTACATTTTATCATAATATCATCAATCGTATGTCGTAACACATTCCAAGTTAGATTGATTGAGTTTCCCATTGTTATTGTTTTAGCACCAATAATTAACTCTCTTCAATGTTGTTGCTTTTAGTATTATCAACCATTTGGTGTAATTGTGATTTACTTGAGATCGATTAAAGTGGTTAGGAGATGCAAAGTGATCTGGACCAATTTCAGGTTGTTGGAAACGCCCTTGAAATTGCTCTCGAACTTAGTGAAATTTCACTATAGATCTGAGGTAGTGTAATCTGATCTCTGGTCCTTTTGATCAGAGTTATGAGTTATCGCTGAAAATTCCAAGTATGGACAGAAGTTTAGTACAACCAGACTTTGGTTTAGTACAACCAGACTTTGGTTTAGTACAACCATACTTCAGTTCTTGGAACCAGAGTTCTGGACTAGAGAACCAGAGCTCTGGACGTTACCTATGATTTAGTTGTAACTTTAAGGTTGTCTACGTTTTGAGCACACCCATGCCAAAACTCACGGAAGATGAAACCTTGGAGATGACGCAACGCAAGAGCAAGTAAAAGAATGATGACTATATCTGTAGAGATCATATTTTGAACGGTATGTCTGATGCACTCTTTGATGTATATCAAAATGTTGAATCCACAAAAGAACTGTGGGATTCCTTTGAATCGAAATATATGGCATATGACGCTTCTAGTATGAAGTTTCTTGTCAGTAATTTTAACAATTACAAGATGATTGATTCAAGGTCAGCAATGGAACAATACAATGAACTCCTTTGGATACTTGGACACTTTACTCAACATAATATAAATATAGATGAATCTGTATCTGTGTCGAGTATAATTGCTAAGTAACCTCCCTCATGGAAGGATTTTAAACATATGTTAAAACATAAGAATGAGAAACTGTCCTTGGTTCAATTGTGTAGCCATTTGCGCATAGAGGAATCTCTAAGGGAGCAAGAAAGTGGCAAACCCAAGGAGAAGGACGTTCCTGGACTTTTTTAGTGTTAACATGATGGAAGAGGGAAAGATCACCAACAGAACGTTCAAGGAGAGAAACAAAAATTCGATGATTTCAACAAAGGTGTCAACAAAAAGTTGAAAATGACTTGTTAGATTTATGACAAATTTGGTCACTTGAAACGTGATTATTGAGTTGGTAAAGGGAAGAATGGAGCGAGCATGAGTGGGTCAAGACTGTTTGAATATGGGAGTCATACACTCAGCCGAAATTAATCGTATTCCTCCAAGAATCCGTATGAAATGGGGTAGGATGGATGTTTCAAAATTTTACCAGTACGAGCAGCAACCCTTTGATGTTGTATCTAAATCTGAGCAGCAAACTCAACCCGTTGCCTCCACGGTATCCATACAAACGTGTTGAACCCTCTTGTCATCCTACGCCAAGAGAGGTGATCTCCTTGCCTTCTGGGATATATACAGAGAGGGTCTTTTGAACATTTTCACAACATTAACCATTCTCACAATGGTTTCTCTCTTTATATATAAGTGTAATAATGCCTATCCTATAGGCACTGCAGGAAAAAGAGTGGAACAATATTTTAAAATATCTCTTATCTTCAAAAGGTTGATTTTCCTTTGTTAGTGCATAAATATGTTGGATACAAGATCATAGAAGACTGAAGACTGAAAGTCAAGCCAAGTCAAAGCTTGAGTCAACTCTTAAAGCAAGTCAAAGTCTTTTGTAATAAAAAGTCAAAGTCAAAGTATTGTGTCTTTGTGTTTAAGTGTGTGTCTTGTAAGAATTGTACGCGGACATAGATTCTAGAGAGAGAAAAAGTCTGAGATAGCCTCTGTACGAAATCTTGAATTGAATTGATAACAGGTTGATTGTCCAAATTGTTTTCATATCATCTTTGCATTAAAACTGTGATTAGAACTTGAAATCTTGGGATTAATAATTGGTATCAGAGCAGAGTTCAAATTAAAATCAATGAAAGAAATGGATGTTCGCACTGGTTTCTGACATTTGATCGAATTTCGAATTTTATTTAGTGTAATTGCTAGTCTAATCGAGTCAATTGAGTTCGTCTGTTCTTTTAGACAAATCTTGTATTGGTTTGTAGTAGATTTGCACTGTAATTCTCAATTAATTTTGAGATTTTGTTAGTTTCGAAGTTCACGAGTTCATATACGTTGTATCAGATCAATTTGTATGATTGATTGAATTTTGTTAAAATTCATTGGTTGTAATCGATTCTAGATATATTAGTGATGGAATTGCTGAAGTTTCAGACTGTAGTTTGAAGATTTGATGGAGTTTTTAGAAGATCAGAGTGTGTTTAAGTCGAGATCTGAAGAACTCGCATAGAACCTCAAGAACTCGCATCAAGAACTCGCAGATCAAAAGATTTCACATATTTTGTATCTGAAAATTTCACAAGTATAGAATTCGCATGATAGTGATATGTGAAATGTGTTGAATTCGCATGTGTGTGTTATGAGAATTCTTCAGAATTCGTACATGCTTGTGTACGAAAAGTCAGAATTCGCATAGATCCTTTATATAAAAAGTTTTGTGAGAAATTTTCCAAGGAAAGAATTCGCATAATGCTTGTGTGCGAGAAGTGAAGAACTCGTATACTGTGGCATACGAATTCCTAGAATTTGCATAAGGGTGATATACGAATTGTTCAGATTTCGCATAGAAAATTTTAAAAATTTCCAAGTACAGAATTGGTATGATTCTGTTATGCGAAAAGTTGATTTTCAATTTTTTTTAAAGTCCAGATTTCGCATAGTGTTGTGTGCGAATTCTTAGAATTTGCATATAGCTTCGTGCGAATTCTGAATTGTGCGAATTCTGAAGTTTGTGTGTGTGCGAATTCTGGAGTTTGGTGTTTGTGCGAATTCTATCTGTGTGCGAATTGCTTTTGTCCAAGTGTGGTGTGCGAATTCCATACTTAGGAGATTTTTGAATTTTTTTTTAATTTCTGAAATTTTCTAAGCATTTATGTATTTTGATTTCACTTGAACTAACGATCATTTTCAAGTTCTTATTGAAACAGTTTTCTTAACAAGATGACTTCCAAAGACGCACTCTCTACCGGTACAGATGTGAAACCTCCGGTGCTCTTCAAAGGAGAATATGAGCAATGGAAAGATCGGTTTCCGGATTTTGTGGACAGACATGCAAATGGAGAGAACATTTTTATGTCCATCATGGAAGGTCCAATGGTACCTCTTACCATGGAAATACCAGATGATGAATCCTCTGACAACGAAGATGGGAATGTGGACAGAGCACAAAAGACAAAGACAATACCAAAAGATCTTTCTCAGTATACTGAAGAGCAGAAGAATAGATATAAAGCCGACAAGCAAGCTAGATCTCTAATCTTACAAAGTTTACCAAACGAGATCTACATTAAAATAGACAACTACAAAGAAACTGCCAAGAAGATGTGGGATCAATTGCAAAAGATGATAATGGGATCCAAGGTTGGGAATCAGATCAAGGTTGCCAACTGCATTAACAGTTATGAGGAGTTCAAGGCAAAGGAGAATGAGAGCTTTGAAGATACATATGAAAGATTTGTTCTGTTGCTAAATGATCTTGCAAAGAACAAGGTGAAGAAAAAGCAGATAGAGAATAATGTCAAATTCCTCAGCATCCTTCAGCCCGAATGGAAGAAACATACGCGAAGAATGAAACAGATGAAGGATCTTAGTGACATCCCTCTTCATGAGGTATATGAAACATTGAGGCAAAATGAGGAGGAAGTGGAAGAGAAAAGAGAAGAAAAGAAAAAGACTGAGAAAGTTGTTGACCCCGTTGCCTTGGTAGTAGCTCAGAAAGAGAAAGAAAAGAAAGAAAAGAAGAAGAAAAAGAAAGTTGTTATTCCAAATTCTGACGATTCTGATGATGCTGTTTTCTGACAGTGATGAGGGAGAAAGCTTAAAGCAAGCCATGTTATTGCTGACCCGAGCTTTCCAAAAGAAATTTTATAAAAAGTCGGGATTAATCAGTTAAAGATACTCTTCTGGTTCCAGAAATTATGAGCATAGAAAAAAAGTTGAAGGAGGAAGGTATGAGGAGAAGAAGTTTCTAGAAATAAATCCAGAAGAGAAGAAAAAGTTTGTTAATGATTACGGTGAGAAGAGGTCTGATGAGCTGATAAAATGTTATAACTGCGGTAAAGTGGGTCACTACGCCAAAGACTGTCGGAAGCCTACTGTGAGAAACTCAGACTATTACAAGCACAAAATGCTTTTGGCAAAACAGAAGGAGGCTGGAAAGGCTTTGATGGCGGAAGATGAGTTTTGGCTAGACCACTAGGATGATGAAGAAAAAGAAGAGACCGCTCACATGTGTCTGGTGGGGAAAGAAGTTAAGTATAATAAGTCTGATGAAGAAAATTCTGATGAGGTACATAATCTTTCTGAATCTAATTTTATAAACAAAATGGAAGCCATAATGATTGAGCTTCAAGACCTTCAAAATAAACTGAAAAGGGAGAAAAGCAGAGTTGCTAAGAAGCGTCAAACTATTTTTGATCTTAACAAGGAACTTGTTGGGAACAAAAGTCTGATTGACTCTTTGAACAAATCTGCTACTAAGTTTAAACAACAAAAAGATTGTTTTGAAAATAAGATTTCTGAAGCTATCTCTAAACTTTCAAAGTCTGATATTGAAAAACAAGAATTTGTGCTAAGAGTTCACAAATTGCAGGTTGAAAATAAGAGTTTGCAGAAAAAGATCAATGGTTTGGAAGCAAAATTATATACTAGAGGACAAACAGATCAATACATATTTCTAAACACACCAAATGAGGAAAATGATGTTAAAGAAAAGTGGGGTCTTAGTTACGATAACCCACACTATTTGAAGAAAGCAATCAGAAAACAACCAGCTTTGTATAATTTTGATTTTCTGCAAGCGGCTAACAAACATCCTCATTTGAAACCCAAATTTGTTACCAAATCTTCTGATGAAGTTGAGGCCCAAGAAGATGAGAACAGAAAGAAAACAACGAAAATGTAACTACCATTCTGCTATCAAAAGCTTAATGATAGTTATATTTCTGAACAACCAAAGTTTCTTTTGAATGATTATTTTGCAAGTTATTCTACAAAAGAGTTGGAGGCAAAACCTATTAAAGCCAAAATTTATGTTCCTCTACTTGTTTTAGAAAGCAAAATAGTTGATATTGAAAACATTTTATCTGACGAAAGAATCTTGGTTGATATTGAACAAGTTGTATTTTCTACAGTCATGAAGAACACTATTTTTGAATCTAAATCTAATGAGTGTTCTAACTCTTCCAAGGCACCTCAAACTTTAGAAGATGATATTGATGACTTATTCGCGTGTGCAAATGATTTCTTAAATTCTGATAATGGTTGTGTTGATGAAAGTATTGATATGTTTGACTTCAATGCAAAACTTCCAGATCATTCTGATTTCATTATTAACTCTAAAGCTTTACCTAGTATGTTTGAAGTAGGTGAATCATCAACTAAGGTTGGTGAATCAGTTTATGTGAGTACTGATTATTATGAAAAAGGTAAAAAGCGAAAGAAAAGGTGCTCACAGAAACGGACCAACACAGGTAAGCAAAAGAAATCACAAATTCAGAAATCTCATTTTCCTAACAAATCTAAATATTTTGTTTCAGAACTGAGAAAGGAAAGGTCTAAAGTAAGAACTTCTTAATCCTAGATTCAATGCAAATTCAAGATGATACAAAAAATTCAATCATTGAAATATTTTCTATTAATATGATAATCGAATACAGTGAACTCTCTAACAATGAATACGCGCACAATACTTTTCTTATGAACTACTTCGAACACTTACAACACAAAGTCATATCCCTATTTATACACGGGACAAAACACTCACACCACTATACACGCACACAAAGACAAACATTCAAAACACAAAACTCTCACAACACTAGTTTTAACTTTTTATTACAAAAGACTTTGACTTCCTGCTTGAGAGTTGACTTGAGCTTTGACTTGCTTTGACTTTCAGTCTTCAGTCTTTATGATCTTGTATCCAACAAATATATGCTCTAACAGAACTGAATGTCGACCAAAGAAAGATAGTTGGAGAGCTTACAAAGTCATTTTCGGATTCTGAATGTAATAGCATTTCTGTTAGTAGTACTGATTAGGTTGGTAACATTGCTTCTACAAAAACAAATCTTGTAACTTCTTACAAGAAATATTCAATAAAGCAATTGTTCCAATTATCTCCGATTACTAATCAATTGTCTACATATCGTCTCGACAATATTCTGAATGTTGGTTTGGAACATATTGTATACCTCATGGTTTTCAAAATAAAAGAGGACCCAAATTCAAATAGGTGCCAAAATCTTGCGCTAATCTGAAAAGACCCAAATATAAATGGGTACCTAAAGTTGTTGTTCCCTGATTTCTCTTATGCAAACCCGTCATATGTGGTACTTGGATTCTGGTTGCTCCAAGCATATGACCGGGCAGAAAGATTTATTGTCTAATTATACAGAGAAATTTTGTGGAAATGTGCGCTTCGGGAATAACCAGTTTTCACCAATTCTGGGTTATGGTGATGTTATTCAAGACAACGTGAAGATCAAGAAGGTGAGCTATGTTTAAGGCCTAGGACATAACCTATTCAACATTGGACAATTCTGCGACAAAGACTTAGAGGTTAATTTCAAGAGAGAGAGGTTTGACTCTCTCTCTCTCTCTATATCTATCTATCTATATATATATATATATATATATACTTTTTACTTTGTAGACTGTTTTTAATTATGCAATACGTATTTGGGAATCAGAGGTATTAAAACTCTTTAATTTTTTGGACTACGGTCACGTTATAGTTGATATAATGTATTTTTAAACTTATAATTATTAGGTTGTTTGTATAGAGTACGATAGGTACAAACAAGGGCGGAGCTAGTAAGGAACCAGAGGGTGCAATCGCACCCCTTGGGTTTTTCAATTTTAATTTTTTGGATAAAGTAATAAGTTATTTGTTTGTAAGAAAGAAAAGATTGTAAAGAGTGAAAATGATAAATTAGAAAGAGAGAGAATTAGGACTCTTGTAGTCTATGGAGGTGGTGACATATGCATACAATAGGGTGGTTAGGCCTCGAAGAGAGCAAAGATGTAATCCTGAGGAAGAGAAATGTCATTTATTTCATTAAAAATTCTATTTAAATCTAAAAAAAATACAAATATTTAAAGAAAGAGAGAGAGAGAGAGAGAGAGCAATAAATAACTTGCTAACATTTTCTTAACCGTAAATATGACAAAAATTTCGTTTAAGGCTTCAAGTTTCACATATATAAATAAAAAATAATCGTCAAATTCAAGTAAAATAACCAAAATGATAATAGTATCATTGATTTACGATAGCTTGATAGTCGAAACCTAAATTATAACTTTAAATACTTATCTTGAAATTATCGAATATTAGATGATAAAACTAAATTTTCGATAAGAAAATATTGAAGGGTTTTTGGCAACAATGACGACAATGGTGCAAGGAGACATTGGGGGCAAGGGAGGAAGGGGTAAAGAAGCAACGGGTATAAACGGTTATTATCTAAGCTTGGTGCTCCCCCTGTCCCTAAATCCTGCGTCCGCCCTTGGGTACAAACTGCATAGATCACATAAGTTTTACGATATCGTTTTTTTGCGGTTTAAAGTTTATGCTCTGTGATTTACGGTTTGAAGAAAATGTTCAAATCGCATATGTGCAGTTATCAATTTGACACCTAGGCATTGTTTGGCAAAAATAAGTTAGATTATTTTCTTGGTACATGTGTGGATGGCCATAAGCTAGCTTTTTTATGAGGAGCTTTTTGTGATTATTCCAATTATACCCCTCATTAATATTCATAATTATATATTAACTTTTAATTATAAATAAATAATTAATGTTCTTTTTGGTAATTTAAATGTTTATAAGCTAGTTTTTACCAAACATGATTTTTTCATCAGCAACTTATCAGCTACCAGCTAGCTTATCAGTTATAAGCTAGCTTTTCAGCTAGTTTGCCAAACGTAGCCAAAACCGCTTACCCTTATTTAAAATTATCTAAAAAAATTTAAGAAAAAAAAAACTAGGTGAAATCTACATTATTAATATTATTATAGTAATTGATAAGAATAGTAGTAGTAGTTTGTTTTTGAAATGGTGGAAATGGGACCACTTAGTTAGGGCTTGGTGCCACTTGTCTTCATGTCAAGTGCACGTCTTGGACAACTCATAAACACTATCATATCAAATTATCTTGATAAACTCCTCTGACTATCCCCCACACCCTCACTTTCCCTCAGCGAGCGACCCACCCCTTTGATAACCTCTCTTCTTCTTCTCTCTACCTTCAACCTCTCAAATCAATCCTTGCTTCTTCTAATGGCCTTTCTCTGCTAAAATGAAAAAAAGCTTCAGTTTCTTTCAACCCGATCATCGTCAATCCAACAACAGCTCTGTGTGATATTCTTTCTCTCTCTCTCTCTCTCTCTCTGTGTGTGTGTGTGTCTCACCTTCATTCCTCAAACAAGCGTTTGTTTGTCAATCTCAATTACCTTTTTGGTTTGACTTGATCCATAGATCTAACTCTTTAGATCTTCCTCAACTTTGAAGGTAACAACAAGTCTTGCGCTATTCTCTTGATTTATTGAATCGAGTTTTGTTAACTTATTCCAAACTCTTAAGAATCTCGAAGAGGTTAGGTTTTTGTTATCTGTTTGTAGTTACTCGGACCTTCTGGATTGGTCAATTAGATTTGACTAATGAAATTGGGGTTTATTGAAAAAAAAAATAGAGGTGGGGATTTTAATATTGACCACTCTATTTGCCATATTTTTTGTACTTCCTTTTTGTAAATTTCAACTTCTAAGTCTGTTATGATCATGGGTTTTACGTTATATGATGAAGGGATAGGTGTGCTTTGTTTCTAATCAACAATTGCATATGTTTCTATTTTTGAGTTAGGTTTCATTTTCAATTAGTTTACTGAGATGATTTTGGCATGTTGATTGTTGAGCAACCAGTCAACCACTGTATGGTTTTCGAGTGACTTTTCAGCTTATACTAAGATTTGCATATTTGAAACAGCTTTTGATTGTCATTGCTACAAATTCATTTGAATTATGTTTGTGTTTATCTTATTGTAGGATTTTAGAGATCAAGGTTTTATTATTGAATCTTTATCAAATGCGGAGGATAACACGAAGAGGGGTTTTGATGAGATGAGGTATGTTATCTGGGTTCATGAACTTTTTGTGGGCCTGTTTCCGGCCACGGTCGGACCGACATGTTCACAATGGTTCTGATTCGGGCGGTCGTCAAGATGGACTCTTATGGTACAAGGATACAGGACAGCATTTTAATGGTGACTTCTCTATGGCTGTAGTTCAAGCCAATAATTTGTTAGAGGATCAGAGTCAGCTTGAATCAGGGTGTTTGAGCTTGCAAGAATCGGGCCCTTATGGTACCTTTGTAGGAGTGTATGATGGGCATGGAGGTCCTGAGACGGCACGGTTTATTAATAGTAACCTCTTTCAACATCTAAAGAGTAAGTCACCTGAATCCTGATAAATTCTTGAAATCCAAAATATGTTAACTAAAACAATATGAAATGTTTTTTTTTTTTTTTTATCATTTTGGTATGCATATTACCTCCTGTCACTAGTTAATATTGTATTGCCACTGAAGGTCTAAAAAGATTTGTGTTTTGATAGGTTGTATTAGAAAATTTTGAGCTATTTTGTACTCTCTTTCTTTTGTTCAATGAATATTGCAACATTTGATTAGGCATATATATACTTTTAGGAATTTATCTTGATTAATAGGCAAATGTCTAAAATGCCGCACCAATAAGTTTTTATCACGAAAATGTGCATATAGGTTACTTAAAGCTTGGAAACTTGCCAAAAAGAAGCTGTTGAAATTGTCATGGGGCCATCTTGTAGTTGATTATGAGTAAAATTTTTCATGGGGTCGTTAATTAGATAAAATTGATGATTATGAGTAAAAAATTTATTGAGAAAAAGTCTCAAGTTGTGGACTTGTAGTTGAGTTTCCATCAACAGAAGGTGATTTTTCTATAAGTAGAAAGAGTTGTGTTGCTTTGTACGTAAAACATTTCAGATGTTATTTGTTTCTACCATTTTATTCCATTCTTCGTCGTAGACGCCATCTTCATTCCCCCTTACGCTATGTACGTAAACCACCCACAAAATGAAAATACTATGGAGTGGTGTTTGAAAGCTCACATGTAGACCCTTTTCCTTGCAATTATTAGTTCTAAGCAAAAGCTTTTCTTTCTCAGGAGCTCAATTTCATTATCTTATTTGTTTTGTGGACTTCTCTAAAAATTGATGGAGCAAACAAAACACACCATCCATCAGGGAAAAAATCGTACCAATAAGCTAATTTTCAACTTCAAACTTGATATGGACTGTAAATCTTTTCCAGCAGATGGATAAAACTACAGAATACTTGCAAGTACTTCAAATAAAGAATGTTAGTATTTCCTTGTAACACAGTACATACAGTTTTGCTTCGAGCATAGTTGGGTTGACCTCAAAAGTGAAAATGTATGTTCCGCATAGAAGTTGTGGTCTTTAATTGGATACTGAATTCGGCAAAGTTCTTGATTTCTCAGGGTTTACGTCCGAGAATCAAGCAATGTCAGTGGAGGTAATAAAGAAGGCTTTTCAAGCGACGGAAGAGGGTTTCGTCTCTCTTGTATCCAAACAATGGCCAATGAAACCACAAATAGCAGCCGTTGGATCATGCTGCCTTGTTGGTGTCGTATGCGCTGGAACCCTTTACATTGCGAATCTTGGAGATTCTCGAGCTGTTTTGGGTAGGCTTGTGAAGGCAACTGGGGAAGTTCTTGCGATTCAGCTCTCAGCTGAACACAATGCGTGTATAGAGTCTGTGAGACAGGAGTTGCATTCTACGCATCCAGATGACTCACAAATCGTAGTTCTAAAGCATAATGTATGGCGGGTAAAAGGCCTCATACAGGTAACTTCCTCTTACACATGATTACCTTAAAATCAAATATGGTCTACGATAACTTTCTAGTGTTTGTAGTACAATTGCCTCGAGTATTGTACAATGCAAACACTTGAGGGTTGTATTGATCCATCTTGGCATGATTTTATCTCCATCTCTGGTAGGTTAGCATGATATTTTCTTTGTTCCAACAGAAGAGCTGTGGTTTTACTTTCACAGTCAAAGAAGCCCATTCTCACATAATTTGGTATAAATTTCTAGATGATGAGGAAGTCGATGGTCTAAGTTAACTTACACTGAAGGTACATGATCAATTCTAGATTACAAGGCATTAAAACGGTTTTTGATCTTTAGCCTGAAAACAAACAATGTCAGTTGTGGATTTGAAAAATGACTTGTTTGATTGCAAAAATCGAAGTGTACCTTTCTTTATGAATGGAGCAGTAACGTTTAAGCCAATGTAAGTTTATAAGTTGAAGTTGTACTTTTAAGGATTTTATACTTAAAGTTCATGATCACATTAGTGCTTCACTAGTAAAGTCTTTTAGGCTATGTTGCAAGGATATAGGTTTGGAGTTACTAGTGCATGATACACGGGCACATACGTGGATTATAAAAAGTTGAAGGCCTTAGGGTGCATTGGTGGTTTACTATTAAAGCATGCTAGGATATGTTGCAAGGATACATGTTTGAGGCACTAGTGCATGATACATGGCAAGATATCGAAATGAGGATGCTCAGGTGGACATGTGGCTGAACTATGTTGGACATGATACTCAATGAGGTCTTCCGAGAAGAGTTGGAAGCCACGCCTATCACGGATAAATTGAGAGAGGGAAAATTGCTGTGGCTTTGGCATGTTCGTAGAAGACAGAGGTCGGCACCAGTAAGGAGGAGCAGGCCGAGGAGCATAGTTGTTAAAAGCGCGCCTCAGGCATGCCTAGGCTCTGAGGCTCATAAGGCTCAAGGTCTTGAGCTTTTTTGAAGTCGAGGCTAGGCGTATTCACAAGGCTCCCTAAGCCCATGCGCCTTGGCTGAGGCGCCTTGTGGGCCTAGGCGTGCCTCATAAAGAGTTATTAAATACCTAGTCAAACCCTAAAATTAAAGAAATTTTATCATCTTCTAGTCTCTTAGCTTCTTAAAGAAAGAGTTATTAAATACACGACCTAAGTCAAACCATAATATCTAATACCCGGTCATTAGAACTTCAAGGTTCCTTCTCTATAAATACCTAGACCTTAAAACTTCTCCCTCGACTCATGCTTTAAACCCTTCTTATCGACGTATTGTTCGTTGCGGCATTGGAACTTGTTGCATATTTGAGTTGTGTGCAACTGTGTGTGTGTGTATATATATGTATATTGAAGATGCGCCTCGCATTTATGAGGCCCGCGCCTCACGCTTGCGTCTAGGCCCCGAGACCTCTTTGCGCCTAAGGGCGCCTTGAGCCTTTAACAACTTTGCCGAGGAGGACGTAAGCTTAACAGTTGAGACTGGACCTGGTGGATTTAGGCATTTCCAGAGACAATGATCTCAGATACAATTTGTGGAGACGCATAGGGGTAGCAGATGTTGTGTAAACACATGTGAGTTATTGTGGTCAGGGTGTGGGGTGAAGTGGTAGTTGAGGGAGGATTAGAGAGCCGACAACTAGGTATTGAAGTCCGTAAGGTAGCTGAGAGTAGCTTTTGTATGAGTTCTCTCAGGAAGGAAGGGGTCTTTTGGCTCACTTACTTGTTAGGTTGTTTAGCTCTATCGTATTTTATTTCCCCTGTTGCTTTTAATGCCCTACTTGTTTTCATCTTATTTCCTGTTGTTTACTATGGTAATCGCTCTACTTGTTTGAATCTTATTTCATCTTCCTTTCCCAAGTTTGCCTCAAAGCTTTTCATCAACTCTTCAAAACTTTTTTTCTTGCATTTGTTAGTCTTGGCATAACTTTTCCGCAAGCAAGCCTGGGGTATTCATGGAAATCACCTCCTCTTTACTCCTTGGGTAAAGGAACCTGGGATTTACTAGATTCATTTGGTTTGGTTTAGTGCATGATACATTCAAATGTATTTGTTGATTATAAAAAGATAAAGACACGGGTACACTATCTTTGCAATTTACACAAGTTCAAAAACAAAAACAATAGAAGAAATTAATTATAATACTTATAGATCACACATTAAGTGTATCAATAAACACATAAGGTTGCTTGTACTTTATGCACTCATAATAGTCTTAAGATATGAGGAAAATTGTTTTTGCGTTGCCTTGCCTGCTTTATTTGCATCGTCTCTTGCATACACACAAAAGCATAAGATGTAGGTTTTACTTCAGACTCTAACCTTAATTTCTGAATTTATAGTTTGTGAATCATCATTTCTCTCTCTTGCTGTAAAAAGTCAATTTTTTTTTGTATATTTGTGGTAAACAATTTGGGGAGTATTTCAATGGAGCCAACCTTTTTCCTTTTCTGAAATTCAAGTTCAGATTCTGAAGCCATAGAATTTTGGTGTTAGAGAATATGAGCTCTTAGCCACAATACAAAACCAGTACTCCTCGTTTTTCTAATGCATGATTATAAAATAAAGGCATGAAATACTTTATGTTTTCTAGATGATTGAATTTGAAATGAAGATCAATGAGTTAGTATTTTTAAAAATTTAGATCTCTGTTTGCAATATATCCTCTTGGATGCAAGACATATTTATAGAGAAAAAAAGGAATAGGGAAGACAATGCACAGATAGCCAAAGGAAGGACTTTTAATTGTTTAAGAGCTCGATACCATTCTGTTGTAATGAAAGCAACCATAGTTACCTAAACAGTAAGACAATATATTATGATACAAATTAAAAGAATAAGAGAATAATTCTGGGCCAATCATTTTATTAAATAATACCTTAAATAAAACTTTCTTAAAAATCGCCTAAAAGGGCATATGTGTCATTTGTTGTATACATATTATATATGGGAACTCATTTATTTTTTTTATAGATTATGTAACAAATTTAATTAAGGTATTTCTTCATGAATTTTTTTTAATAATTTTTTACAACATTTATTGTGATTTAATTTTTCATTTTAAATATTTATTTTTATTGAATTAGATTATTTAAGAATTTTTCTCAAAAAATCACATGTAATATCCACAATTAATCGACATTTTTTTTCCTAAAAACTCACTAATTTTCTTTTATGTATCATTATGTCATCTTATACATTTTAAATGTGTTATGCTACAGATCATATATGATTCTGTTTTCATTTTTTTTTCAACGTTTAATTTGAATAATTGTTTTTCAAATTTTAAATCATATATGATTAGGAAAACATTTTGAAAAAAAAATTAATTCATTGTGAATCACATGTGATTTTGATGAAAATTATGGATTACGTTTTGAAGTACATGTGATCGTACATTAATTTTAATTGTGTTTTGCTACAAATCACATATGATTTTGTTTTCATTATTTTTTTCCAATGTTTAATTTGAATCATTGTTTTTCAAAATTTAAATCACATATGATTAGGAAAACATTTTGAAAAAAAAAAATTAATTCATTGTGAATCATATGTTACTTTAATGAAAAATTAAGAATTACGTTTTGAAGTACATGTGATCTTATACATTAATTTTAATTGTGTTTTGCTACCCATCACATATAAGTATGTTTTCATTATTTATTTTTTTCAATTTTAATTTGAATTATTGTTTTTCAAATTTTAAATCACATATGATTAGGAAAAAAATTTGAAAAAAAAATAATTTATTATGAATCACATGTGATTCGATGAAAAACTGTAATTCTTTAAATATTACTTTAAATAAAAAAAGAATTATTTAGATGAAAATTAAATATGCTTATTTTAAATGAATTAAATAAAAAATTTATTTAATAAAAAATTAAATCATATTAAATTTACAAATATAGTAAAAGCTTAAAAAAATACCTAAAATAACTTGTATATAACTAAATTACTTTTATACCCTTATTTATTTATTTTTAGAATTAATTATTTAAGATATTATTTAATAAAATGATTGGCCTAGAATTATTCTCTTATTATTTTAAATAGGTAGCATTCTCGTTTGATACTCCCTCCCACTAAAAGGATAATACTAACAATTATCCACATAATTGTCCTTATTACAAACTCTTACACTGTGTTCTCGAAACTCATTTAACGAAGGAAAGGAAAGGAAAGGGAGGGAAAGGGGAGGAAAGTAAAAAAAACTCGTGTTCTCGAAACTTTTTTAGGAGAGAAAGGAAAGGAAACGGAAGGAAAGAATTGATAACTTTCCTCCCAAATGTGGGAGGAAAGCGAAGGAAAGGAAATGAAAGAAAATTAAAACCATTTAAAAAAATAACTGAAATTATTAAAATTACCAAACTACCCAAATTTTATTATAAATAATATATTTTTATAAGGGTATATTTGTAAATATGACATATTTCCTTTCCTTTCTCTCCCGTTCAAGAACATGAAAAACTATTTCTTTCCCTTTCTTTCCTTCCTTTTCCTTCCATTTCGAGAACACAAATGAAAATTTTATTTTCTTTTCTTTTCTCTCCCTTTCTTTTCCATCCATTTCTTTTCTTTTCTTTTCTTTCCAGATTAGAGAACACAGCGTTAATGTAATTTCTTTTGGTCCTAATCTTACGTTCCTCATGAAGCATCCCATTTTGCTCAAGAATGAAATTAGCAATTTCTGTTGAGGCTATCTACCACCGATCAGCTGTTGTCTTCATGGAGAACTCTTGAAACTCCAAATTTGTTTGTCTTCATTCATTAACACCCACCCCTCCCCCCTTCTTATTTTTTTATTGTCTCCCATGTGTGTGTGTGTGTGTGTGTCTTAGCTATCATCATTTGGTGATGATTACCATGAGTAAATAACTTTAACTCCTATAAGCTTTTACTATAATTTTTCAAGCCTTAAAAAATTGTGTTTTCTCTGCAGATTTCGAGATCCATTGGTGATGTATACTTGAAAAGGGCGGAATTCAACAGGGCCCCTTTATATGCCAAGTTTCGCCTTCGTGAACCTTTTAAAAGACCGATATTGAGCTCAGACCCATCAGTTTCGGTGCACCAGTTGCAACCACATGATCAGTTTATCATATTTGCTTCAGATGGCCTATGGGAGCACCTTAGTAATCAAGAGGCTGTTGATATCGTTCAAAATCACCCACGCAGCGTAAGATGCCTAACTTGATATTGTTCAAAATCACCCATGATCAGTTTATTATATTTAACTTCTGTCATGCTATTTGACTTTGGAGGTCAAACCTAATAATCTTGAAATCCAAGATTAATAGGAATTTTGATCAAGTTTTATGTTTGAAGTATTTGTTATAATAAGATTGATGTGGGTGATTCATTTCTTTTGAATTTTAAGCATTTCACATGAATCAAATTGTATCTTCTTTAGTTGTTGATTTGAATGGACATCTCTTTGGGTATTCCTTTTAGAAAGTTTGAGTTACTAAACAAAAAGACCATATAATTTTGTACTGACAATATGCGTTAATGTTGTGGTTGATATGCAGGGAAGTGCTAGGAGATTAATAAAAGTGGCATTGCAAGAAGCAGCAAAGAAGAGGGAAATGAGATACTCCGACTTGAAAAAGATCGATCGTGGGGTGCGTCGTCATTTCCACGATGACATCACGGTGGTGGTGCTGTTTCTGGACTCAAACCTGATCAGCAGGGGTAGCTCCTCTACGGGTAGAACCCCTAACTTATCCGTCAAAGGAGCAGGAGTAAACCTGCCTTCAAACATACTTGCTCCTTGCTCAACCCCAACTGAAACTGGCACCACCTGATCACCTCTCTGTCTCTAGTCTACTATATACATATATATATATATATATATATATATAGAAACTGTTTCCTCTCTAATTTCAGTTTTCTTGTACTATTTCCTCATCAGTGTGAATACCTCCCCAGAAAAAGAAAAAAGAACGAAAAAAAAAACAAAAACAAAGAAAGCCATGGTAGGTGGTTGTGAATGGTGAAAGCAGGAGGCAACTTGGTGCACCGTGGTTCCTTGAAAATAGAGAGGGAAGGTAGTTTGATGTTGTGAAAGCAGCAGGCAACCCCGGTGCACCATGGTTGTTTGTTAAATGGTGACCGAGGTGCAGAAGTCAAGATTCTTTGTAACCTCGTTAAGTTAAGTCGGAGTAGTAATACTAAAACTTTACAGATGCAAGCAAGCGTTATATACTATTTTTAACATAAAATGTGTCCATCCAGATTTGACTTGTTGTAACTTTGAATTGGTTTGAGTTATTCAAGTTCTTGATGATGGTTTCCTTTGGGATTTAGGTGCAGGTTTCTTGATATATAGATGCTGGTAATTCAGTTGGGTTGGGTTTACAGGCAGGCCTGGTTTTGGTTAAAGCACTATTTGCTTAGAAATGAGTCGGAGCAAACAGAGTCAAATTCGACCACCTTGACTATATATTAAATCTCCGACGACACATCCTCCTCTCTCCCCTTCTTTGCATTGCTGCTCTCTTCTACCTGCTACAACGATCGTCTAAACATTCCTAGGTAAACTTTTCCATGAAATGGGCAAATTTCTCGTGAAATCATCTAAACTAGAAATCGTCCCTGGTTGAACTTTCAAGTCCTCCAAACCATAAATCTACAAGGAGATTGAGAAAGAAAGGGGAATGGAGGTTGTATGAGGGTACCGTTCCAAGGGTTTGCAGAGTGGGGAAGGTAATATAATATCAAATAAGTGTCCACAATAGAAATGTGTATAGTTTAGACATAAATAATTAATACACTTTTACTTAACCAAATGACCACTTTACCCTTAATTAATGCACCTATTTTATTACCTCTTAAATATTAATTATCTATTTTTTAAAGTGGATATTTATTTTGGGACAAATATAAATAAAAACATGAATATTTACTTTTGCGACTGATGAGGTAAAATTTAACACTAAAAGAATCCATGTGTTTTATAATATGAAACTGGGAAATGTAATCCTTCAACTTTGATTTCTTATCGTTAATTCTCTATATTTATTTAATTTGTGTTTTATTTTAAGCACTTGTTTTGGTCTCTTGTCAAAAGCTATTAATTAAAATCTTAGAATATATAATATTAAACCGTTCTTAAATACACAAATTCAAATCTCTACCTCGATCATAAATCGTAATCTTTTTTTAGCCCCTTGCCGAAAGCTCCCAATCTTAATTTCATTTGGTTTCAATTTTTTGACCTCATGTCAAAATTTACCAAATAATTAATATCTTATCTATGTATTTCATAAATATTGAATTAATCATAATATGTCAAAAGGATTTTGTCAAATGGGTGTAAATAGCCCTAAAAGTTTGTAGGAACTTAAGTAATCCATGTGATTCCACTCTTACTTGGAAATCCAAAAATGTTTGAACGATTTATTTTACATATTGAAATACTAATATTGAACAACTCAATGCAACCATGGTGATGAAATTTCACGTGCAACATGATTTATTGAAACAAAAAAATAATATATTGTCCCTTATTTACGTAAATGGTCATGATTCGATGTCCTAAACTCAAAAAAACTTGAGTACAAATATGAATATCCAATACCTAAAACCCATCAACTCCCTATTGACCCTATAAACCAACCACATGAAAAGGTACAAACAAATACCATCATGTTTTGAGACGACATATAAAGCATAACTTTCATAGGAATACCTTTACTAGAAACCCAAAAAGAACCGTGGGATGTCCTGAAAGGGAGAATTTGGAGCAGTCATGAACATGTACTTCCCGAACTAATCGTACAACGGAATGAAACCCGCTTACCTGATTACAAGAAGGTAACTAATTTCAACAAAAAAATGTTGTGTCTCAAAACATGTTTCATTATTTATGGCAAGGAACTCAAAGAAGATGACATAATTCATAACATTATGTATCAGTTGTGAAACGATATAAGTTAGAATATAACCTACACACTAGGGAAAAAAATGCCATCGTCTTCATCCCCTCTTGTTCATCCCTGGTCACGATAAAACCCAACATCTCTGCCACCATCTCCCCCCATCACCACCTCTACCCCATCACCACATCCAACACATTTCTCCATGTTCAGTGAGTTTGTGTTTCTACAAGAAAGATAAAACGACAAAAATATCCCTTACTTAACTAAGATTTTTAACGATGTTAAGTTCAAAGGACCATTTTCAAAACAAAATGCAAAGCACATAAACTATAACCAACTTGTAATTTACTCTTATTTTTATATCCCATAAATAAGTGATGATATAATGATATGTTTAAGTAAGTGTGGTATAATCCCTCTAGATTAATAAAAGAAAGGCTGGCAGGGATTTATGTTGGATGGCGGGAATATATGTTTGACTGACACTCTGACCAGTGACCAAACTATCTGAAAAGCCTCAACCCATTCAAATTATTGAAAACAAAGGCAACAATTAATTAATTAATTAATTTAATGAGGATTTTTAAACCATTTGTTTTAATTAGACAAACTATAAAACATATTTTAAATTTATAAATACTTTATATAATTGTTTAATGTTTCTTCTAATAATAAATCCCATTTTGTTTTAAATTTATATATATATATATATATATATTCTTCCTTTTTTTAAGGATGTATTTTTAGATATACATATTTATCCATCACAATTATTGCAAGATTGATTGTAGTCTATAAGTTTTGTTAAAAGTAAATTACAATTCTGATTCCTATGGTTTATACAAAACTATGCAAAGTGTCAACAGATCTGTTCCTCATATTTTATAGATTTTGGACGAGATGTAAAAGTGAGCGGTCGATAACTACGAAATTATTTTTAATATATTATTTATATTATCAAAAATAATATTGAATTCAAGAGAAACTAATAAATCATATAAAATCGTTTTTCCCAATATTCCTATCGCAAAATCAATTTATTTCTAATATAATATTATCTACCATATCATTTTTACATAATATCGTCAATCAGTTCCACTATCAAGGACATCTTATGATATACCTTTAATATATAGATTGAAATCATTTGATGTCACTATGTTGAACATTCGGAGTAACACTTTAAATAAATCAACATAAATCAATTGATATTCTACATGTTACCTGATGTTAATGTTTTTCATCATCATTTTAAATTTTTTTAGGGTTGAAACAAACTTTTTAAAAACATCAATCTTAGGATCAAAAGTCAATGTTGGTTATATTTTGAAATCTTAATCTTGTTTTAGAGATACACGAGTACTTAAGATTCATGCACTCGTATAATATAATTTATTTTGGGCTAAATATAGATATATGTTAGGTCATCTCATATAGTTTGGTAATTGTTTTCAAAATGTAAGAGTTTTTTTTATTTAATAACAACAAATCTACTATTTTCTAACACAATAATAAAATTCATTCTGATGGAATAATGAAAAGAGTATGTGGAAGATGAGTAATGGAGTATATATATCAATGATTATAGGCAAAAATAGTTTTTAAATATTAGTACTAGATAAAAAAAAACTTAAAGAAACAATAAGCAATACTATAAAATGAAAGACTAAATAACTTTTTACAAATTACTTTGTTCGATGTTATTAATTAATAAATGTTTGCCCTTAATATAATGTTAAATTCTATTTGAGTTCTATTATATAATAATTTTTTGTCTTTTTTATTTACAATTTTTTAAATATTAATATATAGTATATATTAAAAAACTTGGGCTCCAATTTCCTATGAGCCATGGGCGTGCGCCCAACCTGCCGTCCTTCCCCCAAGAACGACCCTGAGTGTCAATGTGCTTTAATAAGTACATAAATAGTCACTATATTTTTTATTTTGTTTTAAAAATTGTCATTCTTATTAACCTTTTTTAGAAATTGTCTATTATATGAGGACTACTTTGGTTTTTTACCCATATTCTTTTTATCTTTTTCTGTATGTCATTTACACATTGATGCACCCTACCCCATCTAGGGGTGTACAAAAATATCGGCAACCCACGAAAACCGTCCAACCAAAACCGTTAACAACCCAATTAAACTCATTCCGCTAAACCGCCCACCCACCAAACCGTAAATTAAGAGGGTTGAAATTGGGTTACGCTTCCCACCCAACCCGTCAACCCGCTGCTAATATATAATTTTTATAAAATTATATATATATATATATATATATATATATATATATATATATATATATATATATATATATAGGGGTAGTTTAATTTACAACTCATGTAAATCTTACAACCTATGCAACCCACATCTTAACCGTTGAATTCATGATCGACGGTTGCAATAGATGTGGGTCTAATAATTTTTAATTAAAAAAACAAAAAAATAAAAATAAAATAACCGCTTATTATTGATCCAACGGTTAAGATGTGGGTTGCATGAGTTGCAAAATTTACATGAGTTGCAAATTATCCTTGACCTATATATATATATATATATATATATATATATATATATATAATACAAGAATAAAAAAACTAGTCTATTTAAACAAATTTATAGCCCAAAATATATTATATATATATATAATACATTTTACTTAACCGAACAAACGAATGGAGACTTATTCGTGTTCGTTCATTAAACTTAACTAAGCAAATGAATGAACACGAATGGTAAATAACGGATTTTTTTGTGTTCATGTTCGTTTGTTAAGAAAATATGTTTGTTCCTGTTCATAAACGAACGTAAACGAACAAACACAAATGAACAAAAAACAACCATCATTAATCATCATTTTGTTCTGAAATAACATAACAAAATGAAAAACCGGGTAAATTTAGGAATGATAAAAACAAATTCTAAAATTTTAATATAATTAATGATTTTACATATTAATATCATAATATATATATATATATATATATATATATATATATATATATATATATATGTGTGTGTGTGTGTGTGTGTGTGTGTGTAAACAAACGTAAACAAACATAAATAAACAGACATTAACGAACATAAATGAACGAACGTTCATGAACATAAATGAACAAACGAGCTCATTGTTCATGTTCGTTCTTTAACTAAACGAATAAAAAAATGTGTTCATGTTCGATCGATTCTTTAATAAACAAATATAAACGAAATTCTTCCCGAACGATTCACTAGACGTTTGGTTCATTTACAGCCCCAACACTACTAAGTGCTAACCAAATAACCTCTTGGTTTGCTAAACATTTGTTTATTTTAGTAGTATTTATCGTATTTCATTCTACAATTTTATGTAAACTACTAAACCGACCAACCCGTCCAACCTGCCATAACCCGCAAGGGTTGGGTTGGGTTATACTTTTAAATGGGTTGGGTTGGGCTGAGATTTTTCCAAACCGCCATAGTTAGGTTGAGTTGTAAAAATGTCCCAAACCGCCTAACCCAACCCGCGTACACCCCTAACCCTATCCACCACCTCTATTCCCCTCTCCCCTCGGTGGCAACCCCATTCTCTAGTTGTTGCTATTGGGAAGTGATGACTTAGACAAGAAGAGAAGTGTTTGTAGGAGGGGGGAGGGGTTGAATAGAAACACATCAAATTTTCACTTTTAATTATTTCTTTTATATTATTGTATAAAAACAAGAATTACAGATTTGTTGCGGAAGTTAGGAAGGAAGGAACTATGATCCTAAACAATCCGACTGTGACAAATTTGTTAAATTTAAAGAGAAGGGTGGGGGAGAAGTTTCTCTTCAGATATGAAGAGATAAGGAAGTTCTTTAGCACGATGAAGCTGATTTTACTTTAGCAACACTCACAAGGATGTTCTTTCAAAACGGATGAGTAGCATATAATGACAAGAGTGACTTTTTTATAGCGATCAAAGCATTAAATGCTAAGTGTCCAACTTTAATGTGTGTCTTCTTCTGATTGGTTGATCCATGCATCCTAGTACTCTTCATTTCAACCTTTGAGTTTGATGTAGACACTATTTTCTTTTACTCCATCCTTTAGTATGCCGAGGGAACAGTAAAACAAATAAGGTACTAATAAAACGGTGCTTTTGTACTTGCTTAGGGTGACATGATGTACATGTTCTCATACCAAGAAAGAAAGTAAGATGGTTGGTGAACCAAACTTGCTCACCAAGTTTGTACTTCAAGATTCGGCTTGCCAATAGTAGTATTGTCAGACTACGATTTGACTTTATCTTGTACTGATCTTTTTTTGATTAGATGACAAACCAATCCGCTTTGGTCACGATCTTGACCTTACTTAAATAAGTCCTCGATTTTGTTGAAGGCAATTTTCTCTTGGATCAACACAGATAATTATAAGACTTTTACAAGTAAAAATCCTATCTTTTTCTATATCTGAAATATAAGCTATATATCGGATTTACAAACTATAGAATGTTATGATGGCGCTACATCGGATAGACCAAGAGTTGGTAAAAGTAGGACACTTTAGTCGATAGAAGAAGCGATCAGATGAGAGCTTTGATGATATCCAACTGTGTGAGGTAATCTTTTTTGGATGATAAATCCGAATCTTAAGACAATAGGAGCAAATGATAGATAATGAAGTAATATCCGATGAGTTAAGTTCATCGGATATGTACCTTGTGAAACAAGATAAACAAGAATAATTCTTTTTAAGTGTTTGGTCGGATGCTATGAGTATGATATACAAATACGATGGTTAAGACCAACAATCTCCCCCTATTTGTTAATAATACAAATAGACAAACCTTATAAACACTTAGAAAAAAATGGTACATAAATTCATAAGCGAAAGTGAAATTCGAACTCATAAATTCAGTGATCCATTTTTGGATTCTTTTTGCCTTTTATTCTTCTCTTCTTTTCTAAGGCTTTTTTGTTTGTTTATTTTCTTCCATCTTTTTCTTTTGTTTTTCTTTTTGATTGGATTAACGTATAATTAAATATACAAGGATAGATATAAAAGTTAGCTAGCCATAATTAAAATACTGAAAAAAATGTAAACTTTCATTTAATTATACTAAAAAATAGTTTGTGAAAGTTTACATCGGATTAATTTGTCTATTCCTCAAAAATCAAGTCTTCAAATTTGACATTGTCGATGCCTCTGCAACTCAGTTTTGAAGAACTGATCTTATGACATCTGCAAATGCTTTTCCATATTCATCGATGAGGTAATTTAGAGAAGAGCATGAATATACCTTGTATCAACAATTGGCAATTCTAATGATTTTTGAAATCTTAGATCTCCAAAGAGGTCATAGAACTACATCCCTGCAATAGGTAGGAACAATACTGTTCCATGTAGCATTGGATCTCTAGGGGATATTGTTAAATCAAGATTGGTTGTGATGGGAAATTTACTTGGCATGGCAAGTTGTTCAACAACCTTTGGATCCGTTTGAACTTTGAGAGGAACATAAGGTGTGCTTGATGATACTGAAGGTATTGATGGAGAAGGATGAACACAGGTTTGAAAAGATTCTTCAAAGATCCAAGGAGTGGGAAAATAGTTTTTCTCTTTGATTTCATTCATGTTTTCAATTGGAAATTGTTTCCGCTTCACCACCATTGGCTTGTACTTGTTATGGCTGTTTCAGATGACAATGATGATTTCCAACAATTCAGTATATCTATAAAGAACTAGCGAGTGATTGTCCTCATCTTTTCTGGAGAAGTCATCATGTTCCAGTCTTATCTTGATTAGAGGATCCTTTATCCAGTTCTCTTTGCATCCAATGATTATAACAATGGTAATATTTTCTTTACGACATTTTTTGTGGAAAGTATTGTTGAATTCCTCCAGCTTTTCATCTCTTTCAAATCGAAGAGCTTTAGCCGCAACCAACTCTTCCTCAGAAAGACCCACATTCTCCATATTGGACCGAGGAGGAGGAGGAGGCATACGAAGGATATTTGAATCAATATTTTTTTAAGACTTTCAACCTTCTTTTTCTTTCTTGATTCTTCCTTTTCCTTAGGAGTCATAATTCTTTTACCTTTATCTGTAATTGATGTAACAATTTGATCATACAAGGGAGGTTCTGGTATGAAGCGAATAGAGTCTAATGGAATAATGATGACATTTGATGAAGTTGTCGGAGGTTGTTCTATAGTGATAGTTGTATAAGATCTTTGGTTGATTGCAATCAGTTTCATGAACAACGACAACCTAGGATGTTTGGATATCCAAATTCTCACCCTCAACAGTAGCTTCAAATTCTTGAATAACAGGGTCATCTTCCTGGATAATGTCTAAAAAATTTACATTGGAAGAGCTTGAGTTGATATCCGATGGAGCAAAAGAAATATCATTGTCATTATCCGTTCATATGCTAGTGGTTTGTTAAACATTCTCCCCCTCACTAGCACTAGGAATCGAATTAACCAACTCTCATAGTTATAGAACAACATTGTTGAATAATACCCCAAGTTTCTTGGAGCGTCGTTCAGTGATATAAAATAGTTCCATGTCGCTTGCCTAGAAAGAGGGACTAGGTCTAGTGCTTGGCAACTAATGATTAAGTTTTTGAAGGATTACTTGACTTACCTCAGATTGTCTATCCATTTTTTCATGAAGATCAAGAAAAGAGCGTTGGATGGTATATGTGTCGATTTACTAACTCGTATCGGTTTGATGAGAGTTAAACTAGGACTTGATGTTGTCTAGAAATTCGGATGCCGAACTCAGGGAAGTACGTATGCTCTTTTAAATCTTTACTTCTTTATCCATAGTGAATTGTGCTCGATTCTGTGATCGTTCAAGTGCTTTAATCCTTTCTAAAACTTCAACCATGCATGCTTGATATGCCTGAAACTTTTTCTGTAGAGCTTCTTCGGTTTGTCTGCATTGTTCATTCAACACCCTGTTTTGGTTTAAAAGGGTTTGACTGAGAGAGGCTAGTTAAGACACAATTAGGCGATTTTGAAAATTGAAGTCACAAAGTTGTTCAATAACTTGAGTAGGTAGAGAATAGAGAGTTTGAATCTAATACACATGATCACACCCTGGATGAGTTGCAACCGATGATTGAGGTTGATCAGTGTATCGGATCTGGGTCACAACATCCGATGAAGATATAACAGGTTGTGATTTTGTTTTAATCTAAAGAGTAGGAATGGTGCAAACCATGATCTGAGCTTCTTGAGATAATGTTAGAATTGCTGAAGGAGGATCAAATAAGGTTTGTTCTTCTTTTTCAAGTGATGATGATAAGGCAATGATCTCCAGAGACATTTCTAATGAGCCAATGGTTGATTGAGCCCGATTAACAATATCTATAAGAGCTTGTGAACCATGAAGTGCTTAAAAAAGAGCCATTAGATATGTATTACCCTTCCTCATAAATGACTTTATGGGTTATTCTGATTGTGCAAGTGTATGTGATGGTGAGGCGATTGGAGTAGTGATCAAGGTGGTTTGGATCTAGGGTGGATCCGTGTTCTCACCACTAGCCAAAAAGAATGCAGTATTGGAAATTAGATATGGTACATTCAAATGGGATACAAAAAGAGTTGACTGCCGAACCAACTCACCCGTATATACAACATCATCCTTTTGGGAGAGTGTTGAGGAGCTATCTAGGTGATCGGATGCCAAGGACTCTGATTGGAGAATTTCAATATACGTAGACTTTGAGAGTCCTTGGATAGTGATGTGATTTTAGTTCTTTGGGATGACTGAGTCTTCTTTGAAGATCCCAGGTTGGCTATGGATTGTAACTTCCGTTTTTGTTTTGATATAGTAGAGACTTTGTTGGATTTCAAAGGTTCTTTAAAAATCATAGCCTTTGTTGATGATGGTACTCAAGTAGCTACCAAGGTAGTTAAATGAGAACCAATGCACTTTCAGTTCTTACATTGAATTTCTTACTTTTTTTGGTTGGCCTTGAAGAAGGTGAAAGAGAAGAGACTGATTTGGTTCTCTTATCGGATAAGGAGGCAATTTTGGTTAATGAAAATTTCCTAGTTGCTTCTCTATCCGAAGGAGAGTTCCAAACTAGTTGTAGTGATTGAGCAAAGGAGATCATGTATGTGGGCTGTAACATCCGAAAATTTTGTTAAGTGATATCTTTCTTCTCCTAGTAAGTTATGTTAGAGGTTAATGTTAGTAAAACGGGTTAGTTTTATGCACCTATATGATTAGGAACGTTCCTTGTTTGATAAAACCAACTTTTGGGTCTCGGTACAAGGCAAGTGATTGTGCAAGCCACAGTTCCCTTGGGCACTATCGCATGACACTATCGCTGAGGGGGAGTGACCCTCGGTACATGTGGGGCGATAGTGCCCTGTGATTGTGCCAGGGTTACTATCGTCTGGTCACAGTTGCAGAGATGGGGTAGCCTCTATACAATTGGGGTGACAGTGCCCTGTGATTATGCCAGGGTCACTGTCGGGTGTCTCTAACGCCCAACAGGGGCAAACTAGTATAAATGTGCGATTTTCAGCTTTGTCTCGTTTACTTTTCATCTACTCCCTCCCATTCTCTCTCAACTCGAACCCTCCTCATTAAATATTGACCCTAGAGGATTTAAGGCTATTTTCCTTGTATTTCAAGGTATTCCTTCATCATCTAAGCAAGGATTTCAACCTAGGTTGCAAGATTGTGAGGTCCATTGAGATCAGTTGAATTGATTGATAAAGATCGACAAGAGATTGAGATTGAATCTGTAGTTTATTATTCACAATATGTAAAACTAAACTACAGAGAACACATAAATTCATATGAGCTACATTGTGAAAAATGAAAGTTACAAACAAAATAACTAACAGACCCTATATATACCCTAATACCCTTGTACAAACTTAAGCCCAAACCCAAATACAAGGCCCAATACAAATACAAAAGGATTATTTTACTAAACTTCTATATAGAACATTTATGTTCTATCATTCTCCCCCTAAGTTTTGTAAAGTAATCATCCACTTCAGCTCCAACTCCAACTCCTCTCCCCCTTGATTTCTTTAGAAAACTTAGCGTTGCATAAAGTTCAAAGCATCCTCTAGCTCCCCCTTGAAAGTAGCTCTTATCCTTGAAGTTTCAACTTTAAAATCAGATCTGATGTAGACAGTAACCTCGACTGAGTGCACATAAATACAACTTTTATTTTTAGTAAACCCAACACATTCGTTACGCCCACAAGAATGAAATGTGCGGATTATGGAATGACAACCAAAGTGCATCTTCAGTTTATAACAACTGATCTGTCTTTGAACCATGAGTTGAATAAGAATTCAGCTTAAGAACTTATTCTGATTAGCTTACAGGAGGAAGCATTCGGTATCAAACACTACAATGCAAGAATACAATTCATATCTAACAATCTCCCCCTTTAGATTCAAGTTTTTTTTTTGGCAATAATCTTCAGGTTTTCTTTTCTTCAGAAAAATCTTCAGCATTTGAAACTTTATCAACTTTAAATCTTGAAATCCTGAAATCTTTGATGTTCTCTACAAACTTTGCATCTTCAAAACTTTGTCACTTTGATTAGTCTTTGATGGATGGTATTTTAAAAATGATTCTCCCCCTTTGGATTAGCTTTGATAGCTTTGAGTAGAACTTTAACACTTTCTTCAATCTCTGATTTTGATAACGCTTTCAGATAATCTTCCCCTTTGAGTAAAAATACAGTTTTAGATAAGCTCAACATTTCTTGACTTTAACTCCTTCTTTGAATATTCAACCATCTGACTTTAATTTCTCATTCTTGTATTCTCTCCCCTTTGTAACATCTCGTTTGACTTTCCACTTTGAAACTGATTTGACTTGACTTTGAATTCTCGAACTATCTCCCCTTTTCTGATAAGATCAACTTTAGTTTGACTTTGAATTATTCGGTGAGAGCATATGATCTCCTACACGTCGTTCACCGTATACATATAGGTAATCTCCGTCGTCTTTCGGTATTCGAATCATTCAGTGAGAGCATATGATGTCGACGCGGTTTCTAGCTAACCAATCCATCCCAATAACAATATCAAAGCCATGAATATCCATCGGGATCAGATCTATTGAGAACTCATAGTCGTCAAGAATTAACACACAGTCTCTATATATTTTATAGGCAACTAGAACACCCCCGTTAGCCGTATCGGCAGTGAATGGTTTATCAAGCATATAAGACACAGAATCCAGAAATCGAGTATAATAATGTGATACGAAGGAGTTAGTTGCTCCATAATCAAATAAAATACGCGCAGGTCGAGAATTCACAAGGAAAATACCAATAACAACGTCCGGTTCATTATGAGCTTCCTCTGCGGTAATCTGGAAAGCTCGAGCTCGTGCTTTGGGTACCTCCTCCTTTTGAACGGAAGACCCGGTTGTCGTCGGTCGCTGAACTGATGATTTACTTTCTTCTCGTTTGACTCGAGGGCAATTTATTTGTTTGTGCCCCAATACTCCACACGAATAACATGCGTCTTGCCGTCGTGGACAACCAGTACGAATATGGCCCACGTCGCCACAACAAAAGCATCAAAGAGTTGTCGGTTCAGCGTTACATCGTCCCGAATGAAGCTTACCACACTTCTGACAATTTTGTGGCGCGTTCGGCTGGAATAAAGTTATGTTAAGTTCAACAATTCATATTATTTAACTATAATATTTAAGATTTATACCTGGAGTGTATAAGCCTGTGAAGGAGCACGGGAAGTGGTTTGAGTCTGTGCTCGTCTCGGGGTGAAGAATCGAGGCGATTTGTGGGTCGGTAACGAGAACGTTCTTTCATTTCTTTGTCGTTTCAACTGGAAATTTGGTTCATCAAGTATTGTTAAATCATGTTCACGGCGACGAGCGTACTCCACAGCTTTATTGAAACTTGGAATGTCGCGGTTAGCAACAAACTCCCGAATTTCTCGTCTCAAACCATCGACAAAATGCTCTATTCGTTCATGTTCGGAAGATAAAAATCGTAAGGCAAAATGTGCCTTTTGGTTAAATTGAGTCTCATACTCAATTACAGACATGTTCCCTTGCTTGAGTTCCAAGAATTCTTTCTTAAGCCTCCGTTGCAAATCGATCGGGCAGAATTGCTCAAAGAAATGAGTTTTGAAAGACTCCCAAGTCAAGCTTTCACGTTCCTTTTCAGTAAGGGATTCAAAAGTTGCATCCCACCATGTGAGTGCACGCTCTGTCAACATTGCACTGGCATAATTCACTTTATCTTCATTCAACACTCGGGAAATTCGGAACACCTTTTCGGTGTTTTGGATCCATTGAACTGCGGTTACCGGATCAGACAGTCCGGTAAAATCTGTAGCGCCACTACTACGAAAGCTTTTAAACGAGACCCGTTCAGATTTGGGTTTTGAGGGATCACCCATCTCTTTCTCTTTACTCTTTCCTGTGTCATGCTTATATTGTTCAAAAGTTTGTTGAACAAAAGTCGTGAGTCGTTTCATTAATCGTTCACCACGAGGAGACAAGGGCGTATCATCCTCATTCACGTTAAGGTCGGGATCATTTTCTCTAACCTCGGGGTTTGGTGGAGTGTGGCTAGCAGCATCACCATCAGACATCGTCCTATAAAGATGTACACATATGAAGAGTATCAAAACATATAGAGCATTAAGCAACATCCTATTTATGGTCCCTTAGCCAACTTGGGTCTCTCCTAATGGTCCATATCCCGTATCAATCATCGCTTAGTTACTATATAACATCAACGCCTAGTTTAAGTCTAGTTACCGTTATAGATACCTAGATTACTTAAACTACTGCTCTGATACCATATTTGTAACACCACGGTTACGTAACAAACACTTACTGAACCACCGATAAATTAATTTAGTTTCAAAAACCTCATATTACGGGATAACAATATACAACCCAAAATACATACTTTAAGGCTTAATAATTACATAACAAACCATAACATAACCATCGGGGACATATCTACCCATAAATGTTCTAACTATATACAATCCCAAAAGTTTGATGTATAAATACCTAAACCAAAAGTAAGCTTCACGCTTCAGTCCCTACCGATCAACCGACCTTGTTCTTACCCTTGTCGACTTGCCCTGAAAAGTTAATAACCACTAAAAGATAAGCTATAAAGCTTAGTGAATTCATGTGGAAATATGTGGTTACAATGTAGTATACAAGCGTACATATTAGGAAACGAAGAATGCTCAAAAACAAATTTATATAACAACAATGAAACAACTTACTTATACCATATGAAATCATATACATAAAACGCACTTTCAACGAGGGAATCACAAAGAAAATATCAATGAATTCAACATTATTTTTAGAGATCATGTAAGTTCAATGCCAATTAACTTTTACACAAACATAAGACTTGACACCAAATCCGTCCTTCATCTCCCGGATTGTGCCAAAGTCCTATACTCACCCCCTGACTCCCACTGGGCAGTGAGTACGGCAGCCCCTCCGATTGTCTCACCGGACTCCATGGAATATCGACAATCGGCGCCCAAAACACATCACAAGATCAATACGAGCAATATGACAATTCAAGAGGATATCCAGAATCTAGCATGATTCATAGATGAACAATAAGGCACATAAGCATGTATAACCACAAAGTAACGCATATGTCCACATAAACTCACGGTGTTGTTCATTGAATTCGGTTAACCAAACCGAAAGCCAAACCGAAAGGTCGAATCCCAACTTCTGTTCAATGGTTGGAAAAACACTTCCAAGACCTTCAATTATGCTTAAATTACACCTGGAGTTCATATATAGAGTCCCATTAGCAATGCACAATAATAACACAAGCTTAACTCTTTTTAATTCAAGCATTCTACTTTGTTTTTACTATACAACACCTACTTGCAGACCTGTTTTGCCCATCTTAAACTCAAAATCATCAAATTACTTCTAAAGATGGATTGTACCTCTTTATCATACCTTTTCAGAGCCTATTTATACAGATTTTTAGGATTTTTCTACAATTTTCTATGAATTTTATAACACAGCAGCTCAAAGCTGTCAATAATCAGCTTTGCAACACAGAATACATGGCACTTTTTACCCACCTTAAAGTTATAATTAGATTTCGATGTCTGAATACAAAACAACAAAGACAATCCTAGCTTTCTAATGCCTCTGACCTCATAATTTTCTGATTTTTCTATGATTTTATACGATGTTTCTAAATCAGTGCTGTAACATGATTTCAAACTAAAAAAAATCACACTTTTGTGCAATTAAGTATCCAATTCCATTCCAATACTAACCCAATTCAGATGTTAACTTAAACTTATCATTATCAAAGTAAAACCAACAAGAAACCAAGGTTCATTCATCAATTTCTACCAATTTCATCAAAATCCAACTTTGTATGACATAGAATTAACTTGTTCTTTGTGAAAATTCACTTTCCTTTCCATCTTCTTGCAAATCAACCAACATAAAACCTTAATCTTACAAAATTATCCACTAATCAGAAACATGCAAACCCTAATCTCCTTAATTAACACTACTTATAATGATTAAACTTAGTATTAGGAGTATACCTTCACTAATCTTCACATATACTTCAAGATTTCATCACTTTGACCTTGATTCTTCAAAGATTGGGTGTATTTGAGCTTAAATGTGTGAGGATCGCACCATAACTGTGTGTGGATGCTCTTGAACTGAAAATAATATAAAATGGGCCTAAAATTCGTTTTTTTCTAAGTTAAATCCGGGTTGGGTCGGGTTTGACCCGCATGGGTACCCATTTTGACCACTCAACACTAAAAATGACATAACTTTTCGCTCGGAACTCCGTTTTCGATGAGGTTTTCGCCTACGCGTTCATAACGAGATAATGAACAACTTCCATCAAAAATATTTCAGAAAATATCTACCAATAAAAGCAGTTTTACATATTTGTGAACGTTATTCTTTCCTTTGAAATTTTGTTATTTTTGATTTTTAGCTCGGAATCTCGTAAAAGTTTCCCGACACTTCCAACAACTCCTAGTAGGTCCAAAACTTAGTTCTAAAGCTTAACATCTCATCAAATACCTCTCGTTTGAGTTTTGTGCACGTAGTTTCCCAAAATAGCAACGTATTTTGTAAAACTTGCATAAAATACAATCTACGCGACCTTTTCGACTTCCGTCACTTATAACACTTCATATTTACTTATTCAAAGGTGTTTCAACCTTTACATCACCATTTAAATCCTCCGTTCAAGTTTTGGGTTGATTTTTCCCATTTTAGCACTCTAGTGACCTACCCGATTTCCATTTGAGTAATGCACTTTGTATTTTGAACCCTCACATCATCTAATTATGTATTTTGTGAGGTGTTAACACCAATATTACCTCCTATATCTCATTCCAAAAATGGGCTCTACTTATAGCTCACTAGTGAAACATATTTAGGAGGGTGGATATTACAACAACTTTCCTTCTTTTTCAATATTCGAGTCTTCCAAATGAAGATCAAATAGATTATGAGCTGCTTCCCCTTGAAAATGTGAAACATTCCTTTGTTAAGAAAAGAATGAGTAGCAGGTGAAGTTTTATGCAAGAGTTTGCATGGGCTAGTTGCCTATTTCAATGAAGGTCACGAAGGATTGTCAACCAACAGATTATGCGGCTACCCGACTCAGAAAAAGTTTGGTCCAGAGTTTAATATTCTTTTACTCTGTTCTCACACCCTCTTTCTTTTAATCTTTTGATCTCACTTCTAACCAATCTATCTTTTCCATTTTACCTCCGCACACACCCACTCTCAATTCTTTTGACCCCTCTCCCCTCAATCACTCAGGATTACTTCCGGGGTAGGAAACACAGGTTAACGTGAATCCATGGAAGTCATTTATGTACTCATATTCAATCCCATGTATTTATCCTAAAAAGAATGTGTTGCTCAACAGTTATCTTGACAAATAAGCACAAGAAATCATAGTCCGTGTAAGTATGCTCAAGAATGAAATTTAAGCAATTGAAAAAGTTAAGATCTCTCAACACTTTGAACATTTATGATCATTCAATTTCATTGTTTTGAGAATCTGACAAAGATTCTGTAACACTCTAAAAATTTAACGAATAAAAATTTGAAAATTCGGCAATATGACGTCTAAATTACGAAGGCCCAAATACCCTGTAAATATACATTTCCAAAAGAACAAATTCCATTATTCAAGGTAACTAAAAACCCAAGCACGAAGGTTAGGTTGCACTATAAAGTTTGCAACAAAGAACGGGACATCAATATTACAACAACCTACTTAATCTAAGATTATATCAAATCTAGATTAAAATAGGTGTTGCGAATTCACTATTTACTCTCTTCACAAAAATCCCCCAAAAGACCGGCACTTCGAGAACTCATACGTGCCCGATTGACAAGGCCGACATCCTAGTTTCCTCCACGTGTAGGATCTGTGAGGGAGCAACAACCACAACAAGTGTTAGGACGAAGCCTAGTGAGATTTCATAAGTTATGCAATTGATAAACATTAGTATCATAATTAAATAAAGCAAGATTTGTGTTTGGTCATGAATTCGTAATAATTCAATGATAGAAAGATTGAACACAAGGTAGATTGGGTAGGAAATGATTGTATTATTCACAATCTAGAGAGAGAAAGATTTTCTCTCACTAGAAACACTATGAACGTTTTAGGCTACATTGTGAAAATGAAAGTTACAAACAAATTACAAACACATCCTATTTATACCCCAATCACCCATGTTACACGTTTTAGCCCAACCCATTATGCTAAGGACAAAGCCTATTGAACAAAGGATGACTTTACAAAACTTTCTAAATATTGTACATTAACATTCTCCCCCTAAAGTTTTGCAAAGGAATCATCTCTTATCAGCTTCAGCTCTTCTCCCCCTTGATTTCTTTGTAAAACTTTAGCGTTGCTTAAACTTCAAACAACTCTGGCTCCCCCTTGAAAGTAGCTCTTATCCTTTGAAGTATCAACTGAAATATCAGATCTGATGTGGACAGTAACCTCGACTGAGTGCACATAAAGACAACTTTTAACTTTAGTAAACCCAACACATTCCTTAACGCTCACAAGAATGATATGTGTAGATTATGACATGACATTCAAAGTGCATCTTCAGTATATAACATCAAATCTGTCTTTTACCGCGAGTTGAATAGGAATTCAACTTAAGAACTTAATCTGGTATGCTTTTCGGAGGATGAAACATGTAGCGAACACTACTGGGTAGGGTAGAAGATTTATTTGAGGAAAAATTTGACAGTTAAATCTCACAAGGCAACTTGTCGCAAAAATGGGTGTGAACAGTAACTTGTCGCAAATGCTCAGAACTCGCAGACCATTTAAACTCGCAGAACATATAACTCGCAAAGCACTGTTCATGTGCTTCGCGCTAAACATGATGTGTGTGTTCTTGAAACTCGTAGGCCTCTTCAAGCGCGTTTTATGCCTTAGAAAAAATTTGACAGTATCAAAACTCGCTAAGCATGAAACTCGCAGACCGAAGGAAAATAATCGCCCAAACTCGCAAGCTTCGACTTGCGCATTTAGTAAACTCGCACGCTGCATCTAGCGCTTTTGCTCAAACTCTCAAGCTTCGAGTTGCACGTTTCCCAAAATCGCACGGTTCATCTAGCGCGTTTCAGGACTTAGAAGAATTTAACAATATCAAAACTCGCAGACGTACTTAGCGCGTTTCTCACTATCCTTGTGCGTTCTTCAGCTAGCGCGTTCTATAGATGAATCTTGCGCGTTCTTCGACGAACTTGCACGTTCTTGTGCGTTTCGAGTCTGAGATCTTGAAATCACCGAATCTTTCACATTTCTTCGATTTTTGAGATGCAACTTTGTGAGCATGTTAGAAATATACTTCTAAACAACTTTGTAGTTGATGATATTGTCTAAAAACATCTAGATACAAGGATTCGATCACAGCACAGTAAAAAAAAATTCGAACCAAAAAATCTCAAAATCGAACAATTCTTCTAATCTAATTGAAATTACACAAAGTGATTGATTACTGATGATTCAAATCTATACATATAATCAATCTAGCATCAAATCTCGATCAATTAAGCTCCAAAAAGAAGAATTTGAAAAACTCGTTACTGTTCATGCGACCTCGGTACTGTTCCATTGAAAAAATCACGAATTCGAACGTTTCGATGAATGATTTCTTCGATTAGGCTCTGATACCACATGTTTGGTCATGAATTCATAGTAATTCAATGATAGAAAGATTGAACACAAGGTAGATTGGGTAGGAAATGATTGTATTATTCACAATCTAGAGAGAGAAATATTTTCTCTCACTAGAAACACTATGAACGTTTTAGGCTACAATGTGAAAATGAAAGTTACAAAAAAATTACAAACACATCCTATTTATACCCCAATCACCCATGTTACACATTTTAGCCCAACCCATTATGCTAAGGACAAAGCCTATTGAACAAAGGATGACTTTACAAAACTTTCTAAATACCGTACATTAACAATTTGGGTTACCGAACTCCATTGTCACACAATTACTGTTTCCACCGCAACCGTTAACTCGTACCTGAACGAAAATATACAAGAGATAACCCTTGAAATACGGGGAGACCCGTTTCCATCAGGGTGACGTTCACACAGGAGTAGAGTCACCTATTATGTTAATGGATTACACCTCATGCCCTGGTCTTAGTTCCCATGCCATAACGACATCACAACCTCAGACCATATTTACTGCCTTTATTGCCTACTCCGTCGAGTTACACCACAAGGTCTTATGGGACATTATTGCCTATCCATATCTAGACGAGTTACACCTCAAGGGTACACGACCCCTTATTGCCTACTCGCTAGTAAACCACAATGATTATTACAAGGTCCAAATAATATACAACTACCTCCTCGTGCACAAGGAGTAGTGTTCTCATTCTTATCAGGTGATTAATATTTTGTAGGCATTTATACTCAATTATACTCCACTCTTCTATATGCAGATAACAGTTCATATTTATTTCTCAAGATACCACATTCCTCTTAAACTCATACATGTAGACACGAAGGTTTATTTTACTCATGCCATATTTTCTTAAAGTTATCAACAGTTAGACTAAAATCACACAATCGAGGGTTTTCTCATGAACTCATTATACAAACATGAAATCAAGGATTCATAATCATTTAGTTGTCATAAGAGAGATTAATAAGGTCTTATAGACATGCTCACCCTTTTTGGGTTTATAAAGTTGAGAACCCTACAAGTTAGGTCACAAATTCCAAATGAATAACACATAGGTACAATGTAAGTTAATCACAAGTAACAAGTAAGTATTAGAGCATTTAAGGATAACTCACCAACTAGGGTTTGTGGAGCAAAAACCCTAGAAAATGGAGTAGTTGAGGGAGGCTTGGTCTTTAAAGCTTAAACTTAGAGGAGTCTCTACACTTTGCATTTATAACCAACAACCAACAAGTTAGGGTTTATATCTAGGTCATTTAATGAGGAGAGAAAAGAGAAGAATGAGTGGGGAAATTGCTTACCTGATGAGTGAAATCTGAAAATGGAACAATGGACAAAGTGTTTGGATTATTGGGTTTGGTCGACTTATAACACAGATTTCACCCACACGCCGGTGACATTAACCCTGCGACTATGCCCTGGGCAATGTCACCGGGCATAGTCGCACTCGTGCCTCACTCTTCTGGAAATTTCGACGAAACAAACAGAACCCTGCCCCCTACCGACGACTTTGCCCCAGCGACTATGCCTTGGGCATTGTCACCGGGCATTGTCACACGCACCATTGGTGCTGCTGTCTGCTCAACACTAACAGTCCATAATCCAACCCTCGACAATCCTCGGTTCTCCTAAGTTGTTAAAGTCCCTTGGTGCGTTTTCTCAAGATCCAAAGATGTTATCCCAAGGTGTAATTGTCTTACAAACGACTATTATAAACATTCTAGTGATTAACTAAAAGTTTAAACACATACTCCTTCACAATAAACACGTAATACACGTATACTCACGGTATGAATATTATTGTTGCCACTTTGACATGCCATGTACACAACAGTTTATAGACAAATAAAGTTTCCATAAGTTAAAGATCAAGATGCTTGGGAATTCGACAAGGAATTAAAGAAGAAAATACACGGAGAATTTTCGGGGTGTTAAAATCCTCCCCCACTAGGAATAGATTTCGTCCCTGAAATCACATACTACACAAAAAGATGAGGGTACCGCCTCTTCATATCCTCTTCCGCCTCCCACGTCACGTTCGCACCCCAGTGATGTTTCCATTGTACTTTTACCATTAGTACATCCTTATGGCGGAGCCTTTTCATTTCCTTCTCTAGGATGGCCTCCAGTTCTTCGACGCATCGATCGTTATCTAAGCGAATCTCTGATAACGGTATAACATTTTCTTCTTCCGCTAAGCACTTCCGTAGGTAGCAAATATGGAATGTAGGGTGACTTCCACTCATCTCAGGTGGTAAATCAAGCTTGTAGGCTTGGAGTCCCACCCGTTCAATGATAGGAAAATGCCTGAGGAAATGAGGACTAAACTTTCCTCGCTTTCCAAAACTTATAATACCCTTCCAAGGCGATACCTTCAACATGACTCGGTCGCCCACATGGAATTCCATCGGTCGCCGCTTTTTGTCCGCGTAACTCTTTTGGCGATCTTGTGCCGCCTTCAAAGGCTCCCAAATACCCTTGACTTTTCCGTCGTCTCTTGTACTATTTTCGGTCCGACGGATTGTTTCTCGCCCGCTTTAAGCCAACAAGTTGGCGTTCTACATTTTCGCCCATATAAAGCCTCGAACGGTGCCATACCCAAACTCGAGTGATAACTATTGTTGTAGGCGAATTTCACCAATGGAAGATGGGAGTCCCAACTTCCCCCAAAATCAATGACACATGATCGCAACATGTCCTCTAACGTTTGGATTGTCCGTTCGTTTCGTCCATCCGCTTGAGGATGGTACGCCCTGCTCAACTTCACCTTGGTTCCCAATTCTATTTGGTACGCATTCCAGAAATGGGAGGTGAAATGACTGTCCCACTCTGACACAATAGATAGTACGTGCCTTGAGACCACTTCTTTAATGTAGAGTCTTAATAGCTTATCCAACGGTAATGTCTCCCTCATGGCCAAAAAGTGCGTGCTTTTCGTCAATCCGTCCACAACGACCCAAATGGTGTCTTGACCCCTCAACGTCCTTGGTAACTTTGTCACGAAATCCATTGTGATGTGATCCCACTTCCACTCCAGTATTTCTAAGGATTGTAAGCTCCCATACGGTCGTTGGTGCTCGGCCTTTACCAAAGAACATGTAAGACATTTCTCCACGAAGTTTGCCACATCGAGCTTCATCACCGACAACCAATAGTTCAACTTCAGATCTCTATACATTTTTGTGCTCCCGGGGTGGATAGAATATCTTGATTTGTGCGTCTCTTCCAAAAGTAATTTCCGGCATCCTCCCAACTTGGGTATCCAGGCTCATCCTTGGAAGAGTTTCAATCGTCTCCCATCTTCCGTCAAGCTAAGGTGTTGCTTTGTCATTGCTTCATCTTTATGGTTCGTTTCGAGAATTTCTTCGGCTTGTGCGACCTTTATCATGTTCACAAGGTTTGAGATGATCTCAATCCGTGCCAACGATGTTTTCACCGCTCCACTATACTCCTTCCGACTTAATGCGTCTGCCACAACATTAGCCTTGCCCGGGTGATATTGAAGTTTGCAGTCGTAATCTTTTAGTAGCTCTAACCATATCCTTTGCCGCATATTCAACTCTTTCTGATCGAATACATACTTCAAACTTTTGTGGTCGGTGTAGAGGGTGCACTTGGTGCCGTACAAGTAGTGCCGCAACAATTTGAAAGCAAACATGACCATCGCCAATTCAAGGTCGTGCGTTGTGTGGCCCAAGAATTACTAGCATAAACACATACAGATTTACACAAAACACTTTTGTTTATTTAATCACACAGATTACATCAAGCCATATACCTATTTGTGATAATCCTTTCAATACAGAGTGTTTGTGTGTATTCTCACGATGTGCAACTATGTGTTCTATCTTCTCTCTTCATCACTACAACCACTACTACAACAACAACGATTTCTACAAGAAACCAACACAAAGACTTGCTTATATATAGGTCAACATGACCAATCAAGGTCAAACCTTCTAAGCACATTTACAAGACACACACTCACACTTACAACAAATACAATAAAGACCCTCATTTAATCTTGAATACAATTTCAGTCTAACAATCTCCCCCTTTGGATTCAAGATTAATTTTTTTTTGGCAATAATCTTCAGGTCTTCGTTTCTTCAGAAATGTCTTCAGCTTTCAGCTTTTGCTCATTCAACTTTGATATCTTCAAGTCTTTTTACACTTTGTATGATCTTTGACAATTCTTCAAACTTGTCTTTCCCTTTGGATTAACTTTTGAATATTTTGAATAGTCACCTTTACTTTGAAACTCTACATTTCTTTCACTATCTCTTTGACAAGCTTTCTTTAACCTTTGACTTTGATCATCTGAAAAATATTTATCTCTCCTGAAATCTATAAAACTTCAATCTGATCTTGAACTTTGATTAATCTCCCCCTTTTTAATGATTTGTAAGAATCAAAATCATTAAAACATTTCAAGGTCAGATCTGTCGTTGAATAATCTCCCCCATATAACCAATGAGTACAGTCTTCATGACCTTTCATCTCCCCCTTATGATAATATGAGAACAATTTCCCCCTTTGTGAAGAAATAGACAATCTGACATCTGATCTGGATTGGCCTTTGATTCACGAATGTATTCATCTGAATCTTTTCAAATTCAAACAAATATGAGTTGTAACCCTGAATCAACAAATGAAACAGTTAGAAATGCCTGTCAGTAACACGAAGTTACTGTGTACAATAAATGTACAATTTAAGGAGCTGGTTTAATGTTGACTCCCCAGGACTTCCATTCAATCATTGAAAAACACAAGGTAATTCTATGAATGTTCTGACAGAAAAACAAATTCTCTGTGTGCTCGTGCTTGTGTTTGAAAGAATTAGCACAATGATTGTGTTTCATAAGGCTCGAAGTATGTAAATCACTGAGACAACAATGATTGTACATGGACTCAATGTGCATGAGAAAGGGTCGAAGGTGGGGCAACTTTCCTTCTTTTTCAATACCAGTATCTTCTAAGTGAAGAACCAATAGATTATGTATCTCCCCCTAACTTGACTTTTAGGAAGAGAAGTCAAGTTCTTCAGATTTTCTTCAAGATGCTTTCAACACTTCAGGTTCAATTTCCCAAATTTGGATCTAGCCCCAGACTTTGATTAACAGTTCTTCTCACCACAATTTTAGCCATCTCTGAATCCTTTGTGCATACCAGTGTAGCTTTAAGCATCCCTTCTAGCTTCTCCTTGCTATGCTCATAGATTTTGTCCACCAGGTAGTATTCATGATAACAGTTGTCAATAGTAATCATGTATACTCCACAGTTTTCAAATAGTATCCATTTATCAATCTTCTTGAATATAAACTCATGATTATGATCTTTAATCCTATAAGCCACTCTTTCTGGATCAAACATCATGCATAAGTATTCCATTGCTATCTTGAGAAGATTCTCTTCAGTACCTTTCAACACAGGCTCATAGAGTTTTATCCCCACTTTGTACATTTCCTCTATATCTGCTCTTGAACAACTTCTGTTAACTCTCCCCCATGTTGAATATGCTTCAAATGTATCACCTACTCTTTTGATTCTGTAGAAATTCTTTCCACTATCTTTTAGAATGTCCCAGAAGATGATCTCTGGAGCTTTCATGGGGATTGGAACAACCTTCATAGGTTCTACTATTGTCATGTACAGATCCATACTCTTATCAGTTTGCTTATTAGACTGCTCTGAACTTTGTACTGAATCTGCTTCAGTTTCTGCTGCAGTTTCTGCCTTTTCTTCCACTCTTGCCCTTTTAGACTGCCTCTTGGAAGCAATTGACTTCACCCTCTTTCCAGATTTGGCTTCTTCACCAACACCCTCATGTTCTTCCTTCATCTCTTCTGCTTTGTCTTTTGAGGGTGTGGTCTCCTCAGGAAATGGTCTTTGAATGTTCAGGTCATGCCTTTCCTTCATTCTTCTCTCAGCCTCTTCCCTTTGGGCTGAATCTCCTTGAAGCTTGGCCATCTCTTTCTGATACAACTCCTCAACCTGAGTGTATGCCATGTTGTTGAACATCTCCCCCTTAACACCAATTGCACCTTTCAGGAAATTTATCATTTTTCTTCTTTCCTGATTGGCCAAAAAGGTCTTGGAGGGTTGTCTTTTCTGCTTTTGAATTGGCATCTTTTTGACTTGAAGTTTCTTGGCCTGAGCTGCTTCTTTGATGGTTTTCTGATATTCTGCATTCAACTTTCTGGCCATGATCTTTGCAAGTTCTCTATCTTTTTCTGTTTGAAGTTGCTCCTCCTTTTCCATTTGATCTTGAAGCTTCTTAGCTATTGCTTCATCCATTTCAATTTGAGTCTTCTTCTTTGCAGGCATTTCTGCTTCAGCCATCTTTTCCTTTCCTTTTCCCTTTATATCCTTCAAGACTTCTTTCTCTTTTCCCTTCTTTGAGATCCCTCCTTCATTGATGACTACTCCCTTGGCCTTTTTAGAAGCCTTAGGAGTATCATTCTTGGCCTTAACCAATGTCTCTGCAATCTCCAGTTCCTCTACAGAGAGCCCTGTTACTGCTTCTTCTGTTTCTGCTGCTTCTTTTGTTTCAGCAGCATTAACTGTTTCTGTTGCTTCAGTAGCATTAACAGTTTCTGCTGCTTGAACAACTTCAGTTTCTGCCTCTATTACATCCTCTGTCTCCCCCTCAACTTCAACTCTCTTTTCAGTTTCTTTTTCTGTTTCCCTTTCTTTCTTCTCCCCCTTGTTGAAAGCATCAGTCAAAGGGTTCCTCCTTCTAAGCACAAATTGCTTTTTCTTATTTTGGAGAATTAATTTTCTGACCATTTGCTTTAAGTTGAGGATCTGCTCTTGTTGTGACAGAACTATCAACTTTAATTCTTCTATATCTTGGCCCTGTTTGATCACATCCCTGTTTATATTGGCCATTGTGTCCATCAATTCAAGATAGTCATATCTGTCCTCACCTTCTCCAGGGGTGTTACCCCCTATTGAAGGATCATGGGATCTTTTATTAGTGAAAGTCTTCTGCCTAGCAGAAGCACTATCCACCCCCTTGATTTCTTGGCACCTGGGACCTTTGAATGATTTCTCATTCAAAGTTGCCATGGGGGAGGTCTTAGGTATGTTACCACTGTCCTCCTCTGTGCTAGCAGGAGTAGTGGCAGCCTCAGGACCCATATGCTCTTCCTCCTCCTCAGAGAGCACCTCTTTGGGGTTGGGAGACACCCCTTTGGTTTCCCTATAGATATTCTCTAAGGGAGAATCCTCCCTTAGAGGGCTTAAAGGCTTAGGGGTTGTTGGTACAAGAAGGGAAGGAGCCTTCTTTACCTGTTTCCTTTTGTATGTTTGGGTGATTGGTGAAGTTGGTTTATCAAGAAGAGACTGGGGAATTGATTTAGGGTGGGAAGGTTGGGATTGGCTAGCAGTGGGTTAGTCTAATGGGGGCCTTGACCCTGCTACCATACCTTCATCAGTTTGGGACACCACCATCATTGTAGAGAACAATGGGGTGTCAACTCCTTCCGAGTCCAGAGGAGATCTTTTCATGTTGGAAAAGACCTTACCTTTGGGAATTTTTGGTACATATACCCCATCAAAATGAGGTATATCCGTCAATTCATGGGTAATAACTGCTTAGACAAACCTGGGGTACATATAAAAACTCTTTTTACTTCCCAGGTTTGAGATAAGATCATTAAAAATCATTTGGGAAAAATTATACTTTCTGGCAGTGGCCAAGCACACCAAAGCATAAGCAATGGTGCTACTGAACTCACTCCATCCAGTAGTCTTTTTAGAAATGCAGTGTATCAAGGTATGAACAAGAAAACGCCATTGGGGTGAGAATTTAGCTTTTGAGAACTTAAAAACACCCAATGGGCCTCCATACCCCATTCTTGAAAGAGTAGAAAACAGTTCATCATTAGAGATAGAAGTTATACCAGAGGCATCGTCTAGACGTAGACTGATGCGAATTACCTCTTCAGTAACTGTTAATGGCTTGCCACACACCTTTGTCTTGATCATTTGCACACCATTCTCAGTAACAATGGTGGCATTTTCCCAGAATTGCCTTTGATGCTCGATATAGATTGAAGGCGATACAGTAAGAGCATGGGCAATATGGCTTGACTTGAGGAAATCCACAATCTGGTGGAAACTAGCGGCCTGTTTGGGCTTCTGTAGCATCGCGATTTCATTGTGCTCGTCTATGAATGCCATTGATGCCATTGATCTTTGAAAGTTCTTGCCTGAAAACTTGATCCTTGAGAGAGAGAGAGGGTTTAGAGCGCAAGAGAACAGTATGCAAAGAGTCGTTATGAACTTTTAGGTGGGCAAAGGGTATTTATAGTATTCGGGACATAAGCAGTATTAACCTAGAGCAGTATTAACTAATAAGCAGTATTAACGACAAGCAGTACTAACTACAAGCAGTATTAACTGCGAGCAGTATTAACTACTAGCAATATTAACTGAGAGCAGTTTTAACCACTAGCAGTATTAACTAACTAGCAGTATTAACTGAGAGCAGTATTAACTACTAGCAGTATTAACTGCGTGCAATATTAACCACTAGCAGTATTAACTGAGAGTAGTATTAACTACTAGCAGTATTAACTGCGAGCAGTATTAACCACTAGCAGTATTAACTAACTAGCAGTATTAACCACTAGCAGTATTAACTGTGCACTGGAAGTATTAAAACTGTACTGGCAGTATTAACCATACTTACTCTTTTAAGCTTGTGATACGCTGAGTACTGCTATACATATCCTGAAAAAGAAGATTAGTAACACCAAGAATAAACAATATACAGGTATGTAACCACTTTTTGAGAAGGGGCTTATTTAGAGTTGATCATTCCCACACTTGTTACCAAGAAAGTGAACCTACCCACATCAAAAGCTTTGGTGAATAGATCAGCAAACTGGTTATCAGTGTGAACTTTTACAACTTGAATAAGTTTCTTTTCATTACAGTCTCTATTGAAGTGATACCTGATTTCAATGTGCTTTGTCTTTGAGTGCTTGACAGGATTATTCACAATGCTAATAGCACTGCTATTATCAATAAAAATTGGAGTGTGTAGAAAGGTTACCCCATAGTCCAGCATTTGATTCTGAATCCATAAGACTTGAGAACAGCAACTTGCAGCTGTTATGTACTCTGCCTCTGTTGTAGATGTGGACACTGTGGTTTGTTTCTTGCACTGCCATGAAACTAGTCTTGCACCAAAAAATTGACATCCTCCAGAAGTAGATTTTCTGTCCAAGTTTGCTCCACCTAGATCACTATCTGAGTATGCAAGTAGGTCAAAGGATGAGTCATGAGGATACCAAAGTCCCAATCTGGGTTGCCCTTTGAGATATCTGAATATCCTCTTAACAGCTTGATAGTGAGATTGCTTTGGCCTAACTTGGAATCTTGCACATACATAGACTGGAAACATTATATCTGGCCTAGAGGCTGTAAGATACATGAGAGAGCCAATCATGGATCTATAATGATGAACATCCATATCCTCCCCCTCAAGATCTGCTGTTATCTGCTTGTGTGTCTCCATAGGTGTGCTGGCAGGTTTTGAATCTGAGAAACCAAACTTGGTTATAATGTCCTGCACATACTTGGACTGACAGATAAAGATTCCATCTGACTTCTGTTGAACTTGGAGTCCAAGGAAGAAAGTAAGTTCCCCCATGGAACTCATCTTGAACCTTTGATGCATTAGTTCCTCAAACTCCTTGCACATGTTATCTCTTGTTGATCCAAAGATAATATCATCAACATAGATTTGGACCAACAAGATATCCTTCTTCTTTCTCTTGATGAATAGAGTCTTATCAATGACTCCTCTTTCAAAGCCATTTTCCAATAGATAGGATGACAGAGTGTCATACCATGCTCTTGGAGCTTGATGTAGTCCATAAAGTGCTTTCTTCAATTTGTACACCCTGTCTGGATAGCTTGGGTTTTCAAACCCTGGTGGTTGACAGACATATACTTCTTCTTCAATTGAGCCATAAAGAAATGCACTTTTGACATCCATTTGATAGACTTTGAATTTCATATAAGAAGCATAAGCCAGAAATAATCTAATTGCTTCTATCCTAGCCACAGGTGCAAATACTTCTTCATAGTCTATTCCTTCTTCTTGTGTATACCCTTGAGCCACCAAACTTGCTTTGTTCCTTATGACTATGCCTCTTTCATCTCTCCTATTCCTGAAGACCGATTTTGTTCCTATTGCTCTTTGGCCTTTGGGAAGGTCTACCAGATCCCAAACATCTTGCAGCTTGAACTGCAGTAGCTCTTCTTGCATGACTTCTATCCAACTGGACTCTTTCATAACATCATGTGCCTTTTTAGGCTCATGTTGGGATAAAAAGCAAGACAACACTGTATGTTGTTGGTCTTGCATTTCTTGAAGCCTACTTTGATTTCTAGTCATCATAGAAGAAGATATATCTCTTATTACCAGTTGTGGAGGATGATTCTTTTGAATTCTGGTGTGATGACTAGGTTCTTCATTAAGTCCCACCTCTAGATTAGAGTCATTCAAGTCAACTGAGGTGTTTTCAGCAGCTACTTCTGGTTCTTGATTTTCTTGATTCTCCTCATCTCTACTTTCTTCTTCACTCTGATTTGGTCCAGTAGATGGTTCCTTTTCACATAAATCCACTGTTGGTATGGGAAAGATCACAGATTGAGGTATACTGTCTTGAACTTGTGTAGTCCCTGATCCTCCACTCCCTGAACCTGCATAATCATCACTACTGAAACCAAAAGAGTTAGTTAGTGAATCAATGTCAAATAGCCACTGAGGACCAGATCCAATAGGATTTGGTGTGTTCTCATTGCATTTGACATTGTCACTTTCTTCAATTATTCTAGAAGAAGAATTAAAGACTCTGTAAGCCTTACTCTGAGATGAGTAACCAACAAGAAATCCATCATCTGCTTTGCTATCAAACTTACCTAAGTGAGATTTGGTATTGAGAATTGGACAAGGACACCCAAAAGGTTTGAAAAATCCAATGAAAGGTTTTCTTTTATTTAAAAGCTCATAAGGGGTCTTGTTCTTTGGCTTGACCACTAGAACTCTGTTTTGGACATAACAAACAGTATTAACTGCTTCAGCCCAGAAGGTAATTGGCAGTTTTGAATCAGCCAACAGAGATCTAGCAGCCTCTATTAGTGTCCTATTTCTCCTCTCAGCAACTCCATTCTGTTGACGAGTCCTAGGGGCACTATATTGTCTCTCAATGCCTTTCTCTTCACAGAAGGTGTTTAGATCAAGATTTTTAAATTCAGTCCCATTATCTGATCTAATGACTTTTACTTTTTGATTAGTTTGGTTTTCAATTCTTAGGATAAAGGATTTGATCAGTCCACTTGTCTCATCCTTAGTCCTTAGAAAATATACCCAGGTAAATCTAGAGTAATCATCAACAATAACCAAGCAGTAAGATTTCTTGCCTATACTCATAACATTTGTAGGACCAAACAGATCCATATGCAATAACTGGAGACAAGAAGAAATTGTATTTATCTCTTTGGTCTTATGAGAAGTTTTGTGCTGTTTACCTTTAAGACATGCAACATAATGATCATCACATGAAAATACTTTTGAAGGTAAACCTCTTACAAGGTTGTTTTTAACAAGTTTGTTCATTGACTTAAAATTCATGTGACACATCCTTCTGTGCCATAGAGAGGATTCATCCACAGAAGCTTTTGAAACAAGACAGTTCAGGGATGAATCACTATCAACATTGTCCATATCTAAACAATAAACATTGTCCTTTCTTGGAGTTCTAAGTAGTATCATGCTTTCATCAACTACCTTGAACCCTGGAGCAAGGATCATACACTCTGTATTTGTAAATAATATGCTATGTTGTTTGTCACAAACCTGTGATACACTTAACAAGTTGTACTTCAATTGATCAACATAGTAGACATCCTCAAATGTCATCTTACCTTTTGTAACATTACCTTTTCCACTTATTTTACCACCAGTAAGATTATCTCCAAATGCAACATATCCTCCATTGATATGCTTGAAATTCTGAAGGCATGACATGTTGCCTGTCATGTGCCTAGAGCAACCACTATCAACATGCCATATGCTCTTTCCCTTGAGCTATTGGTTGCCCTGCACATAAGATAAATCAGTTAGTATGTATTAGGAACCCAAGCCAAAGTGGTCTTGGGTACCCCTTTCTCATCAAAATACTTGCATTCTTTCTTGACAAGATTTTTAAACTTTGACTCCTCATTTCTGGAGTACTTTGTCACAATGATAGGCTTGGAAACATTTTTGCTAGAAGCAGTACTGGTTTTAGAAGTACTAACTGCCTTAGCAGCACTTGCATGCTTAGCAGTACTAACCTTGGTAGAAGTAGTAACTGTGTTGGCAGTATTAACCTTTGAAGAGGTACTAATAGTATTAGCAGCATTAATATTTTCAGCAGTACTAACACTGGTAGTAGCAGTAATGCTTCCAGCAGCACTATCCCTGTCAGCAGTACTAATAGTTTTAGTGCTTCTAGGCACCCACATTTTAATACTTTCTTTTAAAATCCTTTTCTTCATGGGGCCTTTACTTTCAACAGATTTCTTTATCACATGTTTCTTTCCATCCTTCCTATAACCAACAGGTTTTTGCACAAATCTTTGAAAGTTCATCTGTTGGTTAATAGGGTTAAAGAAACAATACTTAGCCAAATGGTTTAACTTTCCACAAATGAAACAAGGCTTTGGTCTATTGATTTTACTCAGATCAATGCCTTGTTTTTGTGCCCATTGGTTATTCCAGTTTCTCTGATTTCCCCTTGGTTTATCATGTTTTTGGGGCTCAGATTTACTGCATGCACACTGCTTGCAAGGGATAGGGTTCACAACAGTGGTCTGCTTATAGTGAACCTTCTTGTTCTTTCCCTCAGTCTTCTCTATCTCATTGGACTTGATCCAATGCTTTCCACATCCCTCATTGGTGATTATGTGGTTTTCTATAGGAATCTCACCACTCATAGTGTTGTCGTTATCCTTGACAACTTCTTTCTCAGTTTTATCCTTAACAACTACTTCATCTAAGGGATCTATCTCAGTGGCTCCCTTAGGTAGGTCCTTCTTATCCTTTGTTTCTAACAAATCTGAACTAGGAGGAATGTAGTTGTTGTTATAGGGTGGTGGTGTGTTATTGTACCCTATTCCTCTTCTCAGTTTATCATGAATCTGAGTTTGTAGCAAAGAATCCATTGCTTTGGAAGCATTGGAAAACTTTTCTACATCTTGTTTGACTTTAGCTAGCTCTCCTCTTAGCTTTTCACTCTCTTCTTTGGATCTAGTCAGTTGAAGTTCTAAGTCATTCTTCTCCCACTTCCAGTAGTTTGTGTCATAAGAGTGTTGAAGCTCATTGGCTTGAAAACCCTTAATCTGTTCTTCAAATCTCTCAACAATCCTAACATAATCTTTAATGTCCTTTTCTAATCTCTTCAGGTCATCACTCATGGTCTGGTTGTGATCCCTGTACCTTTTAACAGTGTTAATGCAATTTTGAGAACAAAGATTGGAAGTTACCTCTGTTGGGATATCTGACACCTCTGCCATTAGAGCTTGGTTCTGGATGGCCTCTTCAGCTTGATCACTCCAATCAAACCCCATGCCTTGTTGAGAGACAAGGGCTTGTGCATAGTTTCTGTTATTATTGAAACTTCCAGATTGAGCTTGTTGGTGGTTATTGTTTTGAGGCATTCCACTTCTGCATTCTCTAGCAAAGTGTCCCTTCTGATGGCATTTATAGCATTCCACCTTAGACTTGTCAAAACCTGCTCCATCTTCTCTTCTTTGTGAGAAGTTGTTCCTTCCAGTTCTTTTGATGAACTTCTTAACTCTCATAGAGAGCATGGCCATCCGCCATTTAATGTCCATCTCTTCAAGATCATCTGGATGGAGTTGTTCCAAGTCATCATTAATGAGAGAAGAGTTTCCATGACTTGCCAGAAAGGCCTCAAATACAGTTTCAGTGCCTTTCTCTTGGTTTGCTCCATTGGCAGCACTAACTGATTCAGGGTTGGAAGTAGAATCAGTTGATGCTGAAAGGAGTGCAGCATTGTGAATATATCCAGAAGGCCTCTTTTTAGCCTCTACCTCAGATTCAAAAACTCTTAGATCATTATAGAGATCATCAAGTTCCTTTTCTTCCAGTTGATCATTCTGTCTGAAAGACACAGTATACATGGTCCATTCATCACTCAGGGACCTTAGAAACTTTCTGTTCAGATCATCTTGATCAATTTGTACTCCTACTGTAGCAAGTTCACCAATAAGCTTGTTGAACCTGTCAAAAGTTTGAGTCATGGACTCATTCTTGGTTGACATAAAGTTCTCATATTGTTGCTTCAGAATGGCCTTCTGATTTCTCTTGGTACTTTTGGTACCTGAGAATCTCTTCTCCAAAGCATTCCAGAGCATCTCTGCATCAGTGCAGTTTCAGAACTGGTGTTGATATTCATTGGGGATAGCCAAGAGCAAAGTGCTCAAGGCTTTCATCTCTGTCTGTCTAATCTTTCTGTCAGCATCAGTTTTTGGTGGAGTTCTCTTTCCATCTGCACCAATCTTTCCTTCTTCAGAAGGACCATTCTCTATGATGTCCCACATAGAATAGTCAGTGAGGAGTATGTACTGCTTGATTCTGATCTTCCACATATCGAATTCATTGGGTCTGAGCATTGGAACCTTTGAGACCAGAGTACTGTTTGATTCTGCAAAGTTTTCCATGATGAATGAATAGATGTTTCTGAGAGAAAAGGCTCTGATACCACTTGTCAGGATCGATTTCTTAACAAGAATAAAGTCTCAGAAACAATATTAAAGAAGTTGCGGAATAACACTTTGATATTCAATGTAACAGTAATCAAAACAGTATATGATAAACAACTTGTAAACTTGTATTCAATTATCAAATCACAAGATTACACACTCAACCTCAATCTTGAAGAACAAGCTCTTTCAAGACGAATTCAACTTCTCTAGAATTAGGATCTATGCCTTGAGGTTGATTCTCTAGAACTTAGAATTAAATCTATCTATAAACTATTCTGTCAAAATCTATACATATACTGAACAAAAAGATAATTAAAAAATATCTTCAGTATATCTTCCATGAATATCTTTAGCTTTCCATGTTTATCTTTAACCACGATCTCTTCATCATTATCTTCACATTGTCTCTGAAGCAACATTAACTTGGTCTTAGCAGCATTAATTACTAAGCAACACTAACCACTAGTAGTACTAACTAGCTAAGCAGTACTAACTTTGTTCAAGCAACACTAACTTTGACTAGCAGTATTAATTCTACTAGCAGTAGTAATACTCAGCAGTATTAACTTTGAAGTCTTCTAGCAGTAGTAAATCTGAACTAGCAGCATTAACCATACTTAAGCTTTTCTTCAGTTCCCAACAATTATGTGCTGCTTCCCCAAAAAATGTGAAACATTCTCTTTTTAAGAAAAGAATGAGTAGCTGGTGAGGTTGTATACAAGAGATGGCATGGGCTATTTGCCTATTTCAATGATGGTCACCAAAGAAATGTGAACCAATCAGTAATGTGGCTGCCCGGCTCAGAAAGATGTTTGGTGCAGAGTTCTGATATTCTTTTAACTCTGTTCTCACACCCTCTTTCTTTTTAACATATAAGCTCACATCTAACCAATCTCTCATTTCCATTTTACCTCAGCTCACTTCCACACTCAATTCTTTTAGACCCCTCTCCCCTCAATCACTCAAATGATTTCTTCCGGGGTAGGAAACACTGGTTATTGTGAATCCATGGAAGATCTATTAAGCACTCACACTGAATCCCATGTTCCTAAAAGTACATGCTGGTCAATGATTTTCTTGATATGTAAAGCACAAGAAATCATATGTCAGTGTATGTATGCTCATCAAAAATCAGAAATAAAATTTGAGCATTTTTAAACATTTAAGATTTCTCAAAACTTTATATGAATGAATAATCAAGAAAGAATAAAAATGTTTTGAGAATCTGACAATGATTAAGATCAGATCAAATTAGCATGAAAAAAAAATATTTGGAAATTCAAAGACGTATGTTGTTTATATGAACAATATATAAACATATTATCAATGAAAACACATTAAAAAAATGAAATGACGTTTGATTCAAACAACAGTGAATTGCAAACAACGGGAGTATTACCATAGAAAGATATAACTTTTGATACATGGTAATAACAAAGTCAAAAGAATGTACTGAACCAGTGTGTGTTTGAATACTTGACAAAGTATATAGAAAAGAAAATACACAAGTATTATTCTTTAAAGAACACACGGTCAGATAGACAGTTAAGTATCCAAAAATCATTTAAAATTCACACTTCTCAAATCATAAAGAACAGTTTAAGAATGTGAAGTGGTTTGAACATTTTAAAAACATTTTTCAGAAGTGAAAGTTGTTCTTCTTTCACAAGTGTTAGAGTATAAGGATTAGAATGATATACCTGTAGATCAGAATCCTTAACTCCCTCTAGAATGAATATAGCAGTTAAAGCATCCTAGTGAAACAATAGATATCCTCCCCCTTGATATCTGAAACCGTCAACTTATCAGAAAAATATAACAATATAATTTCTAAACTTCCTTTCAAACGAAAAACTTCCTGAAAAGATATAATCATGAAAGCATCCTTCAGAAGAAAACATTTGAATACGGGTTTTGAACTGAATTGTCCAAAATCCATTGTCACATAAAATATCCTGCAAGAAAAAGATTTTGGTAATCATTTTAAAAATGATTCTGCTTTAGTCAGTCAGCATTTGATGAAATATCCAAGATATATTCAAATAAAGCATAAGACTAGAAAAACTCCCCCTAGAATTATGAAGTGGCGTTTAACATACCAAGTTTGCTAACTAAAAAGTTAAACCTCTTCTCATCCAACGGCTTGGTGAAAAGGTCAACCAACTGGTAGTCTGTAGTCACGAAGTGTATCTCGATATTGCCCTTCTCGACATGATCTTTTATAAAATGATAACGCACGTCGATGTGTTTCGTCTTGGAATGTTGCACTGGATTAGCTGTTATCGCAAGTACACTCTTGGAGTCGCAGTAGATAGGGACTCGTTGGTAAGTATATCCGAAATCTTTTAACTGTGTTCTCATCCAGATGACTTGTGAACAGCAACTTGCGGAAACTACATATTCAGCCTCGGCAGTGGATGTAGAAACACAATTTTGTTTCTTAGACGTCCAGCTAACCAAGTTATCACCTAAAAACTGACATGAACCAGAGGTGATCTTTCTATCCAGCTTACATCCTGCGTGATTAGCATCTGTATAGGCGGTTAGATCAAAAGACGAACCCTTAAGATACCAAAGGCCTAAGTCGGTAGTACCTTTAAGATACCTAAGAATCCGTTTAACAGCGACGAGGTGTGATTCCTTCGGCTTGGCCTGATATCTAGGACAGAAACATGTAGCAAACATAATATCCGGTCTACTCGCAGTTAAGTACAACAGTGAACCAATCATGCTGCGGTACACTTTTTGATCTACTGATTTGCCAGAAAGATCTGCATCCAAAAGTGTGCCCGTTGCCATCGGTGTTTTCATCACGGAACTATCAGCAATGTTAAATTTCTTTAAAATATCTCGAATATATTTTGATTGATTAATGAAAATGCCTTCGGGTAACTGTTTCACTTGAAGACCAAGAAAAAAATTCAGTTCTCCCATCATTGACATTTCAAAGCGAGATTCCATTATTCTTGAAAAGTTTTTACAAAACTTTGGATTTGTAGAACCGAAAATTATGTCATCTACATAGATCTGTACTAGAATCATATCATCACCTTGCTTTTTCAGAAAGAGAGTAGTATCAATTGTACCTTTCTTGAATCCTGAAGCGAGTAAGAATTGTGTTAGAGTATTGTACCAAGCTCTTAGTGCCTGTTTGAGTCCATATAAGGCTTTGTCTAAGACATAGACATGATCAGGGTTCTTTGGATCAACGAATTCTTCTGGTTGAGCAACGTATACTTCTTCATGCAATATCCCATTCAAAAATGCATATTTTACGTCCATTTGAAAGACCGTAAAATTTTTGTGAGCTGCATATGACAAGAAGATTCGTATAGATTCCAGTCGGGCCACAGGAGCAAAAGTTTCTTCATAATCAATCCCCTCCTGTTGAAAATAACCCTTTGCAACAAGACGATCTTTGTTTCGAACTACAACTCCAGATTCGTCTCACTTATTTCTGAAAACCCACTTTGTTCCAATAACGGATTTTCCTTCTGGAAGTGGTATGAGTCGCCAAACTTTGTTCCTCTCAAATTGCAGAAGTTCATCTTTCATCGCCAGTATCCAATCTGGATCACGCAAGGCTTCTAAAGCTTTCTTCGGCTCGAGAGAACTTAAAAAACTTGAATATAAACAAAAATTGGCAGATGATGCCCTCGTTTATACACCAGACTGTGCATTACCAATAATATTATGAAGTGGGTGAGCTCGTGTCCATCTCATTATACTTGGAAGTGGATGAACATCAGCTTGAGTATTATCTTCCTCATATTCATCATAGACTGCAGGTAAATCTTGATCAACCCCAGATGTGCTCGGGACATCTTGTACAGCCTCTTCTGAAGTAAAAATTTCTGGAGCAATAGAAGAAGTGCTCGGGACTTCTGTTCCAGAATTTGGATCTACAGGCACAAATTCAACATTAGTATCTTCAGAATTTATTGTGTAGATGTACCTGATGAGGTTGATATGGTGACATTTTCAAAAGGTCCTAAAATTTCTTCTTTTATAATTGGAACCTCTGAAGTTGATGCGGATATGCTTGATTTTTCAAAATCTGCACAGATATCCATAAAAGCATCAAAAAATAATAAGTCTAATTCAGATGTAACTTTATTTGAATCAGAAGACTTAGTCTGTTTGTTTGTGGGTTCTATTCCGTCTTGAATAGAAACCTTCTGCTTAAGCTTGAGTTCTGAACTGTTGTGTTCAGAAGTCAACTTTGATGATTCATCGAAAGACACATTAATGCTCTCCATGATCGTCTTGGTTCGTCTATTGTAGACCCAATAGGCTTTATACAATAACGAATAACTAATGAAGTATCCTTCGTCAGCCTTTTTGTCAAAATTTCCAAGATTGTCTCGATCATTGAGAATATAACACCTGCAACCAAAAGTGCGAAAAAAATTTAATATTCGGTTTTCGACGATTAATAAGTTCATACGCTGTCTTTCTATGTCTTTTGATGACAATCGTGCGGTTTTGTGTAAAACAAGTAGTGGCTACGGCTTCAGCCCACAGAAACATTGGCAACTCAGAATAGGCTAACATTGTCCTCGCAGCCTCCACCAGTGTTTGGTTCTTCCTTTCAACTACGCCGTTTTGCTGAGGAGTGTAGGCAGCAGAAAAGTTGTGAGATATCCCAACAGATTTGAGATAACTCTGAAGCTTTTCATTCTTGAATTTCGTGCCATTGTCACTTCTTAGAGATAGAACCGGCAATTGTAGTCGAACCTGGATTTTCTTGATGAACGCAATGATCAGCTCTGTTGCATCTGATTTGTTCCTTAGAAATTCCAGCCAAGTATATCTGGAGTACTCATCTATCATGACCAAAATATATCTCTTTCCGTTGATAGACTGAGTCCTCATCGGGCCGCAAAGGTCCATATGTATCAATTCAAGAGGTGTTGAGGATGAGAATTCTGTCTTTGCTTTATGAGAGCTTCGCTTCATCTTTCCCATTTCACAAGCGGGGCAAAGAGGATTTTTCTCAAACCTTAGTTCAGGTAGACCTTTGACAATACCATGTCTTGCCAACTGATTTATCGCATCAAAGTTTTGATGAGACAAACGCCGATGCCATATCCAACTTTCAGCTCGTGAAGCTTTTGCAATCAGACAAACAGGTCTTGATGCAGAAAGAGTTGAAAAATTCACAGAATAAAGATTTTTATTCCGCTTAGCTTTAAAAACTGCACAACCATCTTTATCTTCAATATAACAGCATTTATCAGTAAACCGAACTTGGAATTGACTATCACAGAACTGACTTGTGCTGAAAATATTATGATCAAGTCCTTCTACGTATAGTACTCTCTTGATCGTCACGATGCCATTTCTTAAAGATCCATGTCCTCGAATATGACTAGTAAGCTCAGAATTTGCATAACTTACAGTACCGACTGGTTCCTCAACATAATTGTGAAGTAGATGCTTAAATCCTGTCATATGGCACGAGCATCCTGAATCTATATACCATGTATGTGAGGCCTGCAAAAAGAGCAAATTATTTCTGCTTAGGTACCCATATCCAGATGGGTCCTTTCTTGTTAGCTTTTTGCAATTTATCAACATCATTTACCTTAGCCTTAATTCGCCACTCATAGCGAGGCTTAGGTACCCATTTCCATGTGATTTTCACATTAAGCTCATGAAATCTTTGCTTTTTAGAAAAATGATCAATCTTAGCATGTAAAACTTTAGCCTGATGTGTTAAAGATCTGGAAACTGATTTGACAAGAGATGTTTGTTTTGCAACTTTAGATGTAGAATGAATGGAAGAAATGATAAATGCCTTATCATGACAGTGTTTGCATATAAAACTCTTACGTGCAAATGTCAAAAGCTTAGATTTACCCAATGAAGTACAAGCATTCATACAACTTTGACATTTGGAAACGTTTGAATTTTTACAAATCAAACTATCACTATCACTGATACTACATTTATTTTAGCAACTTTATTTTCCTTCACATTCTTCATCCATTCCCCTTTATCATTCTGCCTTTTTATATCTGAAACAGGAAACAGAATCTTGTTAGCTTTCTTTGTAGAAGATGATTTTGGCTTTGAAGTGCAAGAAGTTTCTCCCTTTTCAAAAATACTCGGAGGATATTCAGGAGTAGTAGTATAAACAACTGAAGTTTTAGAATTAATAGTTTCAAACTCTGGATTAGAATGACCATTCCAGTTTGGAGACTCAAACATCTTTTCTCTTTTAGATTTTGTTTAAACAAATCATCTTTTAAAACAGTTAACTCTCTAGAGAGTTCTTTGTTTTCTTCATAAGACTTGTCAAGTTTGAATTTGAGATCAATGTTCTCATCTTCTAACTCTTCAATCGTCTTTTGAAGATCTGTGATTTGTTTCTCAAAGATAGATGTTTGATTCACCTCAGAGTTTGATTCCATCTTTTCTATTTTAGGTACAGGATCTGAAGCATTCATCATTTCTGTAAAGATCTCCTCAGTCATAATTTTTGAAAAATCAGAATTAAGATTTTGATTCATGATATTTTCCACTTTTGATTCTTTTGAGGAATTAGAAGTGAATGAATCAGCTAAAGGAATTTGATTCTCAACATCAGTTTCTGAATCAGATTCATCATACTGACACTGAGATTCAGTATTATTTGCTTCAACCTTAGCTGACTCTGTTGGTAAACAAGCAGAAAATAGTGATGAAAATTCACTATATTCTGGCTTTCTTGTTTTGTAACTGTTAATCATAAATCCCAATCTATCAAGCTAATTACTCAAGATTTATCTAATAAAGCTCAAGAACTAGAGAGAGAATCTAGAGAGAGAAAGTAGATCTTGAATATCACAACTCTATATTATTACAATGAATGCATAAGCTCTAGCTCGTTTTTTACATGATTAGAAGACAAACCCTATTTATACCATACAACTAATACAAAGACTTAATGACAAAGTAAACTAAACATTACTTAGACTAACTATTACAAGGTCAAAGTTGACTTTTACACATTTGACTTTCCTATTAAATCTTGGATACAATATTTAGACTTAACAATCTCCCCCTTTGTATTCAAAATTTAATAAAAATTTGATGCAGAACTTCAGCTCTTGATTCTTCAGCTTTTGTCTCATAGAAGCTTTCACAAACTTTACTCTTTTGGCCTTTGAAGAATCTTGGAAAGTCTTTTTCAACATTTAAGCTCTGAAAGTCAACAAGCCTTGAACAAAACAAGAAATTCTTGAAACTTTTTTGAAACTTGAAACTTCAATTCTGAAAAATCTTTCGACTTTAAACAAAATTGTATCTTCATCACTTTGATCACTGAATCGTCTTTGGAAGAATCAAACTTTCTTAAATCATCAAATTTTGTTTGAACATTCTTCCTTCAGAATCTTTTGGCTTTGAATTTCTTTATTAGACTTGAACTTTAAATCAGCGGAAGCAAATTGAAAGTCTGACTTGAACTTCGAATTTTGACAAAACTCTTCATCTTTGAAATTGATCTTTGTATAATTCTCCCCCTTTTTGATGATGTGAGCACCATAATCATCAATATATCATCAATTTCAGCACAAGCTTTGATATCCCCCTTTGTTAACAACAATCTCCCCTTGAATTTTTTTTTGTTGTACTTTTGATTTGAAGAGCCGAATCATGAACAATATATATCCGAATCTTTTCAAATTCAGACATAATAAGCGTGTAACCCTAATTCAACAAATGAAACAGTTAGAAGTGCCTGTCAGTAACACGGAGTCACTGTGTACAACGAATGTACAATATAAGGAGTTGGTTTGATGTTGACTCCCCAGGACTTCCATTCAATCATTGAAAAACACAAGGTAATTCTATGAATGTTCTGACAGAAAAATAGATTTTCTGTGTGCTCGTGCTTGTGTATGAAAGAATTTTAGCACAATGATTGTGTTTCATTGAGGCTCAAATTGTGTAAACCGTTGAGACAACAACAGATAATACACGGACTTAATGTGCATGAAAGAGGTGCGAAGGTGGGGCAACTTTCCTTCTTTTTCAATATCTAAATCTTCCGAGTGAAGATTAGATAACATATGTGCTGTGTCCCCAAGAAAATGAAACATTTCTTTTTCGAGAAAGAAACGAGTGGTTGGTGGGGTAATAGCAAGAGTTGGCATGGGCTCACTGCCTGTTTCAATGATGGTCACCAAAGAATGTGAACCAATCAGTAGATGTGGCTGCCCAGCTCAGAAAGTGGTAGGTGCAGAGTTCTAATATTCTTTTAACTCTGTTCTCACACCCTCTTTCTTTTTATCATTTTGCTTACTTCTAACCAAACTCTCATTTCCATTTTTCCGCTCCACACAATGAGAATAACTCAACCGGATGAGTTATCTCCCCCACTCTTTGATTTTGACCCCTCACCCCTCAATCACTCAAGGATAACTTCTTGGGTAGGAAACACAGGTTGCGTGAATCCATGGAAGTTCTATTTAAGCTCACACACGAATCCCATGATATTTCCTATGAAGAACGGTTGCTCAACAGTTTAACTGAAACAGTTTAGCACAAGATATATGATACCATTGTCAATATGTATGCTCGTGAGATTTGAGCTATTGAATAATGAAGATTTCTCAAAACAATGATATTGAATGAATGAAATGAAATCAAGAGAATTGTTTTGAGAATCTGACAATGAATCAATCAGATCAAATCAAAAGGTTAAGGTATCAAAGAATTGGAAATTTGTTTATATGAACAAATATAAACAATTTATCAATGAAAGCACAAATATGAAAAAGATGAATAATACTCAACAATTTGGAACTTCAAACGGGGGTATTACCATCGAAAAATTGGTTCGAATTTGAGACATGGTAATAACATTTTCAAATAAAATACTGAACCGGTGTGTATGAATACTTGATAGTATATATACAAGATAATACACAAGTATTGATCTTTGGAAACACACGGTCAGTTAAACAATAAGGCACAAAAAATTAAAAACATTTAAAACTCACACTTCTGAATTCATGAAATCTTTTGAAAATAAGAAGTGGTTTGAACATTTCAGAAATTGTTTTTCATGTTCGAAAGTTGTCCTTCTTTCAAACAATCTAAGATATAGATCAGAAGATTTTTACCTTTTCGGCTCCCCCTCAAATCATGATATAATGATTTTAATCTTTTAAGCTCTCCCTGGATATTTGCACAATATCCGTATTTGATCATTGATGAACGGGTCCTAATCTGTCATGTGATCAGAAGCCACCACCTTTACTCCTCCTTAAATTAAGCATCTGAAATATGTCAGTTAAAACAGGATAGAGATCAAACACTCCCTTTTGAATTGTTAGACCATCAATATCAGAAAAATCTAGCATACAAAAAGTATAGGATAGAGATCAGATCAATTCTCTTGGGATGAAGACCATCAATATCCATCGGATGCATTCATATAGGAGTAAGGTCTTTTTGATCGTTGAGGTTCGAGTCCTAAACTGTTGTGTTTAGAAGTCAAACTCCGTTGAAGACCGGGTCCTAAGCTGATGTGCTTAGAAGCCATAATCTTTTAGCATTGAAGTCCGGGTTTTGAACTGCTATGTTCAAAAGCCATTTTGACATTGAAGTTCGGGTCTTGAGCTGATTTACTCAAGAGCCATTGTCTTTCTTACTCCCCATTGGATTGAGGTGCCTGCAACACAGATTCAGGTTTCGGTTTTGGTACCCACTGGTATTTGGCTCCAGAAATATTAGTTGCAGTGCGTGTGGGGGAAACAGAGTAAGAACCATACCAAAAATGATCATTTGTTTTGTGAAAAAGATCATGTGTACAACAAATAGAACAATAAAATTTCTTACCGTTAGGTGCTTTGTTCTTCTTTGCTTTATGTATAAGTACACATGATTTCTTCTCTTTCAGCTCATTTTCCTTATCATCTTTGACTGGTTTCCTTTTCCACACCAGTTTCTTTTTCTTGAAACTTGTTCTCGGATAAGTATCTGAACCATCTAAAAATTCATCATAGAAAAGGTTAGTGTAACGAATCTGATTAAAGGATTTGACTGACCTTTGTGAAGATACAAATTTCTGATTTGAACTTGAAACAGACTTTTCAAGCTCTTTGATCATTGAAGCAAATGTGTCTCTTTCTTTCACAAGTTGGTCAATCTTTGTTATGAATTCAGACTTCGTCCTTTGTTCATTCAGCGCAGCAGTAGACAGTTCAGACAACTTTGAAGTTAGCTTCTTGATTTCAGATTCAAAAATGGATCTTTCTTCCTCAAATCCTTTTTCTGACTCTATTCTCTGGCCGGATAAGTCTTTAAAAAACCCTACATTCTTTTGTTCTATGGCCTTCTTCTCTTTTTCAAACTTCTCTCTTTCTAAAATCAGTACTTTCTCGAAATCGGAGATTTGTTGAGAAAGTTTTAAGCCTTTAAGCTCCAACGACTTCTTCTCTTCAAAACATTTCTTTGAAAAATCTGAGAACTTTTTCGAAAAAATTTTCTTTTCAGAATCAAAATCAGCTTTATTATCAGAAAGCTGTTTTTCCAAAACAGATAAATTGATCTATAGAGATCAGATCAATTATCTTGGGATGAAGACCATCAATATCCATCGGATGCATTCATATAGGAGTTAGGTCTTTTTGATCGTTGAGGTTCGAGTCCTAAACTGTTGTGTTTAGAAGTCAAACTCCGTTGAAGGTCGGGTCCTAAGCTGATGTGCTTAGAAGCCATAATCTTTTAGCATTGAAGTCCGGGTTTTGAACTGCTATGTTCAAAAGCCATTTTGACATTGAAGTTCGGGTCTTGAGATGATTTACTCAAGAGCCATTGTCTTTCTTACTCCCCATTGGATTGAGGTGCCTGCAACACAGATTCAGGTTTCGGTTTTGGTACCCACTGGTATTTGGGTCCAGAAATGTTAGTTGCAGTGCGTGTGGGGGAAACAGAGTAAGAACCATACCAAAAATGATCATTTGTTTTGTGAAAAAGATCATGTGTACAACAAATAGAACAATAAAATTTCTTACCGTTAGGTGCTTTGTTCTTCTTTGCTTTATGTATAAGTACACATGATTTCTTCTCTTTCATCTCATTTTCCTTATCATCTTTGACTGGTTTCCTTTTCCACACCAGTTTCTCTTTCTTGAAACTTGTTCTCGGATAAGTATCTGAACCATCTAAAAATTCATCATAGAAAAGGTTAGTGTAACGAATCTGATTAAAGGATTTGACTGACCTTTGTGAAGATACAAATTTCTGATTTGAACTTGAAACAGACTTTTCAAGCTCTTTGATCATTGAAGCAAATGTGTCTCTTTCTTTCACAGGTTGGTCAATCTTTGTTATGAATTCAGACTTCGTCCTTTGTTCATTCAGCGCAGCAGTAGACAGTTCAGACAACTTTGAAGTTAGCTTCTTGATTTCAGATTCAAAAATGGATCTTTCTTCCTCAAATCCTTTTTCTGACTCTATTCTCTGGCCGGATAAGTCTTTAAAAAACCCTACATTCTTTTGTTCTATGGCCTTCTTCTCTTTTTCAAACTTCTCTCTTTCTAAAATCAGTACTTTCTCGAAATCGGAGATTTGTTAAGAAAGTTTTAAGCCTTTAAGCTCCAACGACTTCTTCTCTTCAAAACATTTCTTTGAAAAATCTGAGAACTTTTTCGAAAAAATTTTCTTTTCAGAATCAAAATCAGCTTTATTATCAGAAAGCTGTTTTTCCAAAACAGATAAATTGATCTATAGAGATCAGATCAATTCTCTTGGGATGAAGACCATCAATATCCATCGGATGCATTCATATAGGAGTAAGGTCTTTTTGATCGTTGAGGTTCGAGTCCTAAACTGTTGTGTTTAGAAGTCAAACTCCGTTGAAGGTCGGGTCCTAAGCTGATGTGCTTAGAAGCCATAATCTTTTAGCATTGAAGTCCGGGTTTTGAACTGCTATGTTCAAAAGCCATTTTGACATTGAAGTTCGGGTCTTGAGCTGATTTACTCAAGAGCCATTGTCTTTCTTACTCCCCATTGGATTGAGGTGCCTGCAACACAGATTCAGGTTTCGGTTTTGGTACCCACTGGTATTTGGGTCCAGAAATGTTAGTTGCAGTGCATGTGGGGGAAACAGAGTAAGAACCATACCAAAAATGATCATTTGTTTTGTGAAAAAGATCATGTGTACAACAAATAGAACAATAAAATTTCTTACCGTTAGGTGCTTTGTTCTTCTTTGCTATATGTATAAGTACACATGATTTCTTCTCTTTCAGCTCATTTTCCTTATCATCTTTGACTGGTTTCCTTTTCCACACCAGTTTCTCTTTCTTGAAACTTGTTCTCGGATAAGTATCTGAACCATCTAAAAATTCATCATAGAAAAGGTTAGTGTGACGAATCTGATTAAAGGATTTGACTGACCTTTGTGAAGAGACGAATTTCTGATTTGAACTTGAAACAGACTTTTCAAGCTCTTTGATCTTTGAAGCAAATGTGTCTCTTTCTTTCACAAGTTGGTCAATCTTTGTTATGAATTCAGACTTCGTCCTTTGTTCATTCAGCGCAGCAGTAGACAGTTCAGACAACTTTGAAGTTAGCTTCTTGATTTCAGATTCAAAAATGGATCTTTCTTCCTCAAATCCTTTTTCTGACTCTATTCTCTGGCCGGATAATTCTTTAAAGAACCCTACATTCTTTTGTTCTATGACCTTCTTCTCTTTTTCAAACTTCTCTCTTTCTAATATCAGTACTTTCTCGAAATCGGAGATTTGTTGAGAAAGTTTTAAGCCTTTAAGCTCGAACGACTTCTTCTCTTCAAAACATTTCTTTGAAAGATCTGAGAACTTTTTCGAAAAAATTTTCTTTTCAGAATCAAAATCAGCTTTATTATCAGAAAACTGTTTTTCCAAAACAGATAAATTGATCTATAGAGATCAGATCAATTCTCTTGGGATGAAGACCATCAATATCCATCGGATGCATTCATATAGGAGTAAGGTCTTTTTGATCGTTGAGGTTCGAGTCCTAAACTGCTGTGTTTAGAAGTCAAACTCCGTTGAAGATCGGGTCCTAAGCTGATGTGCTTAGAAGCCATAATCTTTTAGCATTGAAGTCCGGGTTTTGAACTGCTATGTTCAAAAGCCATTTTGACATTGAAGTTCGGGTCTTGAGCTGATTTACTCAAGAGCCATTGTCTTTCTTACTCCCCATTGGATTGAGGTGCCTGCAACACAGATTCAGGTTTCGGTTTTGGTACCCACTGGTATTTGGGTCCAGAAATGTTAGTTGCAGTGCGTGTGGGGGAAACAGAGTAAGAACCATACCAAAAATGATCATTTGTTTTGTGAAAAAGATCATGTGTACAACAAATAGAACAATAAAATTTCTTACCGTCAGGTGCTTTGTTCTTCTTTGCTTTATGTATAAGTACACATGATTTCTTCTCTTTCAGCTCATTTTCCTTATCATCTTTGACTGGTTTCCTTTTCCACACCAGTTTCTCTTTCTTGAAACTTGTTCTCGGATAAGTATCTGAACCATCTAAAAATTCATCATAGAAAAGGTTAGTGTGACGAATCTGATTAAAGGATTTGAGTGACCTTTGTGAAGAGACGAATTTCTGATTTGAACTTGAAACAGACTTTTCAAGCTCTTTGATCTTTGAAGCAAATGTGTCTCTTTCTTTCACAAGTTGGTCAATCTTTGTTATGAATTCAAACTTCGTCCTTTGTTCATTCAGCGCAGCAGTAGACAGTTCAGACAACTTTGAAGTTAGCTTCTTGATTTCAGATTCAAAAATGGATCTTTCTTCCTCAAATCCTTTTTCTGACTCTATTCTCTGGCCGGATAATTATTTAAAGAACCCTACATTCTTTTGTTCTATGGCCTTCTTCTCTTTTTCAAACTTCTCTCTTTCTAAAATCAGTACTTTCTCGAAATCAGAGATTTGTTGAGAAAGTTTTAAGCCTTTAAGCTCCAACGACTTCTTCTCTTCAAAACATTTCTTTGAAAAATCTGAGAACTTTTTCGAAAAAATTTTCTTTTCAGAATCAAAATCAACTTTATTATCAGAAAGCTGTTTTTCCAAAACAGATAAATTCTTTTTAAGCTCAGTGTTTTCAGATTCCAAAACAGATATATTCTCTTCGAAAGCCTTCAACTTGTTTTGAAGCTCAATTGATTCTGCTTGTAGCTCAGGTGATTTCTGTTCAGTTGTCTTCAGTTGACTTTGAAGATTCATAATCTCTCTCTCTTTCTCCTTTATCTCTTTATCACTCTCATAAAGGATACCTGAAAAATTAGAACTATTTTTAGTACAATTTATACATTCAGGAGTTTTAATACAATTGTACAATTTCAGTTCCAACTCCTGAATCCTTCTGAGATACTCTGAATTTTTAAATTTCAGATCATTTCGCTCAGCTTCAATACCAGATATATCAGATCTGTAGTAAAGTGACATCTTGAAAAAGCTTGATAGGAAAGATCGTTCCCAAACTATATATCAGAAAAACAACAATCAGATCAAATTGAAATCTTAAAAAAAATATTTCGTGAAAATTGAAATTTGAACAATACTTGTTATTTCGCAGTGTAGAAAAAAATATTTCCAAAGATGACCAAAAAAAATTTTCCAGTGAGGTTTGCGGGTCAAAACAAGTCTGGAGCATGCGCAAAGTGAGGTTTGCGGGTCAGCCTTGAAACGCAAAGGAAGGTTTGCGGGTCCTGCTTGAAACGCAAAGGAAGGTTTGCGGGTCTTGCTTGAAACGCAAAGTAAACTTTGCGGCTTGAACTTGATGCGCGAAGAAGATCTTTGCGGTTCCAACTTGAACCGAAAACCGTGATGAATGAAACGCAAAGTCGAGTTCTTGACAGATTCAAACTTAAATCGATCGAAACCTACACAATTGATCTCAAGAACCTGTTAGCATCATCGAAAAACAGTTCTAAACACACAAACACAATCAATTTTCGATTAAAACAACAAATCAAAGGAATTCGATCAAGAACAGAGGTCAAACTCGTTTTCAGGAAAAACTCAAAAAATCGAAAATTGACATCGAATTAGAACGAATTACGTAATGGAATCAAAACAAGAATCAATCACTACAACAAATCGAACACAATGATTCCAAATTCTTTCATTAAAAACAATTTTCACTCAAAATTCGTATGAAACAGTAAAAAACCGTTTTCTTGAAATTTTTTCTGAAAATGACTAATTTTCAATGCAAATCACACAAATTTCAATTCAAACTCATGATAAAATCTTTTCTGAAAAGTTTGGTTCAACTCTGATACCAATTGTTAATCATAAATCCCAATCTATCAAGCTAATTACTCAAGATTTATCTAATAAAGCTCAAGAACTAGAGAGTGAATCTAGAGAGAGAAAGTAGATCTTGAATATCACAACTCTATATTATTACAATGAATGCATAAGCTCTAGTTCGTTTTTTACATGATTAGAAGACAAACCCTATTTATACCATACAACTAATACAAAGACTTAATGACAAAGTAATCTAAACATTACTTAGACTAACTATTACAAGGTCAAAGTTGACTTTTACACATTTGACTTTCCTATTAAATCTTGGATACAATATTTAGACTTAACAGTAACTTTCGTTCAAATCTTTATAAGTAAAACCAACAAATTTAAAACTTGAAATTGAATCAGCACAAGATGAAGTGTCATCATCATTCACGACTTTACCTTTAAGGAAAGTAACAAAAGTATCACGGATATCAGGTTTTGTAGGAGTAGAGCCCATCTTATCAAAATTATACAAATTTTCTGGTGCTCTTTTCAAAACATTATTTGCTTCAAAACCTAAACCCTTTTTGACATCATAAAATCGGACATCTTGGAGTTTGTTTGTTAAAATATTTAATGTTTGCTCAGTCTGTCCTCTTTTCAGATTTAAATCCTCCAGTTGTTTGATTTTAGAATATGCCTCGTTTCTTTCTTGAAAACATGCTTCAAACTTGATTTTAAATTCACCTTTTTCAGCATTTAAATTTACAAGATCTCTTTCAAGCTCAGATATTTTTTATTTTAATACATCTGTAACACCCTAGAAATTGCGGAAATAAAATTTTTGAAAAAGAATTCAGCAAAAGACTAACTTGCGGAATAAGGTGTAACAATTTCAAAATACAGATTAATCCAACGGGGTACAGAGTAGTCATTAATGTGGTATATAAATGAAGCATAAAACGACAACCTATTAATCTACAATTATATCTAGATTAGGTACGGGTGTCGCTATACTTCCAAAATAAGTCTTCAGAAGAATCTCTCACGACCCCAAGGGTCGCTCCCTCAGCCCCGACGAGCCCCACCGCTAAGATAACCTGCCAACATGACAACCAAGAACAAGCGTTAGGCTAAAGCCTAGTGAGAACAAGCCAAATAAAAAGAGAGTACTAAACCCAAATGGTGTCATGCGGTGAGTATGGCCATGAGCTAAGTCAAGAAATCAAATAAACCATTAGTGATTAAACATGGTATAAGTAATACCCAAAATCACATAACGAGCTCAACCCCTCTAGATCTGTTGCTCAAAGCATTCAAGTCAACCCCTCTAGATCTATCCTTGAGAGTTCCCAAAACAGGGGGAACCCAAGCACCAAATGGGATTACACCTTACTGCACCATGAGACACTGCCCGACCGTATAGACCCACAACCTACTTATCATGGCAACCCGATGCCTATCCCGTGCTAAAACGTGAACCAAATGCCCAAAATTGGGGACATAGGGACACCGTGCCTATGGATCCATTGCACTAAGACTCAAAGCCAAAGCATGTCATTTCAGAGCATACTCATATTAAATCAGATATACAGGCAATTCATATGAACAACGGTTCGATTCTATAAATCTTGATTCTTGAAAATATGGGATTTTAGAGCGTATTTCCCAACGTCAAACAGTCAATTTGAAACCAGGTTTTCCACATTTAAATAATACATTTATCACATAGCATTCGTAATACAAACCAATTTAGCTTAAGGACTCACTTCAGATTTCTTCCTGCTTAAGGACTGCTTCTTACGAATGTTACCTACGACAACACCGATACATCGGCAAGCCAAATAATAAAGATAACTCACTGACCTACAACTTAGGAATATGAACCCAACACACTGCCAAAACACTGATCCGGTCGAGTACCAAAACCGATCGAACACGACCCCGGTCGAACAACCATTCGGTCGAACACGACCCCGGTCGAACGACCACATCGGTCAAAAGGGGCATTCGGTCGAAGGACCATCCGGTCTAACGACCATCGTCTTGTTCATCAAGAACAGATCGATGCAGAACCCAGATCCAAAATGAGAAATACTCAAATCTCGAAATGGAAGGGTTTAAAACCTTCACAACGAGATTCTACGCGTCTAAAAGCATTCAGATCAAAGCATTAAGCTAGATTCGTACCTTGATTTGGAGAAAAACCCGAACAACCTCTTCACTGCTTCTTCTCTTTTTCTCTCTCTGATTTCTCAAGATCTGATTTTTGTGATATTTTCAAAATATCTAAAATCTGAATTATATTTATATAACCCAAGTTACATTTTACCCCCTTGAACTTCGGGTAAAAGTCAACTTTTTACCCAACCCCAAAATAGCAGGTGTTACAATCCTCCCCAACTTGGAGAAGATTTCGTCCTCGAAATCTCGGCTATGGGAAGAGGTGTGGGTACCTCCGCCTCAAGTCCTCTTCCGCTTCCCAAGTCACATTGGCACCCTGATGGTGCTTCCACTGAACTTTGACCATAGTGACTTCTCGGTGACGTAGCTTCTTCGTCTTCCTTTCCAAAATCGCCCCAGGTTCTTCAACGCAATGATTTCCCTCATCTACCCTGATCTCGGAGAGTGGAATGACACTCTCCTCCTTTGCTAGGCACTTTCGTAGATAGCATACGTGAAACGTGTTATGAATTCCCATTATCTCCGGAGGAAGTTCCAGCTGATAAGCTTGGAGTCCTACTCGCTTAGTCACAGCGAACGGTCAAAGGAAACGGGGGCTCAACTTCCCACGCTTCCCAAATCTAATAATTCCCTTCCAAGGGGACACCTTCAACATAACCCGATCTCCCACTTGGAATTCCATTGGCCGTCTTTTCTTTTCGGCGTAACTTTTCTGTCGATTTTGGGCCGCCTTTATACGCTCGCGGATGCCCTTGACCTTGTCCGCCGTTTCTTGTACAACTTTTGGTCCGGTGAACTGCTTTTCCCCCGCCTCGAGCCAACATACGAGAGTTCGACACTTGCAACCATATAACGCTTCAAACGGTGCCATCCCTATACTTGAGTGGTAGCTATTATTGTATGCGAACTCTACCAAAGGCAGGTGCATATCCCAACTACCCCCGAAGTCGATCACGCATGATCTTAACATATCTTCTAGCGTCTGGATTGTCCTCTCGCTTTGTCCGTCGGTTTGAGGATGGTAGGCCGTGCTCAACTTCACACGTGTACCCAATTCCTTTTGTAAGCCATCCCAAAAATGTGACGTGAACCGACTATCCCGATCAGAGACTATAGATAGCGGCACGCCGTGCCGGGAAATTACTTCGTCGATGTACAACTTCGCCAATTTATCCATTGGCAAGGTCTCCCGCATGGCCAAGAAATGAGCGCTTTTGGTCAAGCGATCAACTATAACCCAAATGGCGTCGTGACCTTTTAAGGTATTTGGTAGTTTTGTCACGAAATCCATCGTGATGTGTTCCCATTTCCACTCCGGAATTTCCAAGGATTGCAAACTTCCGTAGGGTCTTTGGTGCTCAGCCTTCACTTGCAAACAAGTCACACACTGTTCCACATCGAGCTTCATGACTGGCCACCAATAATGCAATTTCAAATCTCTATACATTTTCGTGCTTCCCGGGTGAATGGAGTATTTTGACTTGTGGGCATCTTCGAGAAGAAGTTCTCTATTACCCCCAATCTTAGGCACCCAGACCCGCCCATTGAAAAGCTTCATCCCTCGACTATCTTCAGTCAACAAAAGATGTTGTTTCGCCATGACTTCTCCTTTGAGGTTTTTCTCTAGCAAGTCTTCGACTTGCAATTCCTTGATTCTGTCAATAAGCGTTGAAGTTATTTCAATCCGTGCAAAGGTAGCACGAGAATTTCCTCCGCAGACTTTCCGACTTAAGGCGTCGGCAACCACGTTTGCCTTACCCGGATGGTAGAGCAACTCACAGTCATAATCCTTCAACAACTCCAACCATCTTCGCTGCCTCATGTTTAGCTCTTTCTGATCAAAGATATGCTTCAGACTCTTGTGATCAGTATAAAGAGTGCACTTCGTACCGTAAGGGTAGTGCCGCCATAATTTCAATGCAAACACCACTGCTCCCAATTCCAAGTCATGAGTAGGGTAGTTGACTTCGTGCACTTTAAGTTGCCTTGATGCGTAAGAGATCACCTTCCCTCTTTGCATCAGGACACAACCCAAACCCATCTTCGACGCATCGTTGTACACCACAAAATCTTCCGTCCCGTCTGGTAAGGATAGGATAGGAGCTTCACAAAGCTTCTTTTGTAAGGTGCGGAACGCCTCTTCTTGCCTCTCGGTCCACACAAATTTCACGTTCTTCCGAGTCAAGATCGTCAACGACGAGGCTATCTTCGAGAAATCTTGAATGAATATCCGGTAGTATCCTGCCAAACCTAGGAAACTTCGGATTTCAGACGGATTCTTGGGAGGTTCCCAATTCGTCATTGCCTCAATCTTTGCGGGATCCACTTTTACTCCTTACTTTGAAACTACATGCCCCAAAAATTGAAATTCTAGAAGCCAAAAGTCGCACTTTGAAAACTTTGCGTAGAGTCTTTCTCGTCTTAACACATCCAAAACTTCACGGAGATGCTGCTCGTGCTCTTCTTCATTCTTGGAGTAAACTAAGATGTCGTCGATGAATACAATTATCGACTTGTCGAGAAACGGTCGACACACCCGGTTCATCAAGTCCATAAATATTGCTGGTGCGTTGGTTAGGCCGAATGGCATCACTAGGAACTCGTAGTGCCCATAGCGAGTCCTAAATGCCGTCTTTGGTATGTCGCTCTTTGCTACCTTCACTTGGTGATATCCCGACCGAAGGTCAATCTTTGAGAAACAACCCGCTCCTTGAAGTGGATCGAACAGGTCGTCGATTCTTGGAAGTGGATACCTGTTCTTCACCGTCCCTTTGTTCAGTTCCCTGTAGTCGATAAACATTCTCATTGCACCGTCCTTTTTCTTGACGAACAGTACCGGAGCTCCCCACGGTGACGAGCTCGGTCGGATGAAACCTTTCTCGAGATGGTCTTGAAGTTGAACCACCATCTCTTGCATTTCGGTAGGAGCCAAACGATAAGGAGCTCGAGCAATCGGAGCAGCTCCTGGAATGAGGTCAATACGAAAGTCCACAACACGATCGGGCGGAAACCCGGGCAAGTCTTCCGGGAATACATCGGGAAACTCGCGTACCACCCTAACCTCTTCCAACTTCCGTTGGTCGAGTTTGGTATCGATGGCATAAGCCAAGAAAGATACGCATCCTTTCGCCAAACACTTCCTAGCTTTGATTACTGAAATAATCGCCACATCGCCTTTCCTTCCTTCGCCGTAGATTATAGTTGCTTCTCCGTTTGCCATCGGTAAACGGATCCATTTCTTGGAACACACTATTTCGGCCTGGTTCTTAGATAACCAGTCCATACCCACCACCACGTCGAACCCGCCAATTTGCATAGGCAGTAAATTAATGGGAAATTTCTTTCCCTTAAGCTCTAACATGCAGTCTTTAAGGATACTACGAATTAGAACCTGACCTCCATTTGCTATTTCTACCACAACAGCATTCTCTAACATACTCATAGACATAGCAAGCCTTTGACAGAACAATTCGGATATGAACGAGTAGCTAGCACCAGAATCAAATAACACACGTGTAGGTACAGAATTTAGAGATAACGTACCCGACACCACATCGGTCGATGCTTTCGCTTCCTCGGACGACATCTGGAAAGCCCTTCCAGTCGACCGCGGAGGTTCCAACTTCTTCCCGCCAGATCCTCCGGTCTTCAGTTTCGGGCATTCCGCCCTAACGTGCCCTGGTTCCTTACGCTCGAAACATAATTGCCCCTTTTGAGGGCAATCTCTGTACGTGTGACCCGTATTCCCGCACTTGTAGCACACTCCGGGAACAAAGTTGCACGGGCCGAAATGTTTGTTTCTATACTTGGAGCACCACTTGGCATCACGTCTAGGATCAGCTCCTCGCTGAGTGCTGCTGTTGGCATAAAAGGGTTTCTTCGAGGGCATTGAACTTCCCTCCCATTTCCGCTTCTCGACTTGACGAACACTTTGCTCCTTGCCGAGACTGTAAGCATCTTCCATAAGTTGAGCTTCTTCCATTGCCTCCCGAAGGGTGGAGGTCTTTGTCACACGAACCATCGACATCATGTCCGATGGGAGACCCTTGATGTAAGCCTTGATTTTATCCTTCTCTGTCGGGACCAGATGTCCCACAAAACCCAGCTTGTCCATGAAGAGACGGTTGCACTCCCTCACGGACATACCTCCCTTCTTCAAGTTCTGAAATTCATCCTTTATTCGGTCCAACGACCTCTCGTTACAATACTCCTCTAGCAGCTTTTCTTTGAAGGTGGACCAAGACAATTGGTCTAGAACAGTCGGCTCTAGCGACGCAGAGTACATATCCCACCAGGTAAGGGCTATTCCCCGCAACATTCGGGAACCAAAGATAACCCTCAGTTCCTCCCCACATTCGCTTGAGCGAAAAGCTTGCTCCATTTCTCGAACCCAGGCCATACAATCTAGCGGATTGTCTGAGCCTTTAAATTCTGGTGGTCGGCAACCCAGAAAAGCCTTGAACGTGCAAGTCCGCGCCGTTCGACTGACGCCTAGGGTTGCAGTCACCACAGGGGAAATTACAGGTCCGGTACCCCCGGATCCTGCAACAATCACATTCTCGCCAACCGTTTCGTGCCAACGGTTGTTAGCGTCTCGGTCCTCAAGAAGTTTCAAGAATACTTCTTGCTGTTGAGCCATGGCCCTGTTCATGGCCAACATCATACGGTCCATCATCCTCGTCTCGGCCGTCACTTCTTCTATAATAGGCTCATCAGCCTCCATATTTCGTCGAGGAATATGCTCGGGTCCTCCACCCAGCACATTACTCACACGCACCGTTTTCCCCACTACGGTCGCCAGCGGATGGTCGACCGTAGGTGTGTCGGCCTTCTGGCCTTCCGGATGACTCCTGGTATTAACCATGGTTCTGCTGAACGCAATCATGCAAAAGAACGGGATAAGGATTACGAAAAACACAGAGAACGTACTTCTACACTTATCATTCGTTATAACAACAGTAATTTAAGTATGCTCACGTAAGACATTTTCATAATAACGTTAGCTAAGTGAAATTATGAACGTATAATACGCAAGAGTGCTTATTACCATCGTTACAACTTTCAACTTGTGCAATTTTCCGTTGACCTTAAGACCATCCTATCTTATAAGATCTACCCCATCTCACGAGTCGTAACTTAATAGTCTCAGCTTAAGTCTAGGCATCTTACAGTCATACCTAGTTCACTTAAACCAAGGCTCTGATACCAACTTGTAACACCCTAGAAATTGCGGAAATAAAATTTTTGAAAAAGAATTCAACAAAAGACTAACTTGCGGAATAAGGTGTAACAATTTCAAAATACAGATTAATCCAACGGGGTACAGAGTAGTCATTAATGTGGTATATAAATGAAGCATAAAACGACAACCTATTAATCTACAATTATATCTAGATTAGGGACGGGTGTCGCTATACTTCCAAAATAAGTCTTCAAAAGAATCTCTCACGACCCCAAGGGTCGCTCCCTCAGCCCCGACGAGCCCCACCGCTAAGATAACCTGCCAACATGACAACCAAGAACAAGCGTTAGGCTAAAGCCTAGTGAGAACAAGCTAAATAAAAAGAGAGTACTAAACTCAAATGGTGTCACGCGGTGAGTATGGCCATGAGCTAAGTCAAGAAATCAAATAAACCATTAGTGATTAAACATGGTATAAGTAATACCCAAAATCACATAACGAGCTCAACCCCTCTAGATCTGTTGCTCAAAGCATTCAAGTCAACCCCTCTGGATCTATCCTTGAGAGTTCCCAAAACAGGGGGAACCCAAGCACCAAATGGGATTACACCTTACTGCACCATGAGACACTGCCCGACCGTATAGGCCCACAGCCTACTTATCATGGCAACCCGATGCCTATCCCGTGCTAAAACGTGAACCAAATGCCCAAAACAGGGGACATAGGGACACCGTGCCTATGGATCCATTGCACTAAGACTCAAAGCCAAAGCATGTCATTTCAGAGCATACTCATATTAAATCAGATATACAGGCAATTCATATGAACAACGGTTCGATTCTATAAATCTTGATTCTTGAAAATATGGGATTTTAGAGGGTATTTCCCAACGTCAAACAGTCAATTTGAAACCAGGTTTTCCACATTTAAATAATACATTTATCACATAGCATTCGTAATACAAACCGATTTAGCTTAAGGACTCACCTCAGATTTCTTCCTGCTTAAGGACTGCTTCTTATGAATGTTACCTACGACAACACCGATACATCGGTAAGCCAAATAATAAAGATAACTCATTGACCTACAACTCAGGAATATGAACCCAACACACTGCCAAAACACTAATCCGGTCGAGTACCAAAACCGGTCGAACACAACCCCGGTCGAACAACCATTCGGTCGAACACGACCCCGGTCGAACACAGCCCCGGTCGAACAACCATTCGGTCGAAAACGACCCCGGTCAAATGACCACATCGGTCAAAAGGGGCATTCGGTTGAAGGACCATCCGGTCTAACGACCATCGTCTTGTTCATCAAGAACAGATCGATGCAGAACCCAGATCCAAAATGAGAAATACTCAAATCTCGAAATGGAACGGTTTAAAACCTTCACAACGAGAATCTACGCGGCTAAAAGCATTCAGATCAAAGCATTAAGCTAGATTCGTACCTTGATTTGGAGAAAAAACCGAACAACCTCTTCACTGCTTCTTCTCTTTTTCTCTCTCTGATTTCTCAAGATCTGATTTTTATGATATTTTCAAAATATCTAAAATTTGAATTATATTTATATAACCCAAGTTACATTTTACCCCCTTGAACTTCGGGTAAAAGTCAACTTTTTACCCAACCCCAAAATAGCGGGTGTTACAACATCTTTGTCCTTTTTCAAAATCTCTTTCTCAGATTCTTTCTCCTTAACAACATCTTTCAACATTGCATTTTCATCGCGAAAATTCAACATTGTTTGTCTTTCATGACGAAGTTTGACTTTCAACTTTTCAAACTCTTCTTTCATGTATTGGACCTGAGCTTTTAAAGATTGAATAAGTTCATTGTTAAACAAAGTACTTACCTCAGAACCACAGTCGGAATGATCAGAAGATGATTCAGTGTCCTCATCCACTTTGGCCATCATACACACATGTGTAAAGTGTGCCGTTTTATCATCAGAACTCTTGTAGAACCAACTTTCCTCTTCTGCCATTAAGTTTTGACCATCTTCCACCTTCTTTGCAATCAGTGATTTCCTAGCATAGTATTCTAAATTCTTTGTTCGCTTGAACTTGCAGTCTTTGGAAAAATGACCTGGTTTTCCACAGTTATAGCATCGTCCATATTTCGGCTCAGACTCTTCTTTCTTTCCTTCTCTCTTCTCTTCTCTTTTCTATTCTCTCTTTTCATCTATTTTCTTTTCTCTCTTTTCATCTCTTTTCTCTCCTCTTTTCTCAAACTTCTTTTCAGACCTTGGTTTGTACTTGTCTTTCTTGTAACTCTCATATTTTGGCTTTGAGAATCTGTTCTTACCAAAGTGTTTCTGAAACTTCTTTGTTAGGAGAGCCACGTTTTCAGCAAATCGTTGAATATCCTCATCTGAATTTTCTTCAACTTTAGTAGAAGATTCATCAGTACTTGAATCAGTGATTTCAGTGAGGAGAACTTTGGATTTCCTTGACTTTGTCTTATAAGAAGAACTGGACTTGAAACTTGACCCTTTCTTTCGTTCAGACATTAAGGCTAGAGAATCCTTGAGCATCTTCTTTTCAGCATTCAACTGTTTTACTTCATCCTCATGCTGAGACAAAGTTGTGAAGATACCATTGACTTCTTCTTGAGCCATGTCCTTAGTCATCTGAATGTTGATAGCATAGCTTTTCCACTCTGGGTTCAAGTTCTTAATGAACTTATAATTGATCTCTGATACTGATTTGTTCATTCCATTTCTCCTTAGATCATTCAGAATCACATTGAAACGTGTGTATGTCTCCAACAAAGTCTCTCCTTCTTTTTCATGGAAGCCTTCATACGCATTTATACTTTGATTCAACTTTGTCTGAATTGACTTCTTTGTTCCCTGAAACTGTCTCTCCAGTTCATCCCATAATGCTTTTGCAGATTCCCTACTGTTTACGCGATTGTAGATGTCATTAGGAATTTCCATGGTGAGATAGATAAGTGCCTCTTCATCTATCTTATGTCTTGCCTTTTCTGTTTCACGGAAGTATTCATATGGCTTTGGTACATATCTGTCAGGAATTTCTGGAGATGTAGCTGAAGCTGCTTGTCTAGGTACATGCGTTTTTGGTACAATTGGACCATTTATGATAGAATCCATATAATCTCTGTTCTTAAAATTCAAGAACTGAGTCATCCTTTTCTTCCATTGTGAGTATTCTTCGATAGACAAGACCAGAGGCTTCAGATGAGATACCATAGAGAGTAAGTCATTCGACAAGATTGAAAGACGTATAAACCTACACAAAATGAAAAATATTAGCTAGTGAAGATCTTTAAATCCAACAAATCAAGAAAACTAAAAAAAATTCAAGTATAACACTGTATGTAGCGCAAGATTGAAGATTGCGTGAACAGGCTGTAGCGCAAATTACACTTCTCGCAAGAAGGGTAAGGCGCAAACCTGTCTTTGCATGACCCGTGTGAGACGCAAACCTGAGTTTGCGTAACCCGTGTGTGACGCAAACCTGACTTTGCGTGATTGGTGTGTGACGCAAACTAACTTTGCGTGATTGGTGTGTGACGCAAAGTAACTTTGCGCTATACGTTACTTGCGCAAACCTAACTTCGCACGACAAGTGTAAGGCGCAAACACCAACTTCTTAACGCAAAAATCAATTGTACTATAAACATTGTTGATGCAAAGTACACTTTGCGTTTCTGGTTGAATACGCAAAGTTTAGATTTTCGATTTAGATGCAGACGCAAAGTTCAGAAGAACCACTTGATGAATCTCTTGAAGAACTAGCGCAAACCGAGATGAACTCGCGCAAACGTATGACGAACTGGCGCAAACTTTGGATCTCACGGAAACCTCTAAACTCGAACAAATTCGCACCGAAAATCACTTTAGACCTCGAATCTCGATCTGAAAACTTGAAAATTCACTCACTTACACATCTAGAATCTTATTCTGACAAGAAATTTCGATTAAAAACACCCAAATTGACAATTTGATTCAAGAGCAGTTCGATGAACTCGTGAAATACAAACTTGACCAAAATCAAAATTCAGACTCGATTACTGTGCAATTCACAAATCAAAATACACAGACTTGATCAAAAATGATAAACGAACACAAATCAATCAATTACAACTCCAAAGTTTCACTTGAAATTCAAAATTGATTATGACTTTGGTGAACAGTGACGATGAACAGTGCCGACTCAAAAATTTCTTGATTTTAAAATGGATTTGGCTCTGATACCAATTGTGGCCCAAGAATTACTAGCATAAACACATACAGATTTACACAAAACACTTTTGTTTATTTAATCACACAGATTACATCAAGCCATATACCTATTTGTGATAATCCTTTCAATACAGAGTGTTTATGTGTGTTCTCACGGTGTGCAACTATGTGTTCTATCTTCCCTTTCAATCACTACAACCACTACTACAACAACAACGATTTCTACAAGAAACCAACACAAAGACTTGCTTATATATAGGTCAACATGACCAAGCAAGGTCAAACCTTCTAAGCACATTTACAAGACACACACTCACACTTACAACAAATACAATAAAGACCCTCATTTAATCTTGAATACAATTTCAGTCTAACACGTTGGGTAATTCTTCTCGTGCTCCTTCAACTGTCTTGACGCATACGCTATCACCTTACCTCTTTGCATGAGGACGCAACCCAATCCCATCTTGGATGCATCACTGTAGACGACAAAGTCTTCCGTTCCTTCAGGAAGAGACAATATTGAAGCTTCACATAATTTCCGTTGCAAGGTACGAAAAGCCTTCTCTTGAGTCTCGGTCCAAGCGAACTTCACATTCTTTCGAGTAAATGCGGTCAATGATGAGGCGATCTTGGAAAAGTCTTGAATGAACCTTCGGTAGTAACCAGCGAGTCCCAAAAAGCTTCGGATCTCAGTTGGGCTTTTCGGAGGCTCCCAGTTCATCATCACCTCGATCTTCGCGGGATCCACTTTCACTCCTTCTTGGGTCACCACATGGCCCAAAAATTAAACTTCCCGCAACCAAAATTCTCACTTAGAGAACTTGGCATAAAGCTTCTCCTTCCTTAGTACCTCCAATACCTCTCTCAAATGTCGCTCGTGCTCCTCCTCATCCCTAGAGTACACCAAGATGTCTTCGTTGAACACTATGACCGACCGGTCCAAAAATGGTCGACACACCTGATTCATCAAGTCCATAAATATTGTCGGCGCATTCGTCAATCCAAAAGGCATAACTAGAAACTCGTAGTGGCCATACCGAGTCCTAAACCCCGTCTTCAGAATGTCTTCTTCTCGAACTCTCACCTGATGGTAACCCGATCGAAGGTCAATCTTGGAAAAACACACGATCCCTTGTAGTTGATCAAATAGGTCGTCTATTCGGGGTAGTGGATATTTATTCTTGATGGTCACCTTGTTCAACTCTCGGTAATCAATGTACAAATGCATCGACCCATCGTTCTTCTTCACGAAGAGCATCGGAGCTCCCCACGGAGACGAGCTCGGCCTCACAAACCCCTTCTATAGTAACTCTTAAAGTTGGGACATCATATCTTGCATTTCCGTTGGTGCAAGACGATACGGTGCATGAGCTATCGGCGCCACCCTCGAAATTAAGTCAATCTGGAACTCCACTTGACAGTCGGGTGGCAAGCCTGGTAGATCATCTGGAAACATGTCTGGGAATTCGTTGACAATCCTCATGTCATCTACCTTCTTCTTCTCTACCTTGGCATGCAATACGAAGGCGAGATACGAAGGGTACTTCTTTGCCAGATATTTCTTTGCTTTGATGGATGAGATGATGGCCACTTCTGTAAATGTCCAATTCAAGCTTATGATATCAATTAACAACAATTCAAATCAAGATTTTAGAGAGAGAATGTAGAGAGAGAAAGTCACAAGTCTATTTAGTCACAAGTGATAAGCGTACAATGCAGTGGTTACATGATTCACTCAAAAGCAAAACTATTTATACCACAGACTTTCTCTCAATCAAATACAAAGAAACCTCACTACAAAGGTTCTCTCAAAACAATAAAGTCAAACATAAAAGTCAAACACATTGATCTAAACAAATACAGTAACAATCTCCCCTTTTAGATCAATTGTGAATAATTGGTCTGCCCCAACGTGATAGTCTTCCTTGACGAATCCCGAGCAATGACTCAAAATTTCTGATGTCGCATCGAAAGTTGAATCGATCATAAAGGGCATCAACTATCCTTTCAATGTTGAGTCTAAGACGCTTTTCCATACCTTTCTCACATTGCTTCCTCTTTTCTTTGTTATCTTTGAGCTTCCTTTCCAACTGCAACTTGATCATTCTTAAAGTTCCATCTAAAAACTTGGAGATTTCTGAAAGTCTGAAGAACCTTTTCTTGTTCTCAAAGTTCTTGTAAACCACACCAAGTTCAGGTTTGTCAAGCACGGTAAACAAACTGTAATCATCAATGTTCTCCAAGCAAAGATCAGGATTTATCATGTTTACTTTTCTCTGGTTTGTCTCTATTCCAAGCTGAAAGTCATAACAGTAAGTGAAATTGACTTGCCTTCTCATAAACCTCTTCACAGCATCCAGTGCAACAAGAATATTTTCCTTCCTTACAGTCATATTCCTGAATAGATGGTACAGATACTCGATGTGGTCCACATTCAAAAAACAAAAATCTGCTTCAGAGAAAACACATTCTGTTAAGTCTCTTCGTTGCACATGGAATACCGGATACCAGATACGAACAAACTGAACAAGTCTCACAAGGTTTAACGAAACACTCACAGACTTGTTTTTCACAATACTCTCCCGTTGTCTAACCCAGTTCATCATTCTTGCATATTCTTCTTGATAATCTTGATGTTGGTCTGAGACACCTAAGACTTTAAATCTGTCCATCTCTCTAATATTGTGAACAAAAATATTCTTCATCTCTTCTTCAAGAAATGGTTGCCTCAATCTATTCCTCAATAATCTGACTTGAGCATCAGTAAGAACAGGAGGTAAAAATGGTTGATCAGAAGAACCGGCTTGGGTTTCAACAGGGTTAGAAGGAAAGAAAGGTTCATTTTTAGTGTTTGGGTTAGGAAAGTTTTCAAGGTTGGGTAGTTCAATAAAGTTTGAGCTTGGGAATCTTTGTGGGCTAGGTAAGTTTGTTTGGGTACGTGAAATAGGTTGGTTAGAAGGGATTGATTGAGTTAAGGTTGGTTGGGTAGTTTGGGTAAGTTGGGTAGGTATATCAGGTTGAGTGGGTTGGATGATTTGAATTTCTGAGCTTGATGTAGGTTGGTTTATTTGGCAAGATAGGTTAGAAGGTTGGTTGGAAGGTTCAATGACAACCATTGAAATTGTATTCCCAATCACAAATCAAGCACAAACAATTAAGAATTTAACATTCTAGATCTTAGAGAGAGAGTAGAGAGAGAGAAACAATCACAAGTACACTGATGTAACAATGATGAACAACCTACAACTATTACAAAGCAACATGGTATTTATACCACAAGTCTAAAAACACAAGCTTAACACCTAAGTAAACTCATATTGACTAAACATTGTTTGACTTATCTTGACTTGACTTTTCCTATTAAATCTTGGATACAATTATACACTAACAATCTCCCCCTTTGTATTCAAGATTTAACAAAAATTTGAAAATCGTCTTTAGCGCTTGATTCTTCAATCTTTAACTCTGACGACTTTGAACTTTGAAGCTCTTTCTGAAGTTGTTGAAGAATCTAGAAAAGTCATTTGCACTTTACATCTCGGAAAGTCAACAAGTCTTGAAAAACAAATCATTTGAAGTCTTGAATCATTTGAACTTTGAAATTCTTTAACTTCTTTGAAACTTCGAACTTTTTGAAACTTCGAGGGATCTTTGAACTTTTTATCTTCATCTCTTTGATCTCTTGACCGTCTTCATTAAAACAAACTTTCACGAATCAACTTAACTTTGACTTGTCTTCAGAAATCTTTGAGAATGATTTCTTTTCATCTGCTTTGAATTTTTCAGAAAATTCATCACAAGTCTTGACATTATAACTCTGAAATTCCTTGAAATTGATCTCTGTAGATTTCTCCCCCTTTTTGATGATTGTGAGCCTCATAATCATCAAAACTTTCTCAATTTCCGCACTTTCTTTGAATCTCCCCTTTTTACCAATATTCTCCCTCTTTGAGATACATTTGACATTCTTCGCCCTTTTGATCTGAACAGCTGAATTATGAATTGTATATACCCGAATCTTTTCAAATTCTGATATAATGAACTTGGTAACCCTGATTCAACAAATGAAATAGTTAGAAGTGCTTGTCAGTAACACGGAGTTACTGTGTACAACGAATGTACAATTTAAGGAGCTGGTTTGATGATGACTCCCCAGGACTTCCATTCAATCATTGAAAAACACAAGGTTTATCTATGAATGTTCTGACAGAAAAACAAATTTTCTGTGTGCTCGTGCTTGTGTATGAAAGAATTTAGCACAATGATTGTGTTTCATAAGGTTCAAAATGTGTAAACTGTTGAGACAACAACAAATATTACACGGACTCAATGTGCATGAAAGAGGTGCGAAGGTGGGGTAACGTTCCTTCTTTTTTAATATCTAAATCTTCCGAGTGAAGACTAGATAGCAGATATGCTGCATCCCTAAAGAAAATGAAACATTTCTTTGTTAAGAAAGAAACGAGTGGCTGGTGGGGTAATTGCATGAGTTGGCATGGGCTCACTGCCTTTTTCAATGATGGTCACCAAAGAATGTGAACCAATCAGATTTTGTGGCTGCCCGACTCAGAAATTGGTTGGTGTAGAGTTCTGATATTCTTTTAACTGTGTTCTCACACCCTCTTTCTTTTTAACATTTAAGCTCACTTTTAACCAAACTCTCCTTTACATTTTACCGCTCCACACAATGAGAAAAACTCAACCGGATGAGTTATCTCCCCCACTCTTTTATTTAAAACCCCTCACCACTCAATTACTATAGGATAACTTCCTGGGTAGGAAACACTGGTTTACGTGAATCCATGGAAGTTCTATTTAAGTTCACACATGAATCCCATGTAAGTCCTAAAAAGAATGGTTGCTCAATAGTTTAACTTGAACAATTAAGCACAGAAATGATAATATTGTCAGAATGTATGCTCATTTAAAATTAAGAATGAAATTTGAGAATTTGAACAATGAAGATCTCTCAAAACAAGAATATTGAATGAATGAAATGAAATCAAGAGAATTGTTTTGAGAATCGGACAATGTATCAATCAGATCAAATAAAATGGTTAGGGTATCAAAGAATTGGATAATTTGTTTATATGAACGAATATAAACAATTTTGCAATGAAAGCACAAATTTAGAAATGATGATTGTTGCTCAACAACAGTGAATTACAAACGGGGGTATTACCATCGAAAAATAGGTTCGTTTAGAGACATGGTAATAACAAATTAAATAGAAGTACTAAACCGATGTGTATGAATACTTGACAGTATATAGAAAAGATAATACGCAAGTATTAATCTTTGGAAACACACGGCCAGTTAAACATTAAAGCTCAATAATGAAAAATATTTAAAATCACACTTCTAGATTCATAAAATCTTTTGAGAATCAAAAGTGGTTTGAACATTTAAGAAAACTTTTTTCATGCTTGAAAGTTGTTCTTCTTTCAAACAATCAGAGATCTAGATCAGAAGATATTTACCTTTAAGCTCCCCCTCAAATCAGTATATCATAATTGTTTTCTTTTAAACTCCCCCCGGATATTTTCAAAATATCCTTATCTTACACAATTAAGAACGGGTCCTGATCTGTCATGTGATCAGATGCCACAATCTTGACACTTAAATCCGGGTTTTGAACTGTTTTGTTCAAAAGCCATTGTCTTTGACATTGAAGTTCGAGTTCTAAGTTGTAGTACTTAGAAGTCAAACATCTTGCTTCCCCTATATCTGTGGTACCTGCGAAACAAATTTAACAGATTTTGGTACCCACTTGTATTTGGGTCCTGGTATATTAGATTTAGAAATCCACCTCTCATTAGATTTATATCTTTTAAAATCCGAAATCTGAGAAGTAATTCTATAAGATCCGTAGCAGTTATGAGCAGATTCTTGTCGGACGAAATCATTCTCTTCACTGTAAGAACAACATATTTTCTTCTGTGCAATCCTGATCAAATGATGCGTACTGTTCTTCTTGCCATTTGTTGTGGATTTGAATGCTTTGTCCTTCTTCTTCTCATCATCTGAAGAACTCTTCACTCTCCAGACCATCTGATTTTTCTTAGAAGACTTTCCAAGAGATTTGATGTAAAAATTTGTTGAACCATCAACAAATTTGTCATAAAATAGATTAGATGGTCTGATCTGATCTGATTTGAGTTGACAGTTTGTGGTTTGACACTTTTCTTTTTCAAAACATTTTTGTCATGGATAGAACTAGAAGCTGTTTTAAAAGAACAAACTGATTCTGTTGAGTTATCAACAGGTGATTGACTAATCACATCAACTGTTACTTTATCTGACAATTCAATGTTTGCAGCTTCCAAGCTTTTTATCTTTTCAGATAAAATGCTTCTTTCTGAAGTAAGTGTGTCAAACTTTATTTTCAAATCAGATCTAGCCTTCTGTTCTTTTTGCACATCTGATGATAGAACAAAGATCTTGGACATGAGCTTGGATATTTCAGATTCAAAATGTGAACGTTCTTGTTCAAAATCTTTTTCTAAGTTCTTGGTTTTATTAGAAATATCCTTGAAGATCCCAACATTTCTCTTTTCATATTTCTTCTTTTCAACCTCCAATGACTTTTTGTTTTCTTGAAAAGCTTTTCTTTCTTTCTCAAGTAAGTATTGTAGAATAGAAATCTATTTGGGAAATCCAATATTTTTATCTTCAAGAACTTTTCTTTCTTTGGCAAAAGTGTCTCTTTCAGTGATTATTATCTTTTCGAATTCAGACACTTGCTTAGAAAGTTTTAAACATCTCATCTCCAGATCCTTCTTCTCTTGGTTAGCTTTCTTAGAATAATCAAACAGCTTTTGAGCATAAGATTTCTCTGAATCAGATTTAACTTTATCTGCTTGGAGACTTTTCTTTAGTTCAGCATTCTGTATGTCTAAGGCAGATATTTTCTCTTCGAAAGCCTTAAACTTGTTTTGAAGTTTGACTGATTCATCTTGCAATTCTGATGATTTCTGTTCAGTCGTCTTCTGTTGGCTTTGAAGATACGCAATCTTTTTCTCTTTGAGTTTGATTTCTTTATCACATGTTTTAACAGTGTTTTCTTTTAAAGAAATCCTTTTCTCTTTCTCTTTAATCTCTTTCTCTCTAATTTCTTCCTCTTTTGCACTGATGATACCTGCAATATCAGATTTAACAGTATTAGTACACTTTATACAGTCAGGAGTTTTATCAGAGTTTGACAAATTAAATTTCAACTCCTGAATCTGTTTAAGAAGCTTTGAATTCTGATTTTTCAGATTGTCTCTTTCTGCTTCTAATTTCGGTATCTCAGGCATGTACAAGACTGCCATATCTCTAGCTGAAAGTATAGTATTTCCTCTCTCGTCTGTCTTTGGCATCTTGAATAGAATGTTAGCTTAAAAAATGATTGTCAAAAATCAGAAAAATTATGACCACTAACAAAATATGACCACTTAAAAAAAATTTCAGAAATTTTCTATCTCTTGAAACTCACAGATCACTGTACGCGCTAAACACTATTCAATGAGAAACACGCTAAACGTTATGTGCGCGTTTGAAAAACTCGCAGGCCGCTGTGTGCGCGTTTCTAGAACTCGCTAATCAATAAACTCGCACGATGATGAAACTCGCAAACACCTATTCACCACAGAACTCACAAGCCTTGTTTTGCGCGTTTCTCAAACTCGCAAGATACTTCTAGCGCGTTTCGCTCAAACTCGCAAGCTCTGCCTTGCGCGTTTATGAAACTCGCTTGCCTCTGTTTGCGCGTTTTACCCAAACTCGCACGTTTTGCTTGCACGTTCTTCATATTTCTTAGAACTCGCAGGCTTTGCTTGCGCGTTCTTCACATGAACCTTGCGCGTTCTACGGATGAACTTGCGCGTTTTGTGAATCTAGCGCGTTCTTGAGTTTTCTTGCGCGTTCTTCACCTGTTCGATCAAAAATCAAGTAAATCTTGATTTCTGATTCTGAAAATCTCACAAATAGTCCACGATTCAATACTAAACATGATTACAACACTGAATTTACAAAAGAAATCGAAAATTACAGTGATTTAATCAAATTACAGTGTACGACTTTCAACTTTTCACAATACCAACATTTTGATCAAATTGATCAATCTAAAGTTGAAATTAGCCTATGTGATCTGAACGAAACTTGATCCTATGTATAAAACGTACACAATCAAATCAATTTCTTGATTTAATTGTGCAAAAACATGAAAAACTAAGATCAAACAGTGATTTTCAGCCCGCCAAAATATTTAAAAAAAATCTTCAAATCTGATCCGAATTTGCTTAATCTGATCCTTATGAATTTGTTTGGTTTGCTCTGATACCAATTGAAATTGTATTTCCAATCACAAATCAAACACAAACAATTAAGAATTTAACATTCAAGATCTTAGAGAGAGAGAGTAGAAAGAGAGAAACAGTCACAAGTATATTGATGTAACAATGATGAACAACCTACAACTATTACAAAGCAACATGGTATTTATACCACAAGTCTAAAAACACAAGCTTAACACCTAAGTAAACTCATATTGGCTAAACATTGTTTGACTTATCTTGACTTGACTTTTTCTATTAAATCTTGGATACAATAATACAGTAACAATCTCCCCCTTTGTATTCAAGATTTAAAAAAAATTGACATTAGCCTTCAGCGCTTGATTCTTCAAACTTTTGTCTCTGATGTCTTTAAAACTTTGAAGCTTTAACCGTCTTCAGTCTTTCAATCTTTGAAGAATCTTCAGATAAGCTGAAGTTGATAAGAGATGATTCTTTACAAAACTTTAGGGGGAGAATGTTAATGTACTGTATTTAGAAAGTTTTGTAAAGTCATCCTTAGTGAAAAAAGATTTTTCTTTAGCATAATGGGTTGGGCTAAAATGTGTAACATGGGTGATTGTGGTATAAATAGGTTTATGCTTTGTATTTTTTTCTAAAGAGCTTAATGTCATAATCAAGATTTACTTTCTCACTCTACTCTCTCTCTAGAATAATACTGTCATATCTTGAAATTGAGATTGCTTGATAGATTGGGAAATACATTTTCAATTGGTATCAGAGCGAACCAAACTGATTCAGAAAGATTTGTACAGAGAATTAGATTGATTTTCTGAAATTTTAGATCAAAATGTCGATTTTCTTGAAAATTCTCAAGAATACAGATTGTTCGATTCAAGAACACTGTCAAATTGTTTACTGTTGATACAAGAACACTGTCAAAATCTCATTGAATTGTTGTGATTTGTTTGTGAATTGTTGTAGTTTGATCACAAATTGCAGGATTGAATAGATTGAATTAAATTGATTTTTTAATTTCAAGAAATTTTCAAGAACACAGACGGTTTTTCTGAAAAATGAATTTTGATCAAATTTTCATTGTTTTGTTCATGTTAGATCATAAGATTGATCTTGTTGCGATCGAAATCTGATTTAGAACACATTATATTCACAATGATTCACGAATCAATCACAATTTCAGTTTGAATTTTCAGATTTTCTTGAATCTTCTTGTCAAAATGTCGAGCACTGTAATGATGAAATTGGCACTGTAATCTGTTGATTTTAGCATGATTGGATTAATAAGAATGTTTTCAGAATTGTATTTTGATTGTGTTAATACAATTTTGAGAATCAATTTTGCAGATTCGAATTGATTCAAATCAATTATGTGGATTCTATCAAGAACACGCACGAGGCTATCAAGAACACGCAAACAACTTTGGAGAAATCGATCCTTTGATCTGCGAGTTTGAGAAAACACGCAGATAAGCATCTGCGCGTTTTGCAAAAACGCAAGGCATTACCAGCGAGTTCCAAATTTCAATTTGAAGTGGCTTGCAAGTTTCTTCGACTTGCGCGTTTTAATTTCGAATCGATGTACGCGTTTCAGGCATTTGCGGGTTTGAATCCAAATTTGATTTGCGCGTTCTGAGAAACACGCAAACCATGTCTTGCGAGTTTCACAGATTTCAAGCATTCAGTCTGCGCGTTTTAGACTGATTCGATTTACGAGTTTCATCCAATTTGAATTTGCACGTTTCAACTAACTTGGTCTGCGCGATTGATTACAGTCTTCTGCGAATTTCAATTTCAGCCTAATTGAAATTCCAATTGACCTGCATGTTTCAATTTCAATCAATTGAGCATTTCAATTTTATTCAATTTGCGCATTTGAACTTCTTGTTGTTTGCTCGTTTCAACTTAATTGATTTTGCACGTTTCAATTTCAATTGATTTAGTTTCATTCAATCGGTTTTAGTTTGCAAGTTCCAATTGTTTGCAGATTCAAATTGCAGATTCTATTGATTTATTTCAATTCACAGGGTCTGTATACATTTAATTAGAACCATTGGGATTCTAATTGAGTTCAAAGTGTTTAAGGAAAGTTTTTGGTCAATCGATTAGTTAGTTTCACAGTCCAGTTCTTAATTGGTCTGCGAATTGCAAGTTAAGTGGTCTGTGATTTTAAACCTTGACTTTTGAGATCATTGTAATCTCAATTTTTCAGTCCAATTGACCTGCTGAGTTCATTTTGATTTGCGCCATTCAATTGGTTCATTTCAATTGTTTTTGTGTCATTCAAGTTACCAATTCGACAGTTTGCGATTTTCAATTTTTCCCATCGCTTTGTGATTCTGCAAGTTTTTGAGAAAACACACAGATTTTGATTTAAGAGTTCTGATTGATTGAGTCTGCAAGTTTCAATTTTTCAAAATTAATATGTGTTTTTCAATTTGTGCAGGTTTCAATTGACATTCCAATTGATTTGCAGTTTTGAGTTTATGGTCACACAACTTGTTCGAGTTCATGAACACAGTTCAAGCCATCTGTGAAGTTTAAGTTCAAGTAATCTGTGTGATCTGAGAGTTCTAAACTCCATGTAGCCTGCAAGTTTATGAAGTCTGCAAGTTTTAAAGCTGTAAATTCATGCAGTCTGCATCAAACAGTTTGCTAATTTTCTGATAATCCAGTGTGTTGAAAGATCTGCACAATCATGTTTACTTAATCTGAAGATTTTCAGCATCTGTTTTGAATTTGTTTTGAATCTGTTTCTGTTACAGTTTCTGTTTAAACAGTCTGTGATTTGGTTTGTAATCTGCACATTTTGTGGTTTGAATTTTCAAGTAAACACAGTTTGTAATCTGTGTTTGTGAATTTGTGTGTTTTGAGTTTCATGAACACAGACTGAATTCAAGTTCATGGTTAATAGTTTAACACAGATTGTGATTTTCAGTTCACAACAGATCCTACAAGTTTAAAGGGTATTTGATTTATTTGGTTCATATAGCTTGCAAGTTCCAGCTGCTGTTATTTGCAGATATCTAATGCAATCGGTGTTTGTGACAGCCTGCAAGTATTAGTTCCTTCAATTTGCAAGTTTGTTTTCAAAAGTTCTGCGAGTTCCAATCTGTTTGGTCTGGATATTTTTAGTTTAAATGGTTTGCAAGTTCATGGGTTATTCAATCTGTGAGTTTGATTATAATTGAAGTTCCAATTGTTTTTGCAGGTTCAAGTTTATGATCACAGTCTGCAAGTTCATAACACATGACCTGTTGCACGTTCTGATCAATTGAATTTTCGAGTTCGGATTCATACAAGTTGCAAGTCACTGTTTGAACACAACTTGTAATTGATTGAAACACAGTTTGAACACAGCCTGCAAGTTTAAAGAATCTGTGATTTTCAGTTTAATTGATTTGCATCAACCAGATTAATTTCTTTTCAGTTTAATTGATTAATCGTGGTATCAGAGCCTAATCGAAGAAATCATTCATTGAAACGATCGAATTCGTGATTTTTTCAATGGAACAGTACCGGGGTCGCATGAACAGTAACGAGTTTTTCAAATTCTTCTTTTTGGAGCTTAATCGATCGAGATTTGATGCTAGATTGATTATATGTATAGTCTGCACAGTCTGCACAGTTTGTAATTTGATCTGCAAGTTTATTCAATTTGCAAGTTTGATTTTAATTGAAGTTTCAATTTGTTTTGAAGTTTCAAATTTTAGATCACACAGTCTGTGAACTTGGTCTGTGTGAATTTGTTCTGTGATTGGGTTTCAATTGCAAGTAATCTGTGATTGGTGAAAAATTACACAGTCTGCAAATTCTAATTCTTATTTGATCTGTAGTCTACAAATTCCAATCCACTTAGTCTGCAAGTTTTAGTTTTGCAAGTTCGTGTGATTTGCTAGTTTTACAGAAATACACAGACAAGCATCTGTATATTTGTGATTAATCAGTTTGTGAGTACTAGTCTTGAGAAAATTTTCAAGTGCAAGTTTCAAGTGGTTTGAGAAAATTAGAGATAGAAAATTTTTCTGAGATTATTTTTTTGTGGTGGTCTAAAGTTTGTCTTTTAGTTAAACTGTTCTGAATTGTTTGGGATCGATCTTTCATAATCAAGCTAATCATTCAAGATGTCTTCTACAGGCAAACATTCTACAGAGAGAAAGCGGATGATCAACAACAAAGATTTAGAGCCTATCATTTTAATTCCACATATCATAGTGGATGGAAATGAAACGTCTTCAACTTTAAAAAAATCTGTCAAGATGCCTACTGTTGATGATAAGGGAAATACTGAATTGTCAGCAAGAGATATGGAAGTCTTGTACATGCCTGAGATACCGAAAATAGAAGCTGAACGAGATCAACTGAAAAATCAGAATTCAGTGCTTCTAAAACAAATTCAGGAGTTGGAATTTGATTTGTCAAACTCTGATAAAACTTCTGACTGTATAAAGTGTACTAATACTGTTAAATCTTATTCTGTAGGTATCATCAGTGCAAAAGAGAAAAAGATAAGAGAAAAAGAGAAAGAGATAAGAGAGAAGGAGATAAAAGAGAAGGAGATAAAAGAGAAAGAGAAAGAGATAAGAGAGAAAGATATAAGAGAGAAAGAGAAAGAGATTAAAGAAAGAGAGAAAATCATTGTTTTAAAAGAAAACACAATTGTCACATGTGAAAAGGAATTAAAATGGAAAGAGAAAAAGATTGAAAAACTTCAAAGCCAACTGAAGAAAACTGAACATAAATCATTAGAGCTGAAAGATGAATCAGTTGAGCTTCAAAACAAGTTTAAGGCTTTTGAAGAAAAGATATCTGCCTTGGAAATTAAAAATGCAGAATTGATAAAAAGCATCCAAGCAGATAAAAAACAATCAAATCTGGAGAAATCTTCTAATCAACAGATATCTGAATTTTCAATGAAAATACTCCAAGAGAAAAAGGATTTGGAGCTTAGATGCATAAAACTTTCTAAACAAGTGTCGGAATTTGAAAAGATAATAATCACTGAAGGAGACACTTTCACGAAAGAAAGACAAAGTTCTTGAAAACAAAATAACTGAACTTCCCAAACATATTTCTACTCTACAAGACTTACTTGAAAAAGAAAGACAGATTTTTAGAGAAATCAAGAAGTCTTTTGAGCTTGAAAAGAAAAACACTGAAAAGAGAAATGTTGGGATCTTCCAAGAGATTTCTGATAAAACCAAGAACTTGGAAAAAGATTTTGAACTTGAACGTTTATATTTTGAATCTGAAATATCTAAGCTCACATCCAGAATAACTGTCCTATCATCAGATGTCCAAAATGAAAAGAAGGCCAAATCTGATTTGAAACAAAAGTTTGACACACTTTCAGATGAAAGAAACATTTTGACTAAAAAGATAAATGACTTGGAAGCTGCAAACATTGAATTGTCTGATAAAGTAACAGCTGATTTGATTAGTCAATCACCTGTTGATAAATCAACAGAATCAGTCTGTTCTTTCAAAACAACTTCAAGTTCTATTCATGATAAAAATGTTTTGAAAAAGAACAGTGTCAAATCTCAAGCTGTCAACTCAAATCAGATTCGACCATCTAATCTATTCTATGACAAATCTGTTGATGGTTCAACAAACTTCTACGTTAAATCTCTTGGAAAGAATTCTAAGAAAAATCAGACGGTCTGGAGAGTGAAGAGTTCTTCAGATGAAGAGAAGAAGAAGGACAATGCATCTGCATCCACATCTAAATCCAAAAGGAATAGTGTGCATAAAGGTAATTCTTTTGATAATCCTGATATGTTTTATTCTACTAACCATTTGATCAGGGTTGGTCAAAAGAAGATTTGTTATTCTTACTGTGGAGCAAATGACTTTGTAAGTAAGAATTTTGTCAATTACTGGTATGGTTCATATTATGTTATCCCCACAAGAACTGCAACTAACTCATCAGGACCCAAATACTAGTGGGTACCAAAAGCTAAAACTGTGTTGCAGGCACCCAAGGTTTAAGGGGGAGCATAGAACAGAGGCTCTTGGATAATACAATTCAAGAACCGTACTTCAATGTTAAGAACTAAGGCTTTTGAACAAAACAGTTCAAAACCCGAACTTAAGTGTCAAGATAGTGGCTTCTGATCACATGACAGATCAGGACCCGTTCTTTAATGTTCAGGCATGGATATTTTGCAAATATCCAGGGGGGAGCTTAAAAGAAAACAAATCACGATATACTGATTTGAGGGGGAGTTTAAAGGTAAATATCTTCTGATCTAGATCTCTGATTGTTTGAAAGAAGAACAACTTTCAAGCAAGAAAAACAGTTTTTGAAATGTTCAAACCACTTCTGGTTCTCAAAAGATTTTAGGAATTTAGAAGTGTGATTTTAAATGTTTTTCATTTTTGAGCTTTACTGTTTAACTGACCGTGTGTTCCCAAAGATCAATACTTGCGTATTATCTTGTCTTTATACTGTAAAGTATTCATACAAATCGATTCAGTACTTCATTTGAATTTGTTATTACCATGTCTGTTGGGAACTGAAGAATTGCTAAGTACAATTAATGCTGCTAGAAGAACAGGATTACTACTTCTGAGGTTACTACTTTTGAGGTTAATGCTGCAAGATTGAAGTTAATGCTGCTGATACAACTTAATGCTGCTCATCAAGATTAGTACTGCTAGAACAAAGTTAATACTGCTGAGCATGGTTAGTACTGCTAAACTTAATACTGCTCAGAGTATTAATGCTGCTTATAAGATGAAGATCAGTATGGAAAGGATGACAGCTGGAGTGAAGATATTCATGGAAGCTTGGAGATAATGATGGAAGATACTGAAGATCTTTTATTATTTGTAATTATTGTTTATCTTCAGTATATATATAGAATTAGTCAGAATAGTTTAGACATAATTTTAGAATTCTGAATTTTTGCTTTCAAAGAGAGAATCAACCTCAAGGTTTGTAATCCTAATTCTAGAGAATTAGAATTCGTATTGGTGAGTCTGTTCATCAATATTGAGGTTGTGTGTAAAAGCTTATGAGTTTAAATCATTCAATAAGAGTTTGCAAGTTATTCATCAGATTTACTGTTTTGTTTACTATTTCGTTGAATATCAAAGTGTTATTCCGCAAACTTCTTTGATATTATTTTCTGAGAGTTTATTCTTGTTTAGAATTAAGATCCTGACAAGTGGTATCACAGCAAGTATACTCAGAAATCAAAATCATCAATGGCTAAAGGTTCAGACTCTTCAAGCACAGAAATCCCCACAGAGGTAATGTCTAATCTTTGCTCTAAAACCTGTATTGAAACTGTTAAAAGGTACAGGGATCACAACCAGAAGATGAGTGATGACCTTAAGAGGTTAGAGAAAGATATAAAAGACTATGTGAGAATTGTTGAGAGTTTTGAGGAACAGAATAAAGGTTTCCAAGCCAATGAGCTTCAGCACATGTATGACACAAATTACTGGAAGTGGGAGAAAGATTAGTATGAGTCTAAGCTTAAAAAGAAAGAAGAGGAGTGTGAGAAGATAAAAAGTGAGTATGAGAATGCTAAGCTTGACATTGTGAAGTATTCATATGCTTCTAAAACCATGGATTAAATTCTTAAGGTCCAAATCCATGATAAGCTTAAGCCAGGAATAGGGTATAATGCCACACCACCACCATATAACAACAACTACATTCCTCCTACTTCAGACCTGCTAGAGACCAAGGAAAGAAAGGTCTTGCTAAGGGAGCCACTAAGGTATATCCATTAGACAAAGTGGTGGTTGAAACAGACTCTGAAGAAGAGAACTCTAATGGTAAGAATGAGGATGTTCACAAAGAGATTCCCTTAGAAAATCACATTATTACCAATGAGGACTGTGGAAGGGCCTGGGTCAAATCAATGGACATAGAGAAGACAGAGGGAAAGTCTGGTAAGGTCCATTACAAACAGACCACAGTGGTGAATCCAGGTCCTTGCAAACAGTGTGCATGCAATAAGCCTAAGCCCCTAAAACATGATAAAAGAAGGGGGAATCAAAGAAATTGGAATAATTAGTGGGCACAAAAACAAGGGGTTGATCTGAGTAAAATCAATAGACCAAAACCTTGTTTTATCTGTGGCAAATTGAATCATCTTACCAAATACTGTTATTTCAATCCTATTAACCAAAGGGTCACTTTTCAAAGACAACCACAAAACTCTTTTGGTTATAGGAATCAAAGAAGGAATCAAATGGCTGAGAAAAGAGCACCTAAAAAGTATCATGCTTAGAACAAGTTTGCTAATACAAAGAAAAATACTCCAAATAAGCCAAGGAGTAATTTAAAGACAAAGAAAGCAAACAACTTTGTTCAAGTTTGGGTTCCAATTGTAAAGAAACCTGTTAGTACTGCTATCCCAGATAGTACTGCTAACAGAAATAGTGCTGCTAACTCAGTTACTACTACTAACCAGGTTAGTACTGCTAACCAAGTTAGTACTGCTTCTAGTAGTAATGGTGCCAAGCCTATAATCTTGACAAAGTATTCCAGCCATGAGATTCCTAAACAACTCATCCAGACCAAACTGACAGATTATATTAATGAGAAAGGACAACCCAAGACCACTTTGGCTTGGGTTCCCTTCAAAACTAACTGATTTATCAAGTGTGCAGGGCAACCAACAGCTCAAGAGGAAGAGCATTTGGCATGTTGAAAATGGTTGCTCTTGGCACATAACAGAGAACATGGACTGCCTTCAAATTTGTCAAAAGATTTGTTGGAGGACATGTTTCATTTGATGCATAAGTAGGTATGATAAGTGATAAAGGTAAGAGAGATGATGTTGAGCAAATAAGGTACAAATAAAGGAAGTCTATTGCCTTGTTCAAGACTAACTCAAGCTTCAAAAAGTGTAAGTATAGTTAATGCTGCCAGTGCAGTTTTAATACTGCCAGTGCACAGTTAATACTGCTAGTTAGTTAATACTGCTAGTGGTTAATACTGCTCTCAGTTAATACTGCTAGTTAGTTAATACTGCTAGTGGTTAATACTGCTCTCAGTTAATACTGCTAGTTAGTTAATACTGCTAGTGGTTAATACTGCTCTCAGTTAATACTGCTAGTTAGTTAATACTGCTAGTGGTTAATACTGCTTAAGTCCCAAATCATATAAATACACTTTTTGCCCGCCCAAAAGCTCATAACGACTCTTTGCATACTGTTCACCTTCTCTCTAAACCTTTTCTCTCAAGTACCAAGTTTTTCAGGCAAGAACAGTCAAGTTCAATGGCATCCATGGCATTCATCGACGAGCACAAGAAAATCGCGATGCTCCAAAAGCCAAAGCAAGCTGCAGGATTTCATCAGATAGTGGATTTTTTGAAGAATAGCCATATCGCCTATGCTCTGACAGTGTCTCCATCAATCTATATCGAGCGTCAACGACAATTTTGGGCTAATGCCACCATTGTTACTGAGAATGGTGTGCAAGTGATCAACACAAGGGTGTGTGACAAACCCTTGTCAGTTACTGAAGAGATGATACGCATCTGTCTACGTCTAGACGATGCTGCAGGTATAACCTCTATTCCTAATGAGGAATTATTCTCAAATTTGTCAAGAATGGGGTATGAAGGCCAATTGGGAGGTTTTAAATTCTCAAAAGCTAAATTTTATACCCAATGGCGTTTTCTAGTTCATACCCTCCTGCATTGTATCTCTAAAAAGACTACTGGATGGAGTGAGTTTAGCAGCACCATTGCATATGCTTTGGTCTGCTTGGCCACTGCCAGAAAGTACAATTTTTCTAAAATGATTTTCAGTGATCTTGTCTCAAACCTGGGAAGTAAAAAGAGTTTTTATATGTACCCCAGGTTTGTACAAGAAGTTATAACCCATGAATTGACGGATATGCCTCACTTTGATGAGGTATATGTACCAAAAATTCCCAAAGGTAAGGTCTTTTCAAACATGAAGAGATCCCCTTTGGACTCGGAAGGAGTTGACACCCCATTGTTCTCTACAATGATGGTGGTGTCCCACATTGATGAAGGTATGGCAGCAGGGTCAAGGCCCTCATTAGACCATCCCACTGCTAGCCAATCCCAACCTTCCCACTCTATATCAATCCCCCAGTCCCTACTTCAAAAGCCAACTTCTCCTGTCACCCAAACTTATATCAGGAAAAAGGTAAAGAAGGCTCCTTCCCTTCTTGTACATTCACCCACAGAGCCTTTAAGCCCTCTAAGGGAGAATTCTCCTTTAGAGAATATCCACAGGGAAACCACAGGGGTGTCTCCCAACCCCAAGGAGGTGCTCAATGAGGAGATGTATGAGCATATGGGTGAGCAGGCTGCCACTACTCCTGCTAACACAGAGGAGGACAATGGTAACATAAATAAGACCTCCCCCATGGCAACTTTGAATGAGCAATCATTCAAAGGTCCCTGGTGCCAAGAAACCAAGGGGGTGGATAGTGCTTCTGCTAGGCAGAAGACTTCCACTACAAAAAGATCCTATGATCCTTCAAAAGAGGGTAACACTTATGGAGAAGGTGTGGACATATATGACTATAATGAATTGATGGAAACAATGGGCAACATCAACTTGGATGTTATTAAACAAGGCAAAGAGATAGAAGAAATGAAATTGGTAATCTTGTCCCAACAAGTACAGATTGCTAAATTAAAGAAAATGGTGACAAGGTAGGTGCACAAGAAGAGGAGAAAGCAGTTTGTTTTGAAGAAGAGGTCAAATGATCAAGATGCTTCCAACAAGGGGGAGAAATTTGCTGAAACAGAGAAAGAAAGTACAGCTGAGAGGGCCTTTGAGGTTGAGGGGGAGAGAAAAGCAGAAAAAGAAAAAGAAACAGAATTTGCTCAAGCAGCAGAAACTGTTAATGCTGTTGAAGCAGCAGAAACAGTTAATACTGCTGAGGTAAAAGAAGCAGCAATAACAGAAGCAGCAGTAACAGGGCTTTCTGTAGAAGAATTGGAGATTGCAGAGACTTTGGTCAAAGCAAAGAATGACACTCCTAAGGCTACTCAAAAGGCCAAGGGAGTGGTCATTACAGAAAGAGGTCCTGAAAGGAAAAGAAAAGAGATAAATGAGGCAGGTTTAAAAGATGCAAAGGGAAAAGCAAAGATGGTTGAACATGAACAACTTGTAAAGAAGAAAAGTCAGATTGAGTTGGATGAAGAAATGGCAAAGCTACTTCAGGCTGAAATGGAAAAGGAAGAACAACTTCAATCAGAGAAGGATAGAGAGCTCGCAAAGATAATGGCAAGAAAACTCAATGCTGAGTATCAAGAGAGTTTAAAAGCAGCAGCTGAAGCCTAGAAAAGCTCTGTTAAAGTTTCTAAGCAAAGAATGCCATTCAAAAAGCAGAAGAGACAACCCTCCAAGACCTTTTTGGCCAATCAGGAAAGAAGAAAAATGATAAATTTCCTGAAAGGTTCAATTGGTGTCAAAGGGGAAATGTTTACTAATATGGCATACAGTCAAGTGGAGGAGCTATATAAGAAAGAAATGGCTAAGCTGCAAGGGGACTCCTCACAAAGGGAAGAGGCTGAAAGAAGAATGAAGGAGAGGCATGATCTTAACATTCAACAACCATTTCCTGAGGAAGTCACACCTACAAAAGAACATAAGGAAGAACCAGAAACTGTTGGAATGGAAGTAAAATCTGCAAGAAGAATGAAGACTATAGCTTCCAAAAGGCAGTCCAAAAGGCCAAGAGTTGAAGAACGAGCAGAAACTGAAGCAGAACCTCATGTGACTCATTCAGCAGAATCAAAACAGAATCCAAAATCATCCAACAAGCAATCAAATTAGAGGTTGAACTGTTCATGACATTAACAACTGATGAACCAGTACAAGCAGACCCCATATCCATACAAGCTCCTGAAATCATATTTTGGGATATCTTGGAAGATCAAAGAAAGAAGTTCTTCAGGATTAAGAGACTAGGGGACATCTATGAGGTGTATCCTACTTGGGGAAGTTTCATCAGAAATTGTACAAGATCAGACCTTGAAGAGGTGTTTAGAGTTGGGATGAGATTGTATGAAAAGGAGCTGACAGGAGAAGAAATGAGCTTAATCAGATTAGCCATGGAGTACTTATGCATGATGTTTGAACCTAGCAAAGTTCAACATGTGATAAGGGATTTGCATCTGAAGAATAAATTCCTAAGAATAGAAAACTTGAGGATATTCGAAAGATGTGGAGTCTATGTCATCAATGTGAATGGAGCATATCATGAGTACTACTTGGTGGACAGGATTTATGAGCACAACAAGGGTAAACTCCAAGCAATGTTGAATGCCAAGCTTATTTGTTCAAAAGACTCAGAAATGGCAAAGGTTGTGGTTAGCAGAATAATCAATCAAAGCTTGGGTTTGGATCCTAATCTAGGGGTGTAAACTGAAGTGTTGAAAGCATTTTAGAAGATCATCTGAAGAACTTGACTTCTCTTCCTAAAAGTCAAGTTAGGGGGAGATCGTTGGGAACTGAAGAATTGCTAAGTACAGTTAATGCTGCTAGAAGAACAGGATTACTACTTCTGAGGTTAATGCTGCAAGATTGAAGTTAATGCTGCTGATACAACTTAATGCTGCTGATCAAGATTAGTACTGCTAGAACAAAGTTAATACTGCTGAGCATGGTTAGTACTGCTGAACTTAATACTGCTCAGAGTATTAATGCTGCTTATAAGATGAAGATTAGTATGGAAAGGATGACAACTGGAGTGAAGATATTCATGGAAACTTGGAGATAATGATGGAAGATACTAAAGATCTTTTATTATTTGTAATTATTGTTTATCTTCAGTATATATATAGAATTAGTCAGAATAGTTTAGACATAATTTTAGAATTCTGAATTTTTGCTTTCAAAGAGAGAATCAACCTCAAGGTTTGTAATCCTAATTCTAAAGAAGTAGAATTCGTATTGGTGAGTCTGTTCATCAATATTGAGGTTGTGTGTAAAAGCTTGTGAATTTAAATCATTCAATAAGAGTTTGCAAGTTATTCATCAGATTTACTGTTTTGTTTACTGTTTCATTGAATATCAAAGTGTTATTCCGCAAACTTCTTTGATATTGTTTTCTGAGAGTTTATTCTTGTTTAGAATTAAGATCTTGACAAGGTCTCATAACGAACAAATTTTTCGATGGTAATACCCTCGTTTGCTTTCAAATGTTGTTGAGCATCATTCATCATTTCAAATTTGTGCTTTCATTGCAAAATTGTTTATATTTGTTCATATAAACAAATTATCCAATTCTTTGATACCCTAACCATTTTATTTGATCTGATTGATACATTGTCAGATTCTCAAAACAATTCTCTTGATTTCATTTCATTCATTAAATATCTTTGTTTTGAGAAATCTTCAAAGTTCAAATGCTCAAATTTCATTCATATTTTTCATGAGCATACATTTTGACAATGTCATCATACATTTTTGAGCTTAACTATTAAAGTTAAACTGTTGAACAAGCATTCTTTTAGGACAACTTACATCGGATTCGTGTGAGAACTTATAATAACTTCCATGGATTCACGTAAACCAGTGTTTCCTACCCAGGAAGTTATCCTAGAGTAATTGAGGGGTGAGGGGTTTTAAATAAAAGAGTGGGGGAGATAACTCATCCGGTTGAGTTTTTCTCATTGTGTGGAGTGGAAAAATGCAAATGAGAGTTTGGTTAGAAGTGAGCATAATGATAAAAAGAAATAGGGTGTGAGAACAAAGTTAAAAGAATATCAGAACTCTGCACCAACCACTTTCTGAGCCGGGCAGCCACATCTTCTGATTGGTTCACATTCTTTGGTGACCATCATTGAAAAAGGCAGTGAGCCCATGCCAACTCTTGCAATTACCCCACCAGCCACTCGTTTCTTTCTTAACAAAGAAATGTTTCATTTTCTTTGGGGACGCAACATATCTCCTATCTGATCTTCACTCAGAAGATTAAGATATTGAAAAAGAAGGAAAGTTGCCCCATCTTCGCACCTTTTTCATGCACATTGAATCCATGTAATATTTGTTGTTGTCTCAACAGTTTTCACAATTTGAGCCTTATGAAACACAATCATTGTGCTAAATTCTTTCATACACAAGCACGAGAACACATAAAATTTGTTTTTCTATCAGAACATTCATAGATAAACCTTGTGTTTTTCAATGATTGAATGGAAGTCCTGGGGAGTTATCATCAAACCAGCTCCTTAAATTGTACATTCGTTGTACACAGTAACTCCGTGTTACTGACAGGCACTTCTAACTATTTCATTTGTTGAATCAGGGTTACCAAGTTCATTATATCTGAATTTGAAAAGATTCGGTTATATACAATTCATAATTCAGATGTTCAGATCAAAAGGGCGAAGAATGTCAAATGTATCTCAAAGAGGGAGAATATTGGTAAAAGGGGAGATTCAAAGAAAGTGCGGAAATTGAGAAAGTTTTGATGATTATGAGGCTCACAATCATCAAAAAGGGGGAGAAATCTACAGAGATCAATTTCAAGGAATTTCAGAGTTATAATGTCAAGACTTGTGATGAATTTTCTGAAAAATTTAAATCAGATGAAAAGAAATAATTCTCAAAGATTTCTGAAGACAAGTCAAAGTTAAGATGATTCGTGAAAGTTTGTTTTAATTAAGACGATCAAGAGATCAAAGAGATGAAGATAAAAAGTTCAAAGATCCCTCGAAGTTTCAAAAAGTTCGAAGTTTCAAAGAAGTTAAAGAATTTGAAAGTTCAAATGATTCAAGACTTCAAATGATTTGTTTTTCAAGACTTGTTGACTTTCCGAGATGTAAAGTGCAAAAGACTTTTCTAGATTCTTCAACAACTTCAGAAAGAGCTTCAAAGTTCAAAGTCGTCAGAGTTACAAATTGAAGAATCAATAGCTAAAGAAGATTTTCAAATTTTTGTTAAATCTTGAATACAAAGGGGGAGATTGTTAGTGTATTATTGTATCCAAGATTTAATAGGAAAAGTCAAGTCAAGATAAGTCAAACAATGTTTAGTCAATATGAGTTTACTTAGGTGTTAAGCTTGTGTTTTTAGACTTGTGGTATAAATAGCATGTTGCTTTGTATTAGTTAAGTAGGTTGTTCATGATTGTTACATCAATATACTTGTGACTGTTTCTCTCTCTCTACTCTCTCTCTAAGATCATGAATGTTAAATTCTTAATTGTTTGTGCTTGATTTGTGATTGGGAATACAATTTCAAAGAACTTAACTACTACTCATGTCTAAAATTGAAAACTTACAAAGGGATTGTCAAGGTAGAAATTGATGAAGAACCCTAACAAAATCCCCAAAATCGTCTCCAGAAACAAATATGGAAATCGGCTGCTTTTGCTCTGAAATCAGTCGATCAATTTTCTGTCCGGGGGCTGCGATTCTTTCTCTCTTTTTTCTTCTCCTTCGTGAACTGCTATGTGGACTGTTTCTTCTTCTCGCTGGGCTTCTCCCTTTTTTTTAATCTGGGCTCATTTTTTTCTTCATTTAGTGGGCTGCAAATTGCAAACATCACGAAACCCAACAAATTATAAGAATGCAAATTAAAGTTTATTTCTTTTACTTGGTTGCCATCAATCCCAGCAAACAAAAACACTAATTTTTTTTCTTTTCTTTAATCTTGATTTACTGCACACACACACACAAATCACATAGTACAAAACTATTTTTTTTTCTTTTTATGTAATGCAATAGTTAAAAACTAAAACTCTAATTAAATGTGGTATTTTAAGCATCCAATAAATACTAAACTTAGGGTAAATTCAACATTAAAATGTGTATAAAAATGGCACTTGTCAAATTCCCCCACACTTAGATCATTGTCCGTCCCGACAATGACTTAGGCTAACATGTAGTGATTTTTTTTTTAAAAAATGAATGAAACGAGATCATCAACGCATAGAGCATGTCATGAACTTGTGATTTGCAACTTTGCATCTAAAAGTAAGCACAAACACAATCAATGTAGACATAAACTAATCTTTAGAACTCTCATGAATAGGCCAATTAAAACAACACTCAATCCATTCCTTGGGGTTAAAGTGTATCACTCAAACTGTAACTACACTAGCATGTATCTACCATAAGCTTGAAATTTCTCACTCTCCACTACTTTCATAAAATACACGCTTATAAATCAACAGGTATTTTTTTGGTGTAATGTAAACCAAGGCTTTGGGTAAGGTAGGAATACATCTTGGGAAGACTGGCTAAAGACCGTGCACCAACGGAGAATCCAGTTAACTAATTTGATGTTTCTAGCACATGGAATTTTGATATACATTCTTTAAACGCATTCCCATTGGATGATAAGAAGTAGAAATGAAACACGAATATTTAAACTTAACATCGATGTTTTTTTGTCTTACTTTTATTTTATTATTTTTTTCCTTTCTTTTCTTGACAACTTATTTTCTCATATATTTTTCTTTTTGAATTTATCTCCTCTTTTTTTCATTCTTTTGTTTTCTTTTTCCCACACATAAGTTCTACTTTTGAGCTCACATGGATACCAAGACTACTCCATTGGTGATTGGTCGGGTGACTCATGTTTGGATTGGTTTATGACATGGGTAACAAAGGAAAAAGGCTAAGGCTCAAAGTGGTGTGCAAAAAGGCTAATAGTGACATAAAGGGTAGGCTTAAGGCTATTCAGCTAACATAAAAAATGATCAAACGATCACCTTTGTCATTTTTATTAGCATGTAAATATCATATAGCCTTAAGAAAAGAGAAGTCAAGTTCTAGAGATACATATCTAGGAGTGATGTAATCACACAGTAAATGAATTTGAGACTAATGTAAAGTGATTGGTCTAATAGGCTCAAGGTCTCACGTTTTTAAAGCTAGTTCAAGAGATTAGCAAACGTCTAACTTTGACCGACATGCTACCACTAATCAACTCTAAGTGTTATCAATTAAACTCAATCATGCTATATATGCATCTAAACTCATCATCTTCAACAAGTTAAGCTCATAAAAACATGCTAACACATTTTCAAAACAGACAACGACCCACATTTAAGCACAAAATTTGGAAACAATTATCCCCTAAAAGCATTTATGTGCCCAAACAACCCCAAATCATGCAAATGACCCACACCCCCACACTTAATTCCTACATTTTCCTCAATGTATTCAATATGTAGAGGACACTCTAAGCTTGTAAAGAAGAGGGAAAACATAAAACTCCCCTGATTTGGTAAGTGGCCTCCCAATGTAAGAATCCGTGAAGATGGGTACGTCCTTCTAAGCTTCCAATATCCGGGGTGGAACATAAGAACAAGAGAGTACAAATAAAACTAGGAGTGAAATTGGAGATTATAACAAAAACAAATAAACTAACATAGAGCAATAAAAACAAGAAACTGAAATCCGTGGGTTGCCTCCCATGCAGCGCCTTTCTTTTAGGTCTTTGGCTAGACCTTACTTAGTTCAATCTGTGTAGCTTGGCGTGTCCAAGGCTACGCTCTCTAAGTCCCCTCCATCCAAGCCCTTATAAAACGGCTTCAGTCTATGTCCATTGACTTTAAGGACTTGCCTTGTAGATAGACTTTATATTTCCACTACACCATGCTCAAACTCATGAAGAACAAAAAAAATGCCCTATCTATCTAGACCTTAACTTACCAGGAAATAGTTTCAATCTAGAGTGATAGAGGAGAACTTTCTGACCTTTAGTGAAAGACTTAAGTGATATGCGCGAGTCATGGAACGCCTTAGCCATTGCCTTGTAAATTGGAGAATTCTCGTAGGCGTCGTTCCTTATATCCTCCATCTATTGTATATGTAGCTTCCTATGCGGTCCCGCCTCATCTAATTCCATGTTGAATATCTTCACCACCCAATAAGCTTTATGCTCTAATTCCACCGGAAGGTGGCAAGGCTTACCATAGACTAACAGAAAGGTTGACATTCCTATGGGTGTCATGTAGGCCGAACGATAGGCCCACAAGGCATCATTGAGTCTCAAACTCCAATCCTTTCGGTTACGACTCACCATCTTCTCTAAAATAGACTTGATCTCTCTATTAGACACTTATTCTTGTCCGTTAGACTGTGGATGGTAGGCAGTGGAGATGCGGTGGATAACCCCACACTTCTTAAAAAGAGCGTTAATGACCTTGTTGCAAAAGTGGGTGCCTCGATCACTGATGATGGCCTTCGGTGTCCCGAACGTGGAAAATATATGAGATTTGACAAAATCTGCAACTACACGAGAATCATCAGTTCGAGTAGCCTTTTCCTCAACCCATTTTGAGACATAATCAATGGCCAAAATAATATAGAGATTACCATAAGATGCGGGAAAAGGTCCCATGAAGTCCATGCCCCAAACATCAAAAATCTCACATACTAGCATAGGAAATTGGGGCATTTGATTCCGGGAACTAATGTTCCCTGTCATTTGGCATCACATGCAACTCTTACAAAATCGATAGCAATCTCGCATAAGGGTTGGCCAAAACAACCCATACTGAAGGACCTTCCGATATGTTCTTTTATGGCCGAAGTGGCCCCCACAAGCCTGAGAGTGACAAAATTGTAAAACATACTCAAACTCCCTTTGGGGTACACATCGTGGGATAACTTGATCCAGACAATGTTTCCAAAGGTATGACTCGTCCCACATGTAGAGACGAGCCTATCTTTTGATATTTTCTCTCTCAGGTCTAGATAACTCACCTGGAAAGGTCTTTGAGACCAAGTAATTGACGATATCGGCATACCATGGGTTTTTTCCCAAGATGGAAAAAAGGTGGTCATTGGGAAACTCATCAGTGATTGGATTTAGCTCTTCATCTAACACTAGTCGACTAAGGTAGTCGACAACAAGATTCTCGACTCCACTCTTATCCATTATCTCCAAGTTGAACTCTTGCAGCAAGAGGATCCACCTTATCAGTCGCGGATTTGCATCTTTCTTCTTTAGCAGGTACTTCAATGCAACATGATCTGAAAAGACAATCACTTTAGTGCCAAGTAGATAAGATCTAAACTTTTACAAGCCAAATACAACTGCTAGAAACTCTCTCTTGGTGGCCGAAGTAGCCCCCATAATATATAACATGAGAGTTCTTACCATCTATCTGTCCCATACCTCCCCAACCGCGTGATTGCTAGCATCATACATGATCTCAAATGGCAAATGCCAAATTTGGAGGTCAGATGATGGGGGCGGAAGTAAGCATATCCTTTAATAAGTCAAAAGAACTCTTACATACCTCATTGAAGTCAAAGTATACCTCTATTTGTAGAAGCTCACAGAGGGGTCAAGTGATCTTGGAAAAGTCTTTGATGAAACGTCGGTAGAAACCTGTGTGACCAAGAAAAGAACGGACCTCTCTAACACTTGAGGGGTAAGGCAGGGATTTTATGACATCGATCTTTGCCTTGTCAACCTTTATACCCCTTTCCGATATAACATTACCTAATACAATGTCTTGATTTACCATAAAGTGACATTTCTCATAATTTAAAACCAAATTATATTCAATGCACCTTTTCAAAATCTTAGTCAAGTTATCTTGGCATGAGGTAAACGAATCACCATAGACGAAGTCATCCATAAAGACTTCAATGCTGTTCTCAACATAATTAGAAAAGATACTCACCATACATCGTTGGAATGTCACCGGTGCGTTACAAAGACCAAAAGGCATCCTTCGGTAGGCGAATGTACTGAAGAGGCAAGTAAATGTAGTCTTTTCTTCGTCTTCTCTTGCCATCGGAATATGATGGAAACCTGAATAACCATCCAAAAAACAATAGTGAGTACGACCTGCTAATCGTTCTAACATTTGACATATGAATGGAAGCGGAAAATGATCTTTTCTAGTTGATGAATTAAGCTTACGATAGTCAATACATACATGCCACCCATTTTTAACAGGGGTAGGCACCAACTCACCTTCGGCATTCTCTACCATAGTAATGCCAGATTTCTTAGGGACTACTTGAATCGGGCTTACCCACTTGCTGTTGGAGATTGGGTAGATCATATCGGCATCTAAAAGCTTCAATATCTCCTTCTTTACCACTTCCATCATAGGTGGATTCAACCGTCGTTGTGCCTCTCAGAAAGACTTATACTCATCTTCTAGTAGAATCTTATGTTGGCAGAGCGAGGGACTAAGACCCTTGATGTCGGTAATAGTCCATCCGATCGCCCTCTTATGCTCTTTCAAAACTTCAACAAGCTCCCCTTATTCCTTGGAGGATAAAGTTGAGGATAAGATCACGGGAAGGGTCTCCTTATATCCCAAATAGGCTTACTTTAGATGATCCAACAACGACTTAAACTCTAGTTCGGGTGCCTATTCAACAAAAGGTAGAAGTCTAGTGTAAGATAGAGGTAATTAAATTTTTGAAACTTCATACCTTGGTTTTGGTGCTTGCCCATTTTCCATCCAAGACACTTACTCAGAATAGTCGTCAAGGTTATTGTTGATCCAAACTCTCTCAGTGATTTGATAACGACCCTCTTCTATACTTAGTGAAAATTACGTTTTAATATGTATTAGTGTTTCACCATCAGCGATCAGACTGAGTCTGTTCAGTTATCGCTGATAGTCTTTCTTATAAACATTTCTATGTATTAGTGTTTCACTATCAGTGATTAGACTGAATTTGTTCAGTTATCACTGATAGTTCCTAAAGTAAACAGCCAACGTAATCCCTGAAGACAAGTCTCACGTCAACATATGTTCATAGCTGAATCGAAGATGAAGCCGCTGAACAAAGAGAAGTCTACTAGTGACCTGATGCGGATATCAGTGAAGAAAAGACAACTCTACTTATACGCGAAGGAACATGAGAAAAAGCTTCAGCGATAGCTGAACCTCTTTATCTCTGAACTTAGAGATACTCAGCGATCAATCGATCACAAAGCTTATGCCTCAAGTTTCCTTTTGTCTATCCTTGCACAACCTAGTACGATGTGTCAGAACGGACAAGTCTCTGCAACCATTCGTACAACAACTCTGTCAACTACATTGTTCATGACCCGGCCGAAAGCATGTCTCCCAAAAGTCAGACTCCCAAAGCCAATCAGTGAACGCCACGTGTAAAGTATCCTGCCATGCATTTAATGCATAGGGTATAAATAGGAAGTTCACCCCTTCATCTGAAGGTGTGCTTCATCCTTGAACTCAATATAGAAACCCTTGTTTTCTATATCTCTAAATCCCCCTTTCTCTGAATTTCTTGTGCAATTATCTTAGTGTTTCTTGAGTTTGTTTAGATTGAGTCTGTCTTAATCTTATTCCGCAACAAACTTGTAAATTGTATTTTGATTTATCAATAAACAATTTATTAAACTTTAAATTCTGTGTTTGTATTCAACCCCCCCCTTCTACAAACTTGTTTAGCACCTTCGGGACCAACAAGTGGTATCAGAGCAGTTTGTTTAAATCTAATAAACAAGATCTTGCTGTATACTCTTCCTTGCTATTCTAAAATGGCATTAAACACAAACACAAACTACTATGATAATGGTTCACTTTCTAAACCTCCTCGATTTAGCAGAGATAACTTTTCTCTATGGAAAAATCGAATGATGCTATTTCTTGAAGGTGCGGATCCTACTATACCTGAATATATAGAAAACGGACCCTATGAACCTGTTAGAATTATAGTTGCGGTTCCCGCCACTGCCACCACTGAAGCTGTCCCTGAACGATATGTCGTTAAGGAAATAAGACAGTGGAGTGATGAAGATAAAAAGAGGGTAGGCATAGATGCAAAGGCAAAGACCATTATATCAATGGCCCTGCCTGATGAAGTTTTCCATTCCATCATGCATCTGAAAACTTCTAAAGAAATGTGGGAAACCATATGTGTTCAATATGAGGGCACCACTGAAATCCAAGAGACTCGAAAGATTAACTTGGTAAGACAGTATGAAAGTTTTATCGCCGGTAAGAATGAATCTCTTTCTGACGTTCATCAGCGGTTTAACTGCCTAATCATTGACCTAAGAACTGTTGGTAGGACCTATTCTAATTCTGAGGTCCTAACAAAATTCTTGGAATGTCTTCCTGAAAGCTTGGACAGTTATTCAATATGTCTTAAGCTGACAAAAGACTTACACACTCTCTCTCTAAGCACTCTATATGGAATACTGCTCAATTATGAGCAATCTAATCTCCTAAAGAAGAATCTTGTAAAAGATTCTAAAGACTCTAAAAGCACTCCTGTTGCTTTAGTCTCTTCAGAGATAATTCCATCTCAGAAATCTACTCTCACTATCACTGAGTTAGATTCTGAATCTGACGATCTATCAGACCCTGATCTTTCAGAGTTTGATGAGTCCTTAGCACTCTTGACAAACTCTTTTAAGAGATTTGCAAGAAAGAGCAACTTCCGAAGAAGTAAACCTCTCTCTCTTACTGAAAAGCCAAAATCAATTCCGATTGATAAGGCTACTGCCACTTGCTATAACTGCGAAAAGATTGGACATTTTGCTAGTGAGTGCAGGTCGAAAAAGGTCTTCAAACCTTCTACCTCAAGAAGATCCAGTGATGACAAATACCAAAAGCTGAAGAACAAATATCAAAAGCTGAAAAGCTATCAGCGAAAAGGTAAAGGTCTCATCGCTGAAGAACACGACTGGCTGAATCAGAAGAATCATCTTCTGATGAAGAAGAAGTCGCTAATCTTTGCCTAATGGCTGAGATTAAAGAAGAAGTGGAAGAACCATCTGAACCTTCTATGAGCTACATATCATCTCAGGTATCTATCTCTACAAATCCCTCTCTGCCTGAAGCTGAGAGAAGTCGTGCTGTTGATATACTGACGATTGACCTCTATAATGCCCTAAACGACAAAACTCAAGCTGAGAATAAAAATGTTCATTTAACTCAAGAGCTAGAGAAATGTCATGAAAAGTTCAAAGAACTAAATCTTTTAGAAGAAAAGTTAAAAGATCAAGTCATTATAAATGAAATCATCAGTATTGAACGCGAACAAGCCATCGCTGCTCTAAAAACAGAAAAGGCTCATGTTGAAAAATGGTGCAAATCATCAACAAAGATCTCTGAGATAATAAATGCTCAAACTCCTGATTGTGATAAAACTGGTCTCGGTTTCTGGACACCTCAGGACGATCCTAAGGAAGAAAGTTCCTTGCTTAAGTTTGGAACTTTTGTCACCTCTTTCTTTGACACTTCTTATAATCAATTCTATCCCTGTTCTCCTTCAAATCCCATTCATGAGGAAAAATCCAAAGACACTAAGTCTACGGATAAAGGAAAGTCCATTCTCCTTCCTCAGAAGGCAAACAGGAAAGCAAAGCTGAAAGTTCCTTATAAACCTTCAGCTAAGCAATCCTCTAGCTCTGTGATAGAGATCTTTGATCTCTGTCCTCCAAAGCTGAAGATTGACCTTAAACCATCGAGATCTGAAGAAATGAAAATACCTCCCAGATCTCAAGAGAAAAGTCTTCTTGGACCTGGCCCTGCTCATCTTAAACTTGCAAAATTTTCTACTTCTGGTCCTAAAACCATTTTCAGATATAGAAAATGTTATCACTGTGGTTTTACTGATCATATTGCAAGTAAATGTCCAACTGCCACTGAAGCTGATAAAATAGCTAAAGTGAAGAAAAATGTTTCTAAAGCTGAAAAGGTCACCAAGGTTGAAAAATCAACCAAAGTGAAAAATACCACTAAGGTTAAGAAATTAACTAAAGTGAAGATTACCACTGAAGCTGAATCTTCATCAGCTGAGAATACTACTGAACTTACCTTATCCACTAACTCTGAAGGACCCATTGAAAAGTGGGTACCAAACAACGCTTAATCTTCCTTATGTGTGCAGGGATCAAAGGGCATCTGGTATCTTGATAGTGGATGTTCTCGTCATATGACTGGACAAAGAGACCTGCTCACTGAATACAAGAAAGAGAAAGGTCCCTCTGTGACCTTTGGTGGAAATGGTAAAGGATATACCCGAGGGTTTGGTGTCCTCAGCAATGGGACAACTACCTTTCGAAGAGTCACTTATGTAGATGGACTAAAGCACAATCTTCTAAGCATCAGTCAGCTATGTGATAAAGACTATGAAGTACGCTTTACTATAAAAGCATGTTCAGTGTTTAATGAGAAAGGAAAACTTGCTCTCTGTGGTCATCGCAGAGAAAATGTCTATGTAATAGATATGGACTCTACTATCACTGAAAACTTATGTTTTCTATCTAAAGCCTCTTCTGATGTCAACTGGCTATGGCATAAAAGGCTCTCTCATCTAAACTTCAAAACCCTGAATTCTCTCTCATCTAAGGAACTGGTTTCTGGTCTTCCTCAGCACTCATATGCTAAAGAATCTCTCTGCTCAGCATGTGAAAAAGGAAAACAAACAAAAGCAAGTTTCAAGTCGAAACAAGTTTCCTCAGTGACAAGTCCTCTTCAGCTCTTGCATATGGATCTGTTTGGCCCTGTCAACATCCAATCAATAGCTGGAAAGAAATATACACTTGTCATTGTAGATGAATATTCTCGCTACACCTGGGTTATCTTTCTTCGCTGTAAGAGTGATACTCCAGAAGAACTAATATCTTTTGTGAAAAAGATGGAAGTGCTGAACAATCTTACTGTTCGTTCAATAAGAAGTGATCATGGAACTGAATTCAAAAATAGTTCCCTGAACAATTTCTTTGAGAACAAGGGAATCTCTCACAACTTCTCCTCAGTAAGAACACCACAGCAAAACGGAGTCGCTGAAAGAAGAAACAGAACGATCATAGAAGCTGCCAGATCAATGCTCAACGATTCTCATCTCCCTACTCAATTTTGGGCTGAAGCTGTAAACACTGCATGTTTTACTCAAAACAGATCGCTGATAATAAAACGATTTGGGAAGACAGCTTATGAACTTTTTGTTGGAAGAAAGCCTTCTATCATCTTTCTTCATATCTTTGATTGTCAATGCTTTATCTTAAACAACAGAGATCAACTTGGAAAGTTCGACCCAAAAGCTGATGACGGATAATTTCTAGGATATTCCTCCATCTCCAAAGCCTACAGAGTCTTCAATAAAAGAAGACAAACCGTAGAAGAAACAATTCACGTCACTTTTGATGAAACTCGCTCAGCGAACTCCAAACCAATAGCTGACAATGAAGAGTTAAATGCTTGGATGCTTTCTCACTACAGAGAAACTGAACCTTTCTTCTCAAACCATCAGCATTCAGATCATCCAGTCGCTGATGATGATCCAAACATTATACATCCTACCGCTGAATCCACCTCATGGGTTTCAGCTGAACCTCTAAACACACTCCTACCATCAAATCTGCCTTCGTCTGAAAACCTCTCCAGTGAAACTACTCAACAGTTAATCACTGATGAACCTCAATCTTCATCATCAATAAACATTCAAATTGTTGATCCAACCTCTGAGTTAAGCAATAATGCTCCTGGTCAGCGATGGACCAAAGATCACCCAATAGATCAAATTCTTGGTGATCCAGATGCAGGTATTCAGACACGACGAAGCTCAGGTAATATCTGTCTCTTTGTAAACTTTCTCTCTTTAATAGAACCAAAGAAGACTGATGATGCCCTCAGAGATCCAAACTGGGTCAGCGCTATGCAAGAAGAGCTGACTGAATTCTCTCGAAACAATGTTTGGAATCTCATTCCTAGACCATCTGATAAAACTGTAATAGGCACCAAATGGGTGTTTAGAAACAAGTTAGATGAACATGAAACTGTAACCCGCAACAAGGCTCGACTTGTTGCTCAGGGATACAGACAAGAGGAAGGCATAGACTATGATGAAACCTTTGCCCCTGTGGCTAGGCTCGAAGCAATTCGACTATTCTTAGCTTATGCAGTCTATAAAGACTTCATCGTGTATCAAATGGACGTAAAATCAGCGTTTCTAAATGGAAAGCTGAATGAAGAAGTCTATGTAGAACAACCACCAGGGTTCTATGACCCTATACATCCAAATTATGTTTATAAATTGGATAAGGCTCTCTATGGTCTAAAACAAGCCCCTCGTGCTTGGTATGACACTCTCTTATCTTTTCTTATCTCTGAAAATTTTGAACGTGGCAAAATTGATAATACGTTATTTTTCAGAAAGATAAAAGGTCATATAATTCTTGCACAAATATATGTTGATGACATAATATTTGGTTCTACTAACCCATCTCTGTGTACTCGCTTCGCTGAAAGAATGAAGAAAGAATATAAAATGAGTATGATGGGTGAGCTGACATACTTTCTTGGTCTTCAGATTAAACAATCTGACAAAGGTACTTTTATCAGCCAAGGTAAGTATGTTAAAGATATGCTGAAGAAGTTTGATCTTACTCAAACTTCAGCGATGAAAACTCCTATGGCACCACCCCTGACACTTAACAAAGATCCTTCTGGAAAACCTGTTAATGTCACTGCCTATAGAGGAATGATAGGCTCCCTGCTGTATCTTACAACAAGCCGACCTGACATCATGTACTCTACTTGTTTATGTGCACGCTATCAATCTGAACCCAAGGAATCCCATCTGATCGCTGTAAAGCGAATTTTCAGATATCTGAAAGGAACTTCTAACCTCGGTCTTTGGTATCCCAAAGACTCAGGGTTTGATCTAACTGGATATTCTGATAGTGATTTTGCAGGTTGTAAACTTGACAGAAAGAGTACCACTGGTGGATGTCAACTCTTGGGAGGAAAGCTGGTAAGTTGGACAAGCAAGAAGCAAAATTCCGTGTCCAATTCCACAGCTGAAGCTGAATACGTAGCCGCTGGAAGCTGTTGTTCTCAAATCTTGTGGATGAGAAATCAACTATTAGATTATGACCTTCAGTTATCAAAGATTCCTATCTATTGCGACAGCACTAGTGCTATCGCTATAGCAAATAATCCAGTGCTACATTCAAAGACAAAACACATAGAGATCAGATATCACTTTATCAGAGATCATGTGATGAATGGTGATATTGAACTTCACTTTATCCCTACTGACTTTCAGCTTACTGATATATTCACCAAACCTCTTGATGAGACAAGGTTCAACTTTCTCATCAGTGAGCTTGGAATGCTGAATCTTGAAGAATAATTCTTCAAGCGTTCATGCATTGTGTCAGTAATCAAAAGTTCCCTTTCATCATTCTCTCTGATAAATATTCTGACTCTCAGGTATGGTTTCTCAATCCCTACAACTGAATCTTCATCCAGTTAAGATATTTTTTAAAATATAAATCTTAATCATTGAATCTTTCTTCAAATGATTAAAAGCTTTTTGAATTTAAATTTATCACTGATATTTATATTCAGTGATCCTTTTAAAAGAAAATCTATCCCTATCTTTTCATAAGGGATACTTTCAAAAAGAAAATTCTATTGCTGATATTTTTTCTTCAGTGATAAATTCAAAACGGACAAATGAACAGTCACTTTCTTAACTATGACGTCATTTGAACCGACAATCCACGATATGCCTTTTTCTGACACGTTCGTCCGTTGTTCTTCTATCCAATCACCTTCGTGGGACGTGTCCATGTCATGATGTGCATTTGTTTTCCCGCTTCTCTCACACTCTCTCTCCTCCTTCTCACATATAAAAGGAATGTTTTTTCCATTCTATCAATTTACGTTTTCTAGAAATACTTTCTAAGCAAGAATACTCTCTCAAGCATTCTAGCATTCTCAAGCTTTCTGCATCATCCTCTTCAAGATCAACAGGTTATTCTTGATTTCTTATCTTAAATCTTTTCACATAAACCCCATTTATGGGTTTATAAGACTCAAATCTCATAAAATCATTTTTTTTGATTTTATTCTTTAAAAACCATTCTATTCTTTATTCAAAATTAATGGTTTTTCTTCTTATTCTTGAATCTTGTTCTAAGATAAACTGTTTTTCTCTAAAAATATGTTGATTTCCTATGTTTCTTTCCCCAAATAGAAACTAGCAAATCTTCTTTATTTTACGACTAAACCTTTCTTCTACTCGTTTATCTACTCAAACAGAATGACTCAATCTGCACTTATCACCTCTAAGAACGTCAAGTTCGCCATCACTGATTCTGAACTTCCAAAGAACAACCATCTTGCTCGCCTTGAATTTGATGGTGTCAAATACCCACATCTGGTGGAAGCGGCAAAATTTCTAAGACAATCCTGCATTGCCTATGCTATCACGGTGGATCCTACACCTTCGAAAGCTCTACTCCAGCAATTCTGGTTTACCGCTGAAGAAACCTCTCTCACCAACAAGAAGGGTGAACAGGTTCCTGCTATATCCTTCAGCACTCAACTAGGCTCAGGGATGATGACTGCCCTAGGCCTGAGGAAAGCCCTGCATTTCCCCGACAAATCCAGGAATGGATTCGACGCCCTGCCAACTAACGCTGAAATCATCCAATTCCTGGATGCCATGGAATATGCTTGGGAACCCAAACCAAGGACTACTATTCCCAACAAGAAGCTGACTCTTGTGAAGAAGGCACTGATGCCTTCCCAGCACAACTACGTCTTCTCACACATCATTTAGTGTATGAGTGGGAAGAGTGGGTCACTGGACCAAGCCAGCAAGATTCAGGTCCAGATGGCTTACTCAGTGATCGCTGGGAAAAATTTCGACTACGCAACAGCTATCTTTGACGACCTGAAGTCAAAGATAGAGAAGACCGAGAGGGATCCCAAGGTTCCCTATGTACGCTTCATCTGCGCGTACCTGAAGTTTCTCTACCCTACCACTTACCCCACCAACTCGGATGCATCTTTTCCGAAAGTGGGTCAGAGATCACTGGAGGTCAAGACGCTCCCCAACGAGGTAAGTATTTCTCAACTTCGCTCTCGTCTCTCTATTCTCACTTCTTCGTCTTCAGCGGCCACGCAGGAGGTTCCTTCTTCTGCTATCCCTGCCGCTACCCCTTCCAAACGACCATCAACTGGCTCCCTTGGTCCTTCGAAGAAGGCCAAGGTAACCAAGGAGAAAGCTACTTCTAGCTCAATACCTAAGGATGTTTCTCTACAAACTTCCTTAGATGATTTCGTGGGTCTCTCCTCCACATCCTCAGCTCAAACCACTTCAACCGTGCCAGCGATCTCGGTCGCTGTCACAACAACAGTGACAAAACCTGCGGTAACTACCCCTATCCCTACATCTTCTATCCCCATCTCTAGTCCCCATATTTCTTTGGTCTCTACCACTCCTCAGCTTGGACCAATAGGACCTGAACATCATTCTTTTGAGGAATCTTTGCAATTCTACAAAATGTTTGATAATTCAGGTAATCCTATAACCTTATACACTTCTCCCAACTCACCATATAAGTCTGGTTCTGAAAAATTAACTTATCTTTCAGGTCCTAGTCTGGCGACTGTTGACACTAATGTCAACAGTTTGAGTTCAAAGGTGGATTCTCTCTCTGCTTCTCTTAACAACACCACCAGCGCTGTTCAAACAGCTGGTGATGCATTGAAGACGCTGACTGCCACCTGCGCCTCCAAAGCTGATCTTTCTCACATCGCTACTCTTCAGGCAGCGATGGTCAAAGTCAGGGAAGAATCCAAGCAGCAGAATGATGATCTTTCTGCAAAGATCGATGCCTGCACTACGACTCTTCAGCAAGTCCTCGACAAGCTGAATGCACCAGCTCCAGTTCCTGCTCCATCATTTACAGAAGATGATCGTTCAGCCCTGACCATAGCTGTGGAATTCATTCACCTAGCTACGTCCGACATCCCTGCACTTGAAGGACGACTCACAGGTCTGGAGGCTGAAGTCCAGAAGCTGGCTACTGCAACAACTTCATCTCCAAAAGATCTCTCCCTTGTTGATAATGACAAAGAGGGGGAGAAGACAGCTGAAGAAAACCCGGATGCTGAAGTTTGTGCTGAACCACTGAAGGTAACTCCCTCTCAGGTTGAGGGGGAGATAGTTGCTGATAAAGCCCCTCCCACCATCGCTGAAATAGTCGATGATGAAGAGGAGGATGAAGATGATGATGAAGACCTTGATCTTGAAGATCAAGTGGATGACTCTCATCAAGATGATGATGATGACGATGAGGAAGATCCATCTCTCTGGTGTTCTTCAGCCGTCACATCATCAGCGATAGCTTCGAAAGAAGTTATCCAAGCAGGGGGGAGACAAGGATCATCTTCAGGAACCCCTTCCCAAAGCAAAGGTGTAGCTGCTAAGGAAACCCTGATGATGATCTCACTACCTGAGGAGAATCCTTCTCAGGTATGCCCTTACTCTTGTTCCCTTATCTTTCTATAAAAATCCTACCCCTGTTTCTTTCTATCCTTTATCTCTCTTCTTTCCTTAAAAATAATCTAACTTCTTTTTCATTTTCTGACCAGACAGTTCTCTCCCCTGCTTAAGGGATCTGAACTACAAATAATTCCAGCTGCTATCGCTGAAGACATAATCCCAATCTCTATCACTGAGATTGATGAAGAAGAAGAAGAAGATTCACTGGACCATCCAGGAAGGCCTTCTCAACCATCTCAATGGTCAGAAAAAGTGGTGAAGAAAAGAGTTGAAATGATCGCTCAACTAGAAAGTCAACGGCTGAAAATCCCTCTTCAAGCATCCTTCTCAGAGCTCGACTTCCTCACTGATGCTGAACGAGAAGAATCTGCCAAAGCTGAGAAACTGTTCGCTGAATGCAGACGAGATGCCCAACTCGCTTTAAAGATTCAATCTTCTCAAGTCAAGGACAAGAAGCTGAAAAGAAAGCCTGTGGAAGTTCAAGCTGCACTGTTGAAAGAAATTGAAGAGGAACGCTCCAAAGAACAAGAGATCAACGATAAGTCTATCGAATGGTGTAAACAGAAGATGGATTATCGCTCTGATCTTCTTCCAATAACAGCCGTGACTATCTCTGGTCACAAGAAGAAGGATCAACTCTCAGTGACCATGGAGATTACCAGAGAGGATGGAACTCAAAAAGCTATGTACGTTTCCAAACTTGAAGGTTTCGGGTTTACAGAGTGGATAGAATTCTGGGATGCACTGAAGAAATCGAAATCTACATACAGAGGCTACGTTGAAGGACTTCTTAAAGCTCTCATCAACAGAGTCACTTCTGTACTAAATGTGCCATCTCCTATCCCTCCCAATCCCAAGAAACTCAAGAGAAAAATCGGGTCCTCCTCCTCTGAAGACGTCGCCATCATCAGGAATGAAACTTCTATCAAACTTTCAAGAGATGCACTGTTTGGTCCTCCTCCTGATCTTTCAGTTCTGGATTTATCTCTGCCTCCTGGTGGTCCTTTCCAAGCTGGTCAAGTAATTGACAATCCTTATGGAATATTCTTCAGAGATGATGATGAGGAACTCAGATTTCAAAGAGTCTCTGAGATTCCTATCTGTCCTCTGAATCATCTCAAGGATCTCTTATGCTTATGGTGTGACTTCTTCCCTGCTGCTGAGAAAATCAAAGAAATTATCAGCCAAAAATCCTTGGAACGAAGACAGAAAGGAGAAGAAATACCTGAGTATATGATAAATCCTCCTAAATCTTCTTATAGCTGATAGATTAGTTTTCTCTTCTGTAATCTATTAGTTGTACTTACAGTAGTTAGTTATTTACTTGTAATTTTCATTCCTTGTAATTCTCTTCTTGAATTAATGAAATTTCAGTAAAGTACTTAACTTCATCAGTGCTGTAAAAGATCCCTCAAGATAGAAATTGGGACATGTATGTTACGAGTCCTGATTATTCCATCATTTTGAATCATAAAGTAATTTTCTTCAGTTACTTTTTCATTATCAAATAGGGGGAGATTGTTGATCCAAACTCTCTCAGTGATTTGATAACGACCCTCTTCTATACTTAGTGAAAATTACGTTTTAATATGTATTAGTGTTTCACCATCAGCGATCAGACTGAGTCTGTTCAGTTATCGCTGATAGTCTTTCTTATAAACATTTCTATGTATTAGTGTTTCACTATCAGTGATTAGACTGAATCTGTTCAGTTATCACTGATAGTTCCTAAAGTAAACAACCAACGTAATCCCTGAAGACAAGTCTTGCGTCAACATATGTTCATAGATGAATCGAAGATGAAGCCGCTGAACAAAGAGAAGTCTACTAGTGACCTGATGCGGATATCAGTGAAGAAAAGACAACTCTACTTATACGCGAAGGAACATGAGAAAAAGCTTCAGCGATAGCTGAACCTCTTTATCTCTGAACTTAGAGATACGCAGCGATCAATCGATCACAAAGCTTATGCCTCAAGTTTCCTTTTGTCTATCCTTGCACAACCTAGTACGATGTGTCAGAACGGACACGTCTCTGCAACCATTCGTACAACAACTCTGTCAACTACACTGTTCATGACCCGGCCGAAAGCATGTCTCCCAAAAGTCAGACTCCCAAAGCCAATCAGTGAACGCCACGTGTAAAGTATCCTGCCATGCATTTAATGCATATGGTATAAATAGGAAGTTCACCCCTTCATCTGAAGGTGTGCTTCATCCTTGAACTCAATATAGAAACCCTTGTTTTCTATATCTCTAAATCCCCCTTTCTCTGAATTTCTTGTGCAATTATCTTAGTGTTTCTTGAGTTTGTTTAGATTGAGTTTGTCTTAATCTTATTCCGCAACAAACTTGTAAATTGTATTTTGATTTATCAATAAACAATTTATTAAACTTTAAATTCTGTGTTTGTATTCAACCCCCCCCTTCTACAAACTTGTTTAGCACCTTCGGGACCAACAGTTATACTCATGAGCAAGCGTTTTCAAGCTCCCATTTGTCAAGTCCCTCTCTAAAATCACTTCTAAAACATCACCATTAGATAGATCATACATAGTATAATATAAGGACTCTATAATATCAAAAAAGTATAAGGAAGACACACCACTCAGATATCGCATGGCATTATATATATTAAACTTAATTATCTCGCCATCGAATTCCATATTGAAATTGTCATCATGAACATCTATCTTGGTCTTTGAGGTTTTCAAGAATGGTCTACCTAGAAAAATTATACTGGCCTTAGAGGTATTATTCTCCTTCATATCTCTTCCATATATAAAACATAAAAATCTACCGAGAAGATCAACTCGTGCACTTGAACGAGTACATCCTCTAACACCCTTTTAGGATAGACAGTGGACCTATCCGCTAGTTGGATTACCACACCGGTTGGCCTTAGGGGGCCTACATCCAAAGATGAGTAAATGACCTATGGCATAACACTGATTGATGCCCCCAAATCCAACATGGATTGATTTACCAAGACATTGCCTACCTTACATGGTATGGTAAACATGTCCGGGTCGTTACACTTTGGTGGTAACCGCTTTTGCAAAACAACAGATACATTTTGGTTCATGATTATCTTTGTTAGAGTTAGTTTAATCAAGTTGTAATTGTTAGCCCATCGTTATATTTTGTTATGTTTTGTGTTAGTTTGACTTGTGTGGGTGTCAAGGTTATTGACCCTATATAAAGTCCTTGTTTTTACCATTTTAGGTTAAGGAGAATGTATGCTACAGAAATTAATCATGGTAGTTCTCTCAATCATTGTAGCTCATTTTCTTTCAATGAAACTTATGACATCAGTCATTTATCAATAATCTTCTTCCTTCCTGTGATTCATATTGATATTTCTCTCATAATGTTTATGTGTGCTTGAATCTGGAACAACAATTGGTATCAGAGCCTCCTCAGAAATTCAGAATCAATCGATCTGTGAAGAAACCAATCCTAGTATACTATTTTTCGAAAACTTCACTGTTACATTAGTGATTTTGTGATTTAGAGGTTGTTTAAATGCAATATTTAGTCCATTAGATGCATGATGATTATGAACATGTTTCATATTGATCAGAAACATATTTGATTATGTTTGATAGGTCTATTTAATCAATCTTTGGATTTTTAGACACACTCATATGCCACCTGTGCAGAATCAAAAAGTCAGATCTGTTGAAGTTTTTGAAAACTTGGTGATAAGGGTTTGATCACGATCAATCAAAGAGCATATTGCCAAATTTTTTCTTTGATTGGACAAGTTTTGCTATGGATCTATTGAAAAATTGAAGAAAAGGCTCGAAGTATGCAGTTTTCGCAAGAAAGTGTGAAGAACTCGCAGAACATAGTGAAGAAATCGCAAGGTTCCTAGAACTCGCAAGATTGAGGATTCTCAAGTTTAAAGGTGAAAATAATCCAAGTACAAGATTCCCAGACAACATACTTGCGAATCTATCAACTTTCTCAACTCAAGCACTTGCGAAATCTGGTTTAAACTTATCTGATTTGCGAAAGTTATATCCTTTTAAGTATCCTTACCTACTACTTGCTAATTCTTGCCTTATTTCTCACATTTTTGCATACTTTTTGATCTTCTGTATTTAATATCTGAATTTCTGATCAAATATCACTTCAAGCACATATTTAAGACACACATGAAAGATGCCTTACACAGATGATATGGGAAATACTGTACTCACTCCAAGAGACTATACTCTATCCTACATGACAGAGATACCCAAAATAGAAGTTGAACTTGAAACTCTCAGATGTCAAAACGAGAAATTGAGAGATGACATGGATGCTTTAAATGTCAAATTGACAAAAGCTGAAGTTCAAGTGATGTGGAATCAAGACCAAGGTCATGACTGGCTTAAGAAATTGGATGACAGAAAGAACAAAGAAATTGTTGAACTGGAAAAGACTTTCAACCCAAGACTGTATGATATTTCCAAGAAGTTTGAGTCTGAAAAGAAACAATTGGAGATTAAAGTCTCAAATATTTTAAAACAAGTTTCTGACTTTGAACAACTCATCATATCTGAAAGGAAGTCCTTTGATGATGAGAGAAAATATTTTAAAAGCAAAAATGTTAATCTGTTCAAAGAAATTTCAGATAAAAACCAGACTTTAGAAAAGGATTTTGAAGAGAGAGAAAGATTTTTGAAAAGGAAATCTCTAAACTAACAAGCAAATTGGCAAACTTGTCTACTGAGATCATGAGGGAGAAAAGGAGTAAATCTGGAATTTAGAGCAAGTTTGATAAACTCTTCAATGAGAAATCCAAGTTGTGTGATAAAATTCAACAACTTGAGATTGATAATACTTACATGTCTCACAAGATAACCACTGATGCATCTAAATCAGTTGTTCTTTTGAAACAGTATCAAACATGTTTCAGAAAATGGTTTTTAGAAAACAAGATGTGAAATCCAAAGCTTCTGAACCAGTGCAGATTAAAACTCCAAAATCTTTTTATTTGAAATCAGTTGATAAGAGTGTCAATCATTTTCAAAAATCTTCAACTCAATCTCCAAGGAAAGATCAAATGGTCTGGGTAGTTAAAGGTTCTCCTGAGGCAGCAAAGCTTCAAAGAGCTAACCAGAAGAAAAAGAACAGAGCTTCAAAAGGTAAGTCTTTTGCACCTGACTTTGTCAAATCAGCAACACATTTGATCAGGTTAGCAAAAAGAAAGTTATGATTCTCTTACCGTTACTCAAATAAATTCATTCACAAATCACAAGCACATAGCAGATCTTATCATCGCAGTGCTTATCACAGGTATGAGAATCACTCAAAGAAATTCTCAAGAACTGACCAAATTGGACCCAAGCTTGTATGGGTACAGACATAAAAAGGAAAAGAGAAGATGGAAGATGTCCCAGTCATGAAGAACTGAAGAAACAATGACTTCTGATTGATACAGATTAGGACTTTTGCTTACATGTCAAAGCATTGACTTATAAGTACAACAACTTAGAACTCATACACAACTGTCAAAAGTTGGTGATCATCAAGAAAACAGGGAGTTTCTCTTACTCTAAATCTCTGTCTCACAATGTTTGTTACTTTCAACAATTGAATTTCCAATGTCATATCTTTATGTTCAAAAGTAGAAGGAAATTGAGCTTAACTGCTAAACTATCCATGTAGATATGAAGGGGGAGCATATCTATACAAATTTTGACAAAGATCGACTATATGTCTAGGGGGAGTTGTAAGAAGAAATCACAAACATCTCTGAGCATAAGCAAGATTAACCAGAGATCAGATCAAGGGGGAGTATCTGATGAACTCAAGGGAGTACTACATAGCTACATCAAGGGGAGTAAAGATGTGTTGTAACTGGGGTGTGTGTAAATCTTTTTAGAACTAAAATTTATAAAAATGTCATTTTTGGAAAGTTTCTTTAATTAGACAGTTTCTATTTTTGGTAAGTTTTGTGAAAAGTTTCCAAAAATAGCAAATTTCCCAATTTGGAATGTTTTTAGAATGATGGAAATTATGCTAAGTCTAAAATTCGCAGACTTTTAGTCTGAGAAAGCTTTAAGTTTCGCTAAGTAAGCACTTGCGAAACTTGTAGAATTCGCACACTAATAGTATACGAATGGTGAACTCTCGCAGATGAACTATCTACGAATCCTTAAGGATTCTCCACTTATTTGCTTGCGAAAGCTTAAGAACTCTCAGATAAGGCACTTGCGAAAGTTTTAACCTTGCACAAGGATTCATGACTTAGTTCCTTGCGAATCCCCACTCCCATTGCTTACGAATTCTTCAAGTAAGCCACTTCTTTTGCGAAAGCTGAGGACCTATACTCTTTTGACACGTGTCCAAGTCAACTTTGACTATATACACGACACTTAGTGTTATTCTCATTACCATCCTTCAGTATTATTAGCGAAAGTCTTAAACCCTTCAAAAATCCTTGTTTACGAACTCTCTGAAAAACCCTTCGATTTCTTCTCATCTTCTAAAGGTTGTTACATGTTAAAAATCTTTATTGTTTGTGTTATTAAATCGATTATTGTGATTGTTTTTGCAGGTTTCTTTGACTTGGATTAGATTTAGGATTAATCTTGAACGATTTGGACTATTGAACTTCGAAGGACCGAATGATAAAACTCTCAGATTATTTGGAACTTAATGATAAATCTTGATATTTAAATGATTCCATTACCCTCGTAATACTGATTTAGAACCCACACAATGCTTGATTGATAGAAAACCTAATTTTTGAACTCATATCATTGATTTTTGAACTCATATCATAGAAAACCATCGACTGTTCTTGAGGAAAATTCAACTTTTGGCAATCAATGTGTTTAAAAACAAAATTAAAGGTTTAAATCATGGTTTAAATGCTAAATCGATACCAATGGTACCAATTTCTAAACTTAAAATCGATTTTAGTCATTTCTTAAATTTGGGTTCAAAGTCAGTGTTCTTGGTGTTCTTAGGTTTCGTGAGTTTTGAAATATTCATGTTTATTTTGTTAAGGAAAGAATTTGCAGATTAATGCCCTGCGAATTCTAAGTGTTCTTATTATTCTTCAGGTGAAGGATTCGCAAAAAGCACACCTGCGAATCCTGAGTATCTTTTTCATTCCTAAGTGTAGGAATTCGCAACCCTCTAGCTTGCAAATTCTATACTTGGTGAATCTCAAAAAGTTTTTGTTTGAATTGTTCAACTCTCAAGTACTGATTCTGACTCCTTGGACTTTGTCCAAACTCTTTTGTTTCCTATTTCTGATCAAATGGCAGACAACGACTCACAAAACGTTCAGATGGATGAGAACTCCATTTAAGAGGCTAAGCAAGAGCACTCCATTCCATCACAGAGAACAGCTGAACTTCCACCTCCAAATGTCAACACTGACATGCTGCTCATACAGCCATCAGAATACATGGCTCAGACTCCAAACAACCATAAGTTTGTGTTCAGGCTAAACACTGATCCTTTGGTTAATCTCATTCTTCAGAATCACCCTCTGAACAAAGCACTGTCTGATAGTGCGGATGTGCCAGAGATCTATGTTCAACAGGCTTGGAAGACCATCCATCTCACTCACATCACTGCTGGACAGATCAGATGTCCAGTTCTTAAAGTCAAAATTGACTTCTTCTTAGCAACCATTGATCTTGAGCTATTCAGACGATCCCTTCAACTACCAGAAGCCAATTCAAGGGATAGCAGAACAAACTTTGATGATTTACCTACTGAGGAAATTGCATTTGCTGGAATTCGAGAAATGGGATATGTTGGTGACCTTAACATAGTTAGCCAATTCAAAAAGAACAATTTGCCACCCTTCTACTATGCATTGTTCTCAGTCATCAACCGGTTCTTGACAGCGAAATCATATGGGACTGACAATGCAAGTAGCCATATACTGAAGCTTTTCTACTCTATAGTGCATGACTTGCATATGGACTATGCTATCGTATTTTGGACTGAATTGCTAGATAAGATCTTTGCTAAGAAAAATGTTGTCAAAGTCCTCAACTACTTGCCATATCAGAGGTTTATGACACTCCTAGTTAGAAGTGTTCTAAAAGGGAACAACCAGATTCCTAGGCGAAGCTCTCATGAAGTTGATGAAGTGCACGAGATGAAATTCGTAGTCCGACAAAAGAAGCAGCTAAACTATTCAATGCCAATCCCAGAAGCCCAACTAAGTTACATTGATCCAGAGGTTGAGTGTCTTATCGACTATAGAAAATCTATGGCACAGCCAGAATCGTCTGTACCTGCCCAAGGTTCAATCCCTAAGAGAGAGGTGTCTATGAGGGTACCCGAAACTGAAGGAGTTAGGTCATGGGAAGAGAAAAGGAAAAACACTCAGAGGGGAACCGGTGGGGGTCGGAGACCAAGAATGGAGATCTTAGGGTCACGGGTTTCTAACCCATCTCATGTGATACATGTGGTCGATGAAGGTCTCAGCTCTGACAATGCCTTGGATCAATCACACAACTCAGTAGAGATGCAAGAAGAAGAACATACAACAGAAGAAATACACTCTATTTCCAGTTCACCTGACCAAGTGACAGAAAATGTTGACTTAGGCAGTGAGAGTTCGTATTCTGAAAAGACAAACTCTGTAACAAGAGAAGAAGATGATGGAAATAATGGTGATGATGATGCTGATGATGATGATTCCTTTGGTATGGATGTGGCTATCAGTGCTCCAGAGACTACTACAACAGCTGTACCTGTAGTTACTGTTAGTGCTAGTGGAGACCTAAGGAGAACAGAGGGAGATTTAGTTGAAGATGTAAGTGAGTCTGTGAGTGAAAGGGAAAGAAAAAAAATGAAGAGAGAGAGAGACCCACAACCCAATACTCCAGAAGATCAACCAAATCATACACTTTAGTGCATGTGTTGCCTGAAGATGTAGACATGAACAGATCACTCATGCAAATGCACATCCTAGCCACCCACTCTACTTCCTCTCAACAGGAAATAGTTTCATTTTCACATGGGGATACAACACACAATCTATCAATGTCTCACTCGGAGACATCTGATATTGAAATCAGAGATCAGTTGCCCTAGATCTCAACTTCCTTCAGTGCACATGACCTAGAACCTATTATTAGTCCACCAATTTTTGTTGATAGGACACTGTTTGCAGGACTAGATGTCAGTCGTCTTCGTGACCTGAGCGAAACATCCCGAGTAGCTCCACAATCTGGACTACAAGGACCGGATGTAAATCCTATTATAGCTACCGCCATGTTAGCTATGAGCACAGGTCACTATAGATTCATCTATAGTTGTGCAAACGGGTAATCTACGTGATCCTAGTGTTAGCTCACCTAACTTTATGTCAAGGGAATACCTCGACGGTGCCCTAAAGGCTGTTGAACACAGGTGGTCGGAGAAATATGACCGAATCGAAAAGGAACTGGGAGACATCAAGAGATTTGTGTATCCCTGAAATTCAATTTCTTATCACAAAGAAATCAATCAAACAAAATAAATTAACTACCTGTTCAGATTCAAATTCTCAATTCAAAGATTAGAAATCAACTTCTCACTTTCTCTCTCTAAACGTATCTTTCTCTCTCTACAAACTCTCTCTCTCCTTCTGAATCTTAACACAATCTCTAGTCATCCATCTATTAAACAGCAAAACAACTATTTATACCTAACAACTTTAACAATACAAAGCTAAACAAATACTTTGACTTTTAATACACTTTGACTTTGACTTTAACTGATAGTTGACTTTCCAACTTTGACTTTCTTGAACTTTTGACCTCTAGTCTTTATGATCTTGTATCCAACATATTTATGCTCTAACAATCTCCCCCTTTGGATTCAAGATCATCTTCAAAAAGATTTAGCAATTCAGTCTTCTCTTTAAGCTTCAGTTTTACAATCTCCCCTTTGTTTGACTGTATTCTTTCCAAGTCTTTCTCCTTGAAGAATATTAACAATCTTTTCCAGATATGATAGAAATGATCTTCAGTAATCTCCCCAAAACTTTCACAAAAACTCTTTCAGACTTCGGAACAAAATTATCTCCAGAATTAGCGCAAACAAATTCAGCAATTAATCTTCAAAGAAAAATTTCAGTAAAATCACCACATCTTGAAACAACTTCGACTTTGCTTGTACAATCTTTCAAACTTTGAACTTTATCTTCTTCAAATCTTTAAGTTTGAAATTTCTGAATCTGACATTTCTGTAATTCATCTCCCCCTTTTTGATGAATAGAGCATCTATAGCATCAAAACTTTCCCCAACAAATTTCATTAGCAATGCTGACCACTGATCTTTTGAACTGAGCCTCTGATTCACCATCAATCCAAAATAAGGTATTGACCCAGATCTTTTCAAATCCAGACAAACGATGAAATTTAACATCTGAATCAACAAATGAATCAGTTAATATGCCTGTCAGTAACACAAAGTTATTGTGTTTAATGGAAACACATAGGAAAGGAGCTTTTTGATGTTCACTCCCCAGGGCTTCCATCCAATCATCGAAACACCACAAATGAAATTTCTATGAATGTTATGACAAGATTTTTTTTTTGTGTTTTTGCAAGTGTAGAAAGAATTAAGTCATCAAGTGCTTATATAAGTCTCAAGATTTTGTAAACCACTGAGACAACAGTAAATAAACACAGACTCAATGTGCATGATCGAAGTGTGAATGTGGGGCATACTTCCTTCTTTTTTAATATCCAAATTTCCCAAATGAAAATCAGATGGCGTATGTGCTGCGTCCCCAGAAAAATATGAAACATTTTCTTTTTAAGAAGAAAATGAGTGGTTGGTGAGGTTTTTATCAAGAGTTGGCATGGGCTAGTTGCATGTTTCAATAATGTTCACGAAGAAATGTAAAACATTAGAAATGTGGCTGCCCGGTTCAGAAAGTAGTTGGTGCAGAGTTTAATATTCTTTTACTCTGTTTTCTCACCCTCTTTCTTTTAATCAATGAGCTCGCTTCTAACCAAACTCTCTTTTTCAATTTAATCTCGTCACACAAACCACACTCATTTCTTTTTGACTCATGACACTCAATCACTATGGATTAACTTCTTGGGTAGGAAACACTGGTTAACATGAATCCATAGAAGTTCATTTAAGTCCTAGCACAAAGAACCCATGTAATCCTAAAGAACATGTTGCTCAAGATAGATTAACTTGAACTATTAAGACACGAAAAAAACGGGTCAGATATGTGTATGCTCATAGATGTCATCATTAGAATTTGAGCATTTTGAACGTTGAAGATTTTTCAAACAAGTAAATTGAATGAATGAACATGAATACAAGAGACTTGTTTGAAAATCTGACATTGTATAAAAATGATCAGAATCAAATGATATAGCAATTAAGGCTTATGGTAAAAAATAATGGATATGGTCTATATGAAACAAAATATAGACATTCATGAATGAAACGTTTTAGAAATGAATTAACGCTCAATATTCATTAAAGTTTAAGCGGGGTGTCTTACCATCGAAAAGATGTTGCAATTTAGAGACATGGTAAGAACAATTTTAAAGAAGAAGTAAAACCGTTGTGTGTGAATACTTGAAAGTATTTAGAAAAGACAATACGCAAGTATTTATCTTTGGAAACACACGGTTTATAAACATTTCAGCACAAATAAAATGAAAACATTTAAAATCACACTTCCAATTCATGAAATCTGTTTAAGAATTGGGAAGTGGTTTGGAAACACACGGTTTCTATGATTGAAAGTCGTCCTTCTTTCAACCATATATGAGATTAAGATAAGAAATTTAACCTTTTCGTTCAGTCTATAATCTCATGAAGTCAAAGCTTAAAGTCATACTGATATGATCTTGTAAGCATCCTCTCAATTTGCAAAAGTCTCAAAGTCATGTCAAAGCAACTTTATTCACAAATTTATTCAAAAATTAAAAGACATAAAGCAGTAAAACATTGAAAGTACGAGTTCTGATCTGAAGTAATCATAAATCATATCCTTACTCCTTTTTTTGTCCTCATATACTCCCCCTAAAATCATGCATTACAAAAATTTTGCAGTGAAGTAAATGTAAAAATTATATAAACTCCCCCTCAAAATAATATTGATCATCTTAGAATCTTGTCTCACTTCCCCTGAGATCATGAACATGTTAAAGTGCATATATCCTTTCAGAATTAATGATAAAGAAATGATGAAAAATTACAATAAAAGAAACTTTAATAGTTTGGTTTGGTAAACAAATCTGCAATTTGATAATCAGTTTTTACAAAGTAAAGTTCTATTTTACCTTTTTCTACAATATCTTTCATAAAATGATACCTGACATCAATATGCTTTGTTTTAGTATGCTGCACAAGATTAGCTGATATTGCGATAGCGCTCTTCGAGTCACAATAAATCGGTATTTTGACAAACTTGAATCCATAGTCTCGCAGCTGTGTCCTCATCCACAAGACTTGAGAGCAGCAACTGGCAGTACCTACATACTCTGCTTCTGCAGTCGAAGTGGAAACACAAAGTTGTTTCTTTGACACCTAAGTAACGATCTTGTCTCCAAGGAATTGAACATGACCCGATGTGCTCTTCCTTTCTAACATACATACAACATGATCTGCGTCTGAATAAGTAGTTAGCTCAAACCATGTATCCTTAGGATACCACAGACCAAGTTTTGCAGTCCCCTTCAGATATCTAAAAATATGTTTGACAACAGCTAAATGAGAATCTTTAGGATCAGCCTGATATCTTGCACACAAGCATGTTGAAAACATTATATCTGGCCTACTTGAAGTTAGATACATTAAATAACCTATCATTCCTCTATAAGTCCTAACATCAACACTTTTACCCGAAGGATCAATACCAATTTTAGTACCTGGTGCCACTGGGGTTCCAATTGGTTTGCAAGTTTCCATTTTGAATTTCCGAAGAATATCAAAAATGTACTTTGCTTGGTTTATAAAAATCCCCGTTGAAAATTGTTTTTACTTGTAATCCGAGAAAAAAATTCATCTCTCCCATCATACTCATTTGAAATCTAGACACCATCAGGTTTGAAAAATTCTTAGAGTATCTAGGATTTGTAGAACCAAATATTATATCATCAACATATATTTGAATAAGAATTATATCGACTTTTACCTTTTTAATGAATAAAGTGGTATCGACTTTACCTTTCAAGAACCCTGACTTGACCAAGAATTTAGATAAAGCATCATACCAGGCGTGAGGTGCTTGTTTCAGACCATAAAGAGCTTTATCCAAGATGTAGACGTGATTAGTCTTATCTGAATTTACAAACCCTTCTAGCTGAGAGACGTAGACTTCCTCCTTAAGAATACCGTTCAGAACGGCAGTCTTCACATCCTTTTGATAGACAGTGAAGTGTTTATGAGCAGCGTACGCTAGAAATATGCGGATTTCCTTTATACGTGCCACTAGAGAATAAGTCTCATCATAGTCTATGCCTTCCTCTTGCCGGTAACCTTTGGCAACAAGTCTTGCTTTATTTCGAATGACAATACCATCTTCATCCTTCTTGGTCTTGAATACCCATTTAGTGCCGATAACGGTCTTTCCTTCCGGTTTTGGCACTAATATCCAAACCTTCAGGGCTTCGAACTGTTTAACTCTTCTTGCATAGAAGACACCCAATCCGAATCAGCAAGAGCTTATGATACTCGAGTAGGCTCTATCTTGCTGAGGAATGAGTCATGCATACATTGATTTAAGGTTGTTGTCCTAGTTTGCACCGGTTTGTTTAGATCTCCAATTACTTGGTGCAAAGGGTGCTCTTTGGTCCAACGATGTTCATGAGGGAGTGGAGTAGTTGAAGATTGATCATGATGATCATCTAAGAATCCACTATCAGCTTCTTCAGTTTGTTCAATATGAGAGAGGGATTCAGTTGATGTAATTGGTGTAGAAGCTTCAATAGGTACAACTTGTTCAGTCTGTTGATCTGTCCTTACATCACATCCTACCGACTCAGCAACTTCTGGCTCATCATTAATAAATAAAACTTCAACTATTGGAGTAGGCATTTGAATTGGAATTTTTTGCTGAATCGGGGAATTTGATTAAGTAGAAACATCTGATGTGGTTGGATGAGTAATCATTGAATCTTCAATCCTGTCAACCACAACAGGTTTAGTCACTTTAGACCCAAGAAATTCATCATAAAACAATTCAAATAAATAATCTAAATCAGATAAATGGTTAGTAGACGATGATGCTTCATCTGATTTGTTCTTTTCAGGTATAGGTTCTGAACTGAGTTGTCCAGAAGCTAGCATTCCAGTTATCACGGGTTCTGAACTGACTAGTTCATAAGCCATCTCCTCATCGAATGTGACATTTATGCTCTCAATAACAGTCTTTGACTTCTTCAAATAAATCTCGATATGCAGCAGATGTAGAAGAATATCCAATGAAGAGGCCCTCATCTGCCTTAGCACTGAACTTGTTGAGGTTCTCTCTGTCGTTTGGAACAAAACACTTACAACAAAAAATATGAATATATTTGATGGTTGGTGTTCGGTTTTTGATCAACGCATATGGAGTCTTTTAAAATATGCGGTGTATCATGGAATGGTTTTGAGTATAGCACACAGTCGAAATAGCTTCTGCCCACAGAAACTGAGGTAAATCTGATTGGCTGAGCATAGTGCTAGCGGCCTCGACTAGCGTTCGATTTCACCTTTCAACTACTCCATTTTGTTTGGGCGTACGAGCAGCAGAGTATTGATGTGATATCCCAACCGATTCGAGATACTCTTCAAAAATTCTGTTTTTGAACTCTGTGCCGTTATCATTTATGATAAGCTTGACTGGTTTCTGTAAATTCACCTGGGTCGTCTTGAGAAATGTGATGAGTACTTCGGGTGTCTCATCTTTTGAACGTAGAAACTTGACCCACGTAGTCGTCCACGATAACTAGAACATATTTCTTTCCACCTAAGTTTTGCGTTCGCATCGGACCACAGTGATCCATATGTAACAACTCTAATGGAGAACTTGTACTAGGTTCAGGCTTCGGTTTGTGTGGAGCTCTCTTCATCTTCCCTTTTTCACACGCTGCACAAAAGTGTTCCTTTTCGTATCTCAACTCAGGAAGTCCATTCACCAATTTACCTTTGACCTGTTTGTTTATGTAGCGAAAATTCTGATGAGAAAGCCATCGATGCCATAACCCCTTTGACAAATTAATTGTGTAGAGGTTTGACTTTCGAGTTCCAAGTAAGAGTTCTTTGCCGTCTTCAGTACACACCGAGCAACTCTTAGCCTTGAAATTTACCTCTAATCCTTTGTCACAGAACTAGCCAATATTGAATAGGTTGTTCCCTAATCCTTCAACATAGCTCACATTTGTAATCGTCACTTTGTCGTGTACCACGTCACCAAATCCCAAAATTAGCGAGAACTGGTCATTTCCAAACCTAACTGTTCCGCAATACTTCTCTGTATAATTAGATAACATATTTTTTTTCCCAATCATATGCTTGGAACAACCACTATCCAAGTACCACATATGACGGGTCTGCACATGAGAAAATCATGAAACAAGAGGCTTAGGTACCCATTTAAAAATGGGACCTATAATGTTAGCACAAGTAGATTTTGGCATCCATTTAAAAATAGACCCTTTTGCTCTTTGAAAAACATTTGAAGCATAGGAACGATAAGAATATACATGATATGAGCCCAACCAATCATCAGAATATTTCCAAGACTCAGAATCATTTCTATTATAAACATAAAACTTTCTAGCAAACGAAGATAACTGGAATAATTGCTTCATAGAATATTTCTTGTAAGAAGTTACAATTTTGGTTTTGAAAAAGCAATATTCACAATTACATCCTTTTTACTATCAGTATCTTCATTACAATCAGAATTAGAAGATGATTTCACAATCTCGTCCATCTTCTCCTTTGGTTGCCATTCAGATTTAACTCCATGTCTTTTCCTTTTCATATCTAAAAATTTTGAAATTTTAGAGTTAGATGTGTGAGAATCAACAGAATGCTTCTTCTTTGGCTTACCAGTGATGTTCAGTTTCTGTGAATGCCCTGATTTCTTCTTCTTACCTTTGGCAACTTTGGTTTTCACTGGAACTGATTTATCAACTTTCGTTGATGTTTCACCTTTTTCATATAAACTCGGTAATCCAAAAGAATTTATCACAAACTTTGAATGATCAGGAAGTTTAGTATCAAAATCAAATTGAGCTACACATTCATCTACAACACCATCAGAGTTTAAGAAATCAAACTCATCATCAAGTAAACCAGACATATCATCAGGTTTTGAAGCCTTAGCAGATTTAGAAAAATCAGAATTTTTCAAAACAGTGAAGAACACAGTTTGTTCTAAATCCATCAAAATTCTTTCTTCTATCAAAGTATTCTCGAGTTCAGAAATTTTACTTTCCAACACAAGAGGAGGAACGTAAAGCTTACCTTCGATAGGTTTAGCCTCTAACTCTTTTGAGGAATAACTCTCAAAATACTCATCAGAAAGAAATTTTGATTTATCAGAATTGTAACTGTTACTCAACCTCTCATAACGAAATGGAAGTTGAATTTTAGTTGTGTTCTTTCTTTTCTCGTATTCCTTGACTTCATCTTCTTCAGATAGTTTAGTCCACTCAACTTTAAGTTCAGGATATTTTGATGCCAGTTTTAGAAATCCGAAATCATAAAGAGCAGGCACTGATGATATACCCTTTTTAAGATAGTGTGGATTCTCATAACCGAGTCCCTAACACTCTTTGTTCTCTTTGGGTGTGTTTAGATGAATGTTTTGCTCATCTTGACCCAAAGTATATAACTTCCCTTCCAAAGCATTCACTTTTTCAAGTAAGATTTGTTCTCTTTTGAAAGTGAAGAATACATTTTATTAAGCTCTTTTGATTCAAACTCACACAATCTAAACTTTGAAATACTTTTAGATAATGCTTTGTGAATTATAGTCTTCTCTTTCGCGCTGGTGTCAATGTTTTTATGTAAAGCTTCAATCAAAACATCCTTCTCAGCAATATCATTGCTAAGTTTATGTATTGATTGATTTTTATCTTTAATGACACCTTCTTCACGCTTAAGTTTAGACTCTAATTCTTGGAGTTTAATAATCATAGCATGCATTTGATTTAAAAAATCTGATTCAGTCATATTACATACCTCTTCATTTTCCTCTTCTTCTGAATCAGCTCCATCTTCAGCCTCATCCACGTTTTTTCCCATTAGGCAAATATGAGCTGTCGATTCTTTCTCAACCTCCTTATATGAGTGATCTAGCTAGTATTCATCCTCAGCCATTAATGCTTTTCCAGCTTCCTACTTCTTTGCCAAAAGCATCTTGTTTTTGTAGTACTCTGAATTTCGAACTTTTGGCTTTCGACAGTCTTTAGCAAAATGTCCAAGCTTACCACAGTTGTAGCATTTGGTAGATTCTGGCTGTTTCTTGTTAGAGCATAAATCTGTTGGATACAAGATCAAGAATACTGAAGGTCAAAGTTAAGAAAGTCAAAGATAAAGAAAGTCAAATCTCATTAAAAGTCAAAGTCTTTTGTAATAAAAGTCAATGTATTAGTTTAGTTCTTTTTTGTTGTTTCCTTGTTTTAAAGGGTAGTATAAATAGTTTTCTCTTTGTATTTTCATTAGTTAGTTGAGTTACAAGAGATCAGATTTTAGAGTGAGTTCTAGAGAGTTCTAGAGAGGGAAAGTGTAATTTGAGAAATCAAGTAATCAAACAGGTAATTTGATTGTTCAATTTTGTTTGTTTGATTGTGTTATAGATTAGAAACTAGAATCAGGGACACACAATTGGTATCAGAGCAGATCCAAAGGTGAAATCAGATCAAGAAAAATCAAGAATTCGAGTTACTGTTCATCGTCTCTGTGGTCGTACTGTTAAGAATCAAATTTTGAGTTTGAGAGTGTTTTTGTAGCAGTTTTTGATTAGGTTTTGATCGCAAAGTGTACTAGATCGAGTATTTGTATGTTAATTTCAGTATTGCACTGTAAATCATATGAATTTTGTAATTTTTGTTGAGTTTTTGTTCTTGAGTCGTAAGTCACTGTTTCATTGATCTTTTTGTATTGTAAGTGATTGTTTGTAAGTTTCTTGAGTTGTAATATGTTCTAGCATTATAATCGAGCATCAATTCAAAGTTACAGTTCAATTGGACAAAGTTTAGATTGAATTCAGATGAAAAACTCAGGTTTTTGGGTCGACAGTAGGAAGAACGCGCTAGATCGCTAGAACGCGCAAGTTCTTCGTGGAACGCGCAAGGTGCATCCGCAAGAACGCGCAAGTCGAAGAAAAGATATTGGTCAAAATGCGCAAGTAACGACTAGCGAGTTTTAAAAACACGCTAGTTGAAGTCTACGAGTTTGGAAAAGTTATAAAAATTTCTAAGGACCAGAACGTGCTAGTAGTGGCCAGCGAGTTCTTCAAACTCGCTAATCAAAGCTAGCGAGTTTCAGAAGGAATAGTGATTAGCGAGTTCATCGACCTGCGAGTTTGAAGATTCAAGAAATTATTCTAAGTGTTGAAACGCGCAAGAGTGGCTAGCGAGTTTAGTTCAAACGCGCAAGCTTCGATTTGCGAGTTTGGGAAACGCGCACATCACAGTTAGCGAGTTCTAGTATGAACAGTGGTTAGCGAGTTCAGGCGCTTGCGAGTTTCGTCGATCTGCGTGTTTCATCTACGAGTTTGATCTGCGTATTTGCTTGCGAGTTTCTCAAAACGCGCAAATACCTGCGAGTTTTCTTGCGAGTTTACTTGCGAGTTTGTCTGCGCGTTTGGTTGAGAATTTATAGAACGCGCAAGTCTTAGTCTGCGAGTTCTTCAGTCTGCGAGTTTTAGGCCTTGCGAGTTCTGACACTTAAGGGGGACATAGTTCTTTTTGTGATTAAAATTTCTGATTTTATATTTCAAGTTTTCTGTATTTTCTTGATTGTTTCATTTGGACTAACGATCAGTTCTAGTTTCTTATTGATATATTTTTCAAACAAGTTTATACAAGATGACTTCCAAATATGCTCTTTCAATTGGAACCGATGTTAAACCTCCAGTTTTATTGAAAGGCGAATATGAGCAATGGAAAGACAGATTCTTGGATTTCGTGGATCGGCATTCAAATGGAGAGAATATTTTACTGTCTATCACTGAAGGTCCAATGGCTCCAATTACAGTTCAGATACCTGATGTTGACTCTTCTGATAGTGAAGATGGAACTGAAGACCGAGAGCAAAAGATGAAAACAGTGACAGTGGATATTTCTCAATATTCTGAAGAGCAGAAAAGCCGATACAAAGCAGATAAACAAGCGAGATCTTTACTTCTTCAAAGCATCCCAAACGAGATCTACATCAAGATTGACAATTATAAAGCCAATGCAAAGAAGATGTGGGATCAATTACAAAAGATGATGATGGGATCAAAGGTCGGAAACCAGATAAAAGTGGCAAACTGCATAAATAGCTATGAGGAGTTCAAAGCGAAGGAGAATGAGAGTCTGGAAGATACTTATCAGAGGTTTATGTTGCTTCTGAACGAGTTAACAAAGAACAAAGTTAAGAAGAAGCAACTGGAAAACAATGTCAAATTCTTGAGTATCTTACGTCCAGAGTGGAAGAAGCATACAAGAAGAATGAAGCAAATGAAGGATTTGAATGAAATTCCTTTACATGAGGTATATGAGACTTTGAAACAGAATGAAGAAGAGGTTGAAGAGAAAAGAGCTGAAAAGAAGAAAGCAGTACAAGCTTCTGATCCTATTGCCTTAGTAGCTGGAGAGAAGTTGAAAGAAAAGAAAGAGAAGAAAGAAAAGAAAAAGAAGATAGTTCTTACAACTTCTGAGTCAGATTCTGTTTCAGATAGTGATGATGGCGAGAGTCTGAAACAAGCTATGATTTTGCTGACCCGTGCCTTTCAGAAGAAATTTTATAAGAAGCCGGGATCAAATTCTCAACGGCGTTCTTCTTCGAGTTCAAAGAACCATGAACACCGGGAAAGGGTGGAAGGAAAAAGGTATGAAGAGCAAAGATATGTGGAGAAGAAACCGGATGAGAAGAAGAAGTTTGTGAATGATTACACCGCTGTTGAAAAGCTTTCAACTGATTCAATCAAATGCTATAACTGCGGCAAGTTGGGTCATTATGCCAAAGAGTGTCGGAAGCCGAAAGTACGCAACTCTCAGTACTATCAGAACAAGTTGCTTTTGGCAAGACAACAGGAAGCTGGTATTGCTCTAATGGCTGAAGATGAGTTTTGGTTGGATCATTCTGAGGATGAAGGTGAAGAGAAAGAAGAAAATGCTCATATCTGTCTCATGGGCAAAGAAGAAAAAGATGATGAGTCAGATGATGAAGAAGTGAATGAGGTATTAAACTTAACTCCAAACGATTTCATTACCAAGTTGGAAACCATGGTGGTTGAGCTTCAAAATTTACAAAATAATCTGAAAAATGAAAAGGAAAAGGTTGCTAAAAAGAACAAGAAGATCTTTGAACTTAATACTTATGTTATTTCAAACAAAGATCTAATTGATTCTTTACGCAAATCTGATTCTGATTCTAAATCTAAAGTAGATGATTTTGAAAAGAAGATTTCTGAGTTTGAAGGTAAATTAAATAAATATGAGTTTGAGAAAAATGAATCTGCACTAACTATTTATAAACTGCAGGTTGAAAACAAGAATTTGAACAAGAAGGTAAATGGTCTGGAAGTTAAACTTTATAAAAGAGATCAAACAGATCAAACCATCTTTCTTAATACTCCTAATGAAGAGGTAGATGTTAAGCAAAGATGGGGACTTGGTTTTAACAACCCCCATTATCTTGAGAAAGCTATCAGAAAACAGCCGGCACTTTATAACTTTGATTTTCTTGCCTGTGCTGATAAACACATTCATTTGAAACCCAAATTTGTTACCAAATTGTCAGATGAAGATGAGGCCAAAGAAACTGAAAACAGAAAGAATAAAAAGAAAATGCAACTACCATTTAACTATGTCAAGTTAAATGATAGTTATCTTTCAGAAACACCGAAAGTTCTTTCCAAAGACTATTTTGTTAGTTATTCCGCATCTGAGATGAAGGCAAAACCTGCGATTGCAAAGGTTTATGTTCCTACATCTATTCTTGAAAGCAAAATAGTTGAACTTGAAAATGTTTTATCTGATGAAAAACTTTTGGTTGATATAGAACAAAGTGTGTTTTCTACAGTTATAAAGAACACTGTTTTTCAAGAAAAATCGACAAAGTGTTATACAGTTTCAAAGGAATCTCAAATTTTCTCTGATAATTCTGATGACTAATTTGAGTCTGCAAATGATTCTTTTAATTCTGATGATGGGAGCATGGAAGAATCTGATATGTTTGAAATTCATTCTAAACTTCCTGATCATTCTACTTGTCTTGAAAATGACAAAGTGTTATCAAGTGGTGTTAGTAATGACAAAGTTTCTGTAACTACTGATTACTATGCTAATGGTAAGAAACATAAGAAGCGGCGATTACAGAAACAGAAATACACTGGTACACAAAAGAAACCTCAGTCACAGAAATCTATTTTTCCTAATAAATCTACATCTTATGTTTCAGATTTAAGGAAGAAAAAGCTGAAAGGTCAATCCAAATGGAGACCAAAACAGAAGGATGCTGAGATAGCTGAATCAGTTACTGATAATTCTTGTACTAAATCTATTAGTAGTGATTCTGATGTAGTTGATCAATGTGCTTCTCATAAACAAAACCTTGTAACTTCTTACAAGCGTTATTCAATAAAGCAGTTGATTCAATTATCTCCTATTACTACTAAATTTCATCATAATTATCGGAAAACTGACTTTGCTTATTCTCATGATTCTTCTGATTGGTATGGATCTTATCATGTATATTCTTCAAAGTCAAATGTTTGTAAAAGTTTTCAAAAGAACAGAGGGTCCATTTTTAAGTGGATGCCAAAATCTTGTACTAATCTGTTAGGGCCCGTTTTTAAATGGGTACCTAAATCTATTATTGCCTGATTTCTCTTGCACACCCGACATATGTGGTACTTGGATAGTGGATGTTCCAAGCATATGACTGGGCAAAAAGCTTTATTGTCTAACTATACAGAGAAATTCAGTGGAAATGTCAAATTTGGAAACGATCAGCTTTCACCTATTTTAGGATATGGTGATATCATACAAGACAACATAACGATCAGTAAAGTGAGTTATGTCGAAGGCTTGGGGCACAACTTATTCAACATTGGTCAATTCTGCGATAAAGGGTTAGAGGTTAACTTCAAGTCTAAGAGTTGCTCTGTTCGTACTGAAGACGGAACGGAACTCTTGGGTGGACATCGAAAGACAAACCTCTACACCATCAACTTGTCCAAAGTTCAAATTGACAATCAGGTATGCTTGATGACAAAAGCTACACAGCAACAAAGTTGGCTCTGGCATAGACGGTTATCTCACTTGAACTTTCGTTACATCAACAAGCTGGTTCGTGGAAAATTGGTAAAGGGACTTCCTGAGCTGAAATACGAGAAAGAACATTTATGCGCAGCTTGTGAGAAGGGTAAGATGAAGAGAGCCGCACACAAACCGAAGCCTGAACCAAGCACTAGTTCTCCGTTAGAATTGCTACACATGGATTTATGTGGTCCAATGAGAACTCAGAGTTTGGGTGGTAAGAAATACGTGTTGGTAATTGTGGACGATTACTCCAGATACACGTGGGTCAAATTTCTTCGTTAAAAAGATGAGACACCGGAAGTTCTCATTTCATTCTTAAATATGACCCAGGTGAAACTGCAGCGACAAGTCAAGTTCCTTCGAACTGACAATGGCACAGAATTCAAAAACAAGATTGTTGATGAATATCTCGATTCAGTTGGGATTTCACATCAGTTTTCTGCTGCTAGAACGCCTCAACAAAATGGAGTAGTAGAAAGACGGAATCGAATGCTAGTCGAGGCCGCTCGGACTATGCTTAGTCAATCGGATCTACCTCTATTTTTGTGGGCTGAAGCTGTGTCGACTGCATGCCATACTCAAAATCGTTCCATGATACACTGCCAATTTCAAAAGACTCCATATGAGCTGATCAACAACAGAACACCAACTATTAAATATTTTCACATATTTGGGTGTAAATGTTTTGTGCGTAACGACAGAGAGAGTCTGAATAAATTCAGTGCTAAAGCGGACGAAGGCATCTTTATCGGTTATTCTTCAACTTCTGCTGCATATCGTGTTTATCTAAAGAAGTCGAAGACAGTTGTGGAGAGCGTCAATGTTACATTTGATGAAGAGATGGCTTCTGATCATCTTAGTTCAGAACCCGTTATTACTGGTGTATTAGCTTCTAGGCAGATCAGTCTAGAACCTGTTTCTACAGCGACAAATTCGGATAACGCTTCTACATTTACTTCACATTTAACTGATTTCGATTTGTTATTTGAATTCTTTTATGATGAGTTTCTAGGATCTAATATACCTAAATCTGCTGTGACTGACAGGTTTGAAGATACAAGTTGTCATCATCCAGTCACTTCAGAGGTCATTACTGAACAAGTATCCCCCGTTCAGTCAGAAACTCATATTCCTATTGTTACTCCTACAGTTGAAGATGAACAAGCAAATGTTGAGCCAGAAGTAACTATTTCAGTTGGGTGTACTACATTGTCTATTCAGCAGTCTGTTCCTGTTGTCCCAACTGATACTTCTGCAACTGATATTTCAACTGAAAAACTCCCTCCTGTAATTCAAACTGAAGATTTTGAAAGTGGATTTCAAGATGATGATCATGTTCAGAATTTATCTATTCCACTCCAACATGAGCATCGCTGGACCAAGGACCATCCATTACATCAAGTAATTGGAGATGTTGACAAGCCTGTTCAAACAAGGTCAGCGACTATTAATCAGTGTATGCATGACTCGTTCCTCAGCAAGATTGAGCCAACTCGAGTAGCCGAGGCTCTTGCTGATTCGGACTGGGTATCTGCAATGCAAGAAGAGCTCAATCAGTTTGAAGCCCTATAGGTTTGGAGATTAGTTCCTAAGCCTGAAGGAAAGACCGTGATAGGAATTAAGTGGGTATTCAAGAATAAAAAGGATGAAGATGGTGTCGTCATCAGAAACAAAGCTAGACTTGTTTCCAAAGGCTACCGGAAAGAGGAAGGTATCGATTATGACGAGACGTATGCTCCAGTAGCGCATAGAGGCAATCAGAATATTTCTCGCCTACGCCGCTCATAAGAACTTCACAGTCTTTCAGATGGATGTGAAAACAGCTTTTCTGAACGACATTCTTAAAGAAGAAGTGTATGTGTCTCAACCAGAAGGGTTCGTTAATCCAGATAAGCCAGATCATGTCTACATTTTGGACAAAGCCCTTTATGGATTAAAGCAAGCCCCTCGAGCCTGGTATGACGTCTTATCCAAATTCTTGGTCAAGTCTGGTTTCTCTAAAGGTAAGATCGACACTACTTTATTCATAAAGAAAGAAAAAGCTGATATTATACTTATTCAGATTTATGTTGATGATATAATATTTGGTTCTACTAATCCAAAATATTGCAAAAACTTTTCTAACCTCATGGTGTCACGTTTTCAAATGAGTATGATGGGAGAGATGAATTTCTTTCTTGGATTACAAGTTAAACAACTTTCTACGGGGATTTTTATCAATCAGTCTAAGTACATTTTGGACATTCTTCGGAAGTACAAAATGGAAGATTGCAAATCTATTGGCACCCCGATGGCACCAGGAACTAAGATTCACGCTGATCCTTCGGGTACAAGTGTTGATCTTAGAACTTATAGAGGTATGATTGGTTCTTTGATGTATCTTACATCGAGCAGACCAGATATTATGTTCTCAACATGTCTTTGTTCTAGATATCAAGCTGCTCCCAAAGAATCCCATTTGGCCACTGTCAAACGGATTTTTAGATATCTGAAGGGGACTGCAGACCTTGGTTTGTGGTATCCTAAGGATACAGGGTTTCAACTGACTGCATATTCAGATGCAGATCATGCAGGTTGTATGTTGGATAGAAAGAGTACTTCTAGTCACGTTCAATTTCTTGGAGACAAGCTCGTTAGTTGGGCTTCAAAGAAACAGTTATGCGTTTCCACATCGACTGCTGAAGCAGAGTATGTAGCTGCTGCCAGTTGCTGCTCTCAAGTCTTGTGGATGCGAACACAACTACGAGACTATGGATTCAAGTATGACAAAATTCCAATCTACTGTGACTCGAAGAGTGCGATTGCCATATCTGCTAATCCTGTCCAGCATACGAAAACCAAACACATTGATGTAAGGTATCATTTTATAAAAGATAATGTTGAAAAAGGAACAATTGAACTTTATTTTGTAAAAACAGATTATCAACTTGCAGATTTATTTACCAAACCCTTAGATGAAAAGAGATTTAATTTTCTTGTCTCTAAGCTTGGTATGTTAAATTTTAAGACATAATCAGTTGTTACCTACTAAAGTTACAAATTGTTATTTTTTGTCATTTTCTTTATTTTTTATTTCTGAAAGATACCTGCACTTTAATTGTTTGCTCATGATCTCAGGAGGAGTTAGAGAAGGTTTTAAATGATCTACATTCATTTGAGGGGGAGCAAAACTAATTTCTGCATTTTACTTAACTGACAAAATTTTTGTGATGCATGATTTTAGGGGGAGCTTATCAAAAGGAGTGAGACTATGATTTCTGATTACTTCAGATCAGAACTCGTATCTTAAAAGTTTTATTGCTTTACGTCGTTTATTTTCGAATAAATTTTGTGAATAAATGTTTGACTAGACTTTGAGACTTACAGGATGAGAGAAGCTGACACGATCATATCTACATGACTACAGTTGACTTTCTGAGATTTAAGATTGAGTGACAAGGTAAATTTTTTTTTTATCTTAATCTCACATATATCTGAAAGAAGGACAACTTTCAGGTATAGAAAACATGTTCTTAAATGTTCAAACCACTTCCCGATTCTTAAACAGATTTTATAATTTGGAAGTGTGATTTTAAATGTTTTCATTTTAATTTTTGTGCTTAATTGATAAACAAACCGTGTGTTTTCAAAGATAATTACTTGTGTATTGTCTTTTTTATATACTTTCAAGTATTCACACACACCGGTTTAAATTTTTGTTCAAAATGTTCTTACCACGTCTCTAAATTGAAACTATTTTTCTTCAATGGTAAGACACCCCGTTTGTATTTCAAAGAATTTTGAGTGATATTTCATTTCAAAGCGTTTCGTTCAAGAATGTTTGTATATTGTTTCGTATAGACAAATATCCATTATTCTTGACCATAAGCCTTAATTGTTATATCATTCATTTCTGATCAGTTTAATACAATGTCAGATTTTCAAACAAGTCTTTTACATTCATGTTCATTCATTCAATTTCCTTGTTTGAAAATACTTCAATGTTTTAAAATGCTCAAATCTTCATGATTATATTTTATGAGCATACATTCATCTGGCATTTGTATATGCGTTTTACTGAAAAAGTTAAACCATTTGAGCAACTCATGCTTTATAGGAACTTAGGTTCTTTGTGCTAGGAATTAACTAAACTTCTATGGATTCACGTTAACCAGTGTTTCCTACCCATGAAGTTAATCCCTTAGTGATTGAGTGTGAGGAATCAAAAGAAATGAGTGTGGGTGTGATGAGGTAAAATGGAAAAGAGAGTTTGGTTAGTAATGAGCTTATTGATTAAAAAGAAAGAGGGTGAGAGATCAGAGTAAAAGAATATCAAACTCTGCACCAACTACTTTCTGAGCTGGGCAGCCACATTACTAGCGTTTCACAACTCTTTGGTGAACGTTATTGAAACAGGCAAATAGCCCATGCCAACTCTTGCTTAAACCCCACCAACCACTCATTTTCTTCTCAAAAAGAAAATGTTTCACATTTTCAAGGGGACGCAACATATAATCTATCTGATTTTCATTTGGAAAATCTGGATATTGAAAAAGAAGGAAGTCTGCCCCACCTTCGCACTTCAATCATGCACTTAGAGTCTGTGTTTATCTACTGTTGTCTCAGTGCTTTACACTATGTTGAGCCTTATAAAAGCAATTATTCGTGCTTAATTCTTTCTACACATGCACGAGCACACAAAGAGTTTGTTTCTTTGTCATAACATTCATAGAAATTGCCTTTGTGGTATTTCGATGATTGGATGGAAGCCCTGGGGGAGTGAACATCAAAAAGCTCCTTTATATTGTGTATTCGTTACACAAAGTGACTTTGTGTTACTGACAGGCATATTAACTGATTCATCTGTTGATTCAGGAGTTACATATTCGTTTTTTTTTTTTGTCTGGATTTGCAAAGATCTAGATGAAACCTTGGTTATCGATCACAGAATCAGAGGCTCTTGACAGATCAGAATGGTTAAAGACATTTCTTGGACGACAAAGTTTTGATGATATCAATGCTCAAATCATCAAAAAGGGGGAGATGATATGAAGAAATGTATTGTGGAGATGGTATGAAGAAATGTTAAAGTTTTTGAAGATAATGGGAGATGATTTCAAAGTTCAAAGTAAAGATTTGAAGTTTTGATAAAGATTCAAAGAATTTCTGAAGATTTTGAGGAAATTTTCTATGAAGATTATCTGCTAAAGCATTCGAGCTGATTCTGAAGATAATTTCTTTCCAAAGTCTGAAAGTGTTGTGTGAAAGTTTTGAGAAAATTGTTATTCGTTTGAAGAAAGCTTTGGAAAGAAGACCATCAAAGTAAAAGGGGAGATTGTTTTTGACAGAGCTTAAAGTGAAGACTGAATTGCTAGATCTTTCAACAGTGATCTTGAATCCAAAGGGGGGAGATTGTTAGAGCATAAATCTGTTGGATACAAGATCAAGAATACTGAAGGTCAAAGTTGAGAAAGTCAAAGATAAAGAAAGTCAAATCTCATTAAAAGTCAAAGTCTTTTGTAATAAAAGTCAATGTATTAGTTTAGTTGTTTTTTGTTGTTTCCTTGTTTTAAAGGGTAGTATAAATAGTTTTCTCTTTGTATTTTCATTAGTTAGTTGAGTTACAAGAGATCAGATTTTAGAGAGAGAGAGAGAGAGAGAGTTCTAGAGAGAGAAAGTGTAATTTGAGAAATCAAGTAATCAAACAGGTAATTTGATTGTTCAATTTTGTTTGTTTGATTGTGTTATAGATTAGAAACTAGAATCAGGGACACACATTTCTTCTCTTCTATTTTGTATGGCTTCTCATTAGATCTATTTTCCTCAATTCTTTTTCCTTCTACTTTCTCCTTGCGTTCATAATTTCTGGAACCAGATGAATACCTCTGACCGTTCGAGCTTGGCTTTTTATAGAATTTCTTTTGAAAATCCTTAGTCAACATAAGCATAGCTTGCTACAGATTCTCACAATCATCAGAATCAGAGTTATCCTCACTTTTAGCCTCTTCTAATTCAGAAACTATGACTTTCTTTTTCTTCTTCAAACTCACTGAATTATTCTTTAGAACAAGAGCAATAGGATCACTAACTGCTTTATCAGCCTTTTTCTTCTCCTCTTTAATCTCATCCACTTCTTCCCTCATTTTGTCTAAGAGTTTCATAGACTTCATGAAGTGGTATTTCATTTAAATCCATCATCTGCTTCATCTGCCTGGTAAATCTCTTCCACTCTTGGTGAAGTATGTTGAGGAATTTGACATTCAGTTCAATCTGTGACTTTTTGACTTTGTTCTTGCTTAGCTCATTTAGCAAGGTCACAAATCTGTCTTAAGTTGCCTCTAGAGAATCACCATCCTTGGCCTTGAATTTTTCATAACTGTTGAGAGAGTTGGAGATTTTGAGCTGATTACCAACTTTTGATCCTAACATCATTTTCTCCAATTGATCCCACATTTCCTTTCTAGTACCATTGTAGCTATCAATCTTGACATAGACTTCATTTGGGATGCCTTGTAAAATAAATGATTTTGCCAGTCTATCAACTTTATCCCTCTTTTTCTGCTCTTCAGTATAATCCTCTTTTGGCATGGATACTCTCTCTGTTCACCTCCTATTACTTCATGAATCTTCATAGGAGTTTTCATGACTCCTTCCAAAGATTCCATGATAAGTTCACCCAAATCATGTCTTTCAATAAAGTCTTTGAACCGGTCTTTCCATTGCTCGTATGCACCTTTAAAGAGAACTGGAGGCTTTACATCAGTTCCTATAGCGAGAGCTTCCCTTGATGACATCCTGTTTGAAAAATATGCAATAAGAAACTTGAAACTAACCGTTAGTCCAAATGAAATCAAGTAAAATACATAAAAACTTGAAATAAGATTCAGAACTGCAATTTCCAAAAATCAACAAGTTTAGAAATCGCAAACTACATGGAAATGAAAGAAATTCGCAAACTACAAGGAAATGAAAGAAATTCGCAAGAAATTCTTTGAAACACTTAGAATTCGCAAGTGGATAGAAACAATAACATAATTCGCAATCAACAACTTCAGAATTCGTAAACATACAAAATTCGCAAGAAACAACTTCAGAATTAGTAAACACACAGAACTCCTAAAGAATTCGTAAAATTGAATGCAAAACCTTTTCTTTTCGCAAGAAGCACCTGCGGAAACTTAAGGATTCTGCGAATTCTAGGCACAATTACTTCTGCGAATTCTAGAAAATAATCAGACAGACTAATACGAATCCTTAAGGAATCTCAACACAATAGCCTGTGAATTTTAGAACATTCACAATCAATACACTAGCGAATCCTTCACTTGGAAATTTTCAGAAATCTAATAACTCTGCGAAAATCAATGATCTACGAAAACTCAATCTGCGAGTTCTTCATGGCTCTGGTTGCGAGTTCTTCAAATCTAGTTGCGAGTTCTTCAACATTCAAAGAAAAACCAAACTGATTTGCCCAAAAACCTATCTAGACATCAAATTACAGACTGAAACTTTGAGAATTTGATTACCGAGACATCTAGAATCTAATTCTAGCACTGAATTTCAATCTTAATCACAAACTATTACAATTCGACTTAAAATCAATGCATCGACTTGTGAAAATTCAAACTTGACAAGATTAACAATTCAAGATCAATTACAGTGCAATTCATCAATTAACCTACACAAGATTGATCAAAAACACTATTCGAAACAAATGAACTCGATTACAACATGAAATTTACACAAATACTCAAAATTGAATTTTCAACCCAATGTAACAGTGTCGAAGTCTAATTTTTCTTAATTTCTATCTAGATCAGCTCTGATACCAATTGTGTGTCCTTGAAATTCAATTTCTTATCACAAAAAAATCAATCAAACAAAATGAATTAACTACCTGTTTAGATTCAAATTCACAATTCAAAGATTACAAATCAATTTCTCACTTTCTCTCTCTAAACGTATCTTTCTCTCTCTATAAACTCTCTCTCTCTGAATTTGAACACAATCTCTAGTCATCTATCTATTAAACAACGAAACAACTATTTATACCTAACAACTTAAACAAGACAAAGCTAAACAAAACAATACAGATACTTTGACTTTTATTACACTTTGACTTTGACTTTCACTGAGAGTTAACTTTCCATCTTTGACTTTCTTGAACTTTTGACCTCCAATCTTCATGATCTTGTATCCAACATAATTATGCTCTAAAAAAATTACTAAAGGGGAAGCAAGTTGCTGAACCTGAGCCAGAACAGAGAGAACCAGTGTTACCAACTCTACCATCTATCACACCGAATCCTTCTGATCTTTCTATTGATGAGCTCAAGTCTTTGATTCTCGCAAAACTTTTCTCTCAAGCTCCAGACAATCAACAAGATGCCGACTTATTCACAATTCTACATTCCCATCATCAACAACAACAACAACAACAACAACCACCTTCAGATGCAGATATACTCAAGGCCTAGACTCTACGAAATCAAGCATTTCAGTTATCATGTTAGACTCAGGCAGCTGTTAAAGTTACCAGGCATGACAATGGTCATGATCATGAGGGGGAGACACAAGGAGAACAGTCTGCAGCCGAAAGACAATTGGTTGTAGTAGAAAGTGTTGTGCCCATTAGTACCGTACCCGGACAGAAAAGTTCCAGCAGTCAAGGTACTGGTACAAGTCAAAGAGCTCATGATGAAGAAATGTTGGAGAAAGGAGTATCAAAGAGCTTGGTTGTATACATTGTTGATAACGAGTCAAGGGTTGAAAAGCCTAAGACTTCTACGTGTGAAGAGGTTATGGAGGCTATGGGCATCTCATCTTGCACTGTTATAGATGTTGATGATCTGGACACAGATGAACAAGCAATTGCCAAGTATATGCTATTCTGGAAGATGATAGTAAAAGGTGAATGAGTAATAGATTTTGGCCTTCAAGATGCAAATCAATAAGAGAATACTGTGAATGTCGAAGAGTTTGTCAGGAATGTCTCAGAAGGAGATGTACCAGGAAGTGTTCTAGATGAAAACATTTTTTAAGATGTTTTTGGTGCTTACTTCAGAATGGATGAAGATGAAGATGAATATGACGAAGTTGAACCAGCACAACCTGCTGAACAAGAACAAGTGACTGTGGCAACTCAAGTAGATGAGCCATACATACCTACTGCCATTTTATTGGTTTCTTTGGATAGAAACTGTGTTTTCCCTTCTCCTGGTGACGCTACAACTCCAACCACTCAGAACGTTGCTTTGCCTTTGGAAAAATTAGTCGAAAGAGTGTTGAAAAGAAATGTCTTAGATCCTACAACTCTAATAGTGATTGATATGGAAGAACTAAGGAAATCTTTGAGAAACTAAAGAAGAAAGATTGAGATAGAAGAGAGAAAAAGAAAGAGGGAAACTAAGGAGAGAGAAGAAAGAGAGAGAGCTGAAAAAGAAAGAGCAGAGCCTGAAGCTCTACCTTACATCAGAAATCCCGATAGCCTAGGAATCTTAAGTGGAGTTGAACGTCCAAAGCCAGTATTTGTAACTCCTATGGAACCAGAAACTCTAGCAAAGAAACATCAGGACAGTTAAGAAGGTCCCTCTGCTCCTGTCAGAGTTGGATCTACTCCATTTACCGGGTATGATGAACAAGGTACGTCTCTCGAACTTATCAGACTAATCAGAAAATCTCTTAGGGTTCTGTTTCTCGAAGAATCCATCAGAATCATTATCAAAGAACAATTAAAGATTGATGTGTGCAAGCTATATGGAATTATTGACAAACCCCTGGACTATTAAAGAAACTACCTCAAGTTCATTGAAAACTTCTCAAGAACAAAAGTTTATGTTCGTAGAGCTGGAATCCTACAGATAAAAAAAGTAAGAATGTTGAGCTACTTTTCGGTCTGGTATCCGGAATTTGACGTTCAAAGGAGAGATCTACAGGTGTCAACCTTTAGTGAAGCAGACTTTGAGAATTTGAATGTGGCAGATCTGGAATTTATCTACCATGACTTCAGAAACAGAACAGTCAGACCTAGAGCTATAATCTTTGCATTGGAAACAGTAAAGAGGTACATGAAGCGTCAGGTTAACAATGCTTATATCCTTGATTTCCAGTTGGAGGCTGAGACAAACCAGAACAACATAAACCTAACTGCTCCTAACATTAGTCACTACTTGATGGAGGAATTACTATTTTTCTAACCTGTTGTAACTCCTGAGCTCGGAGTTATATATGTTAATACAAAGACTCACAAGAAGCAATTCATGCGAGCCAGTGAGGTTGCAAAGTTCTCTTATGGAACATTAAAGATGGTATTGAAAGAGCTAGAAGACAGGCACAGGCACTCAGAGCTGAAGAGACTTTTGATAGGTGATCACATGCCCAAATCTGATAGGAATGTAATGGAGAGAATGATTGAAGCCATCAAAGAAAGACTTGGGTTCAGAGATTGCATAAGGAGGTTTGAAAGCTTTCTGGGAATGAGGAAAACTAGTTTCAGCCAGTGGAATCGATGAAGATCACAACATTGATTAAAAGGGGGAGATTGTTAGAGCTAGTTTAATCAAGTTGTAATTGTTAGTCCTTCCTTATGTTTTGTTTTAGTTTGACTTGTGTGGGTGTAAATGTTATTGACCTTATATGAAGTCCTTGTTTTTACCTTTTTAGGTTAAGGAGAATGTATGCTACAAGAATTAATCATGGTAATTCTCTCAATCATTGTAGCCGTGATTTTCTTTCAATGAAACATATGACATCAATCATTTCTCAATAATCTTCTTCCTTCCTGTGATTCATATTGATATTTCTCTGGTAATGTTTATGTGTGCTTGAATCTAGAACAACAATCTTTTGCCTTTTAACTTTCTTTTATTTGTACAAAGATATTTTAAAAACTTAGCATATCTCGGAACTTTCTTAATTGCATCTAACAAAAGAATGTTTACCTGAACCTTGCGGAATGTGTCTAGTATCTCCTTCTCTTCGCTCTCCCGCTTGGTATTCTCAAATCGGCTCGGGAAGGGCGGTAATTGAACTATCACTTTAGGTGTCTTCTTATTTTCCTCCTCCTCTTTGACATCCTTTTCACCCGAACTTGACGCCTTGACTTCTAATTCACCCTCTTGATCATGAATCTTGTCTTTCTTCTTCTTGTTGACACTATCTTTGAGATCTTTTCCTCTCCTCAAGGTGATGGCATTCACGTTTGTCTTTGGATTAGTCTCCGTTTGGGAAGGCAATTTGCCTTTGTTCACCAATTGGACAACGGTCACCTACAGGTCTAGAATAATTGCTTGTGTATTCTGTGACTCATGTTGAATTTTAACCATGTTAGTAGATAAAGACTTCACTATATCCTCAAGAGAGATACCTGAGCTACTAGAAACTTGTGGTGCCACTTGATGTTGTTAGGCACCCAGTTGAAGTGGTGCCTTCGGTTGGTGTTGCGGTTGGAAACCGGATGGTGCTTGGAATTGTTGAGCTTGTTGGAACTGTTGGGGCTGCTGAAATGGAGTTTTTTCTGAAATTGTTGACCTTGACCTTGTGGTTGCCTTAGGGCATAGCTCAGATTGGGGTGTTGTCTCCAACCGGGATTGTAGGTACTCGAGAGGGGATTAGAAGCCTGGTTATGTGAAGGCTAGAAGTTGGCACCACCTATGGCATTCACATGCTCTTATTCTTCATGGAGAATGGGGTGCACATCGGTTGGATGTGCTACCGATTAGCAAAATCCACATGCCTTAACTTGAGGAACATTTCCCATAGCAAGTTGCTTGGCAAGGTTAGTCAAATCAGTAAATTTAGTTTCTAAAGATTTTACATATACCTAAGTGGCTTCTCGACCGATGTCGCTCCAAGCTCCAAATTGTTTGGAGTTTTCCGCCATGGTGTCTATCAATGTCCTCGCTTGAGTTGGTGTTTTGTTCACTATCGCTCCACCGCTTACGGTATCCATCATCTTTCTCTCAATCGGTAGCAAAACTTCATAAAAATACTGGATTAGTAATTTTTCAGAGAAACCGTGTTGAGGGAAACTTACACAAAGGCGCTTGAAGCACTCCCGATACTCGTAGAGTGATTCCGTGTCTTTTTGCTTGATCCTTCATATCTCCCTCCTAATCCCGACGGCTTTGGTTATGGGAAAGAACTTGTCCAGGAAAGCTCTAGCCATTTGTGGCCATGTGGTGATAGAACCGGACGGTAGGTAGAAAAGCCACTCCCTAGCCGCGTCAACTAGGGAGAACGAGAATGCCTTTAGCTTTAGATTCTCAACGGTCATACCTTGCGGCTTCATCCCCAAGCATACCATGTGGTAATCAGTCATATGCTTGTACGGATCTTCATTAACTAAACCATGGAAACGAGGAAGTAAGTGAATTAAACCAGTCTTGAGTTCGACACTTACCTCTTCGGCCGGATATGTGATGCATAGGGGTTGCTCGTCGACATTGGGTGCTTCCCATTCCCTCAAAGTGTGCTCAGACATATCATCTGCTTCTTCTACTTCGGTCTTGGTGACCGATTCCTCTTTCTCGAGATGGGGCTTTTATTCTTCGAAATGCAATTCCTGCTTATCGCTTTCTTGCTTATCTGAAGCTTAGATTGTTTCCTTAACTTATTAACGATTTTCTCTATCTCGAGATCTATGGATAGAGGTGAACCTACACGAAAAGATCTTGGCATAAACAGGTAGAGCTTGTCGAGTCCCCGACAACAGCGTCAAAATTTTGACGGATGTCGAGTCTGGCAAATAATAATTAATTAAAAATGAATCCTATTACCGCTAAACCACAATAAAACCGTTAAGCCTCCTCAGGGACTCGGTGTTAACCGTATGTCCAAGACGAATTCATGTGCAATTTCATTGGAAAAACATTATATGAAAAAGGGGGGATTGGATGATTCATTATAAAGCTAAGCATACCAATAAATAATAATTTTAGAAAGTTTAACAATAATAAAAGAGACTAGAAATGGGCATCAATCAACTAATCGTTTGGATTACGTATCATCGACTCATTCGAACCGTTTTCTCAAAAAAAAGTCAATTTGGCTAAAATATCAACATGCGTCGATGCCCCGTTCGTGTAAAAGCATGACTAGCCTTGAACACTATACGGCTAATCTTTTATTAGGTAATCGAACCTAGTCACGGACTTAGAATTGAATGCCAATCGCATTAAGACTAAACAAACACCATGTTATCCCAGATAACAATGCAAATCAATAGATAACAATCAATTCCATTAAATCTCACTTTGAATTAATCTCAAATTTCAATTACAAAATTCTCTCAAACTTTCTCTCTCTAAAACTGATGAACTCGTATAACACTCTGATTCAGTCATATACAAAATAAAACTTTGACTTTAACTTTTATTACACTTGACTTTGACTTTGATGCTTGAGAATTGACTTCATCTTTGACTTCAATCATCTGTCTTCTATGATCTTGTATCCAACATATTTATGCTCTAACAATCTCCCCCTTTGGATTCAAGATCATCTCAAAAAGATTTTAGCAACTCAATCTTTATCTTTTAAGCACAGTAAATGTAATCTCCTCCTTTGTACACTTCTTTCAAATTTATCTCCCCCTTTTTTGAATTTTATCATCATAGACATTAGATCTCAATCTTCTCTTTATGCTTGAAACAATCTCTTCTTTCTTTGATCTTTAACAATCTGTAAATTTCCCAAAGTTTGTCTTCAAAAAATAATAACAATCTCCCCCAAAGATGGTAGATATGCCCATCAACAATCTTCTCAAGATTATCTCAAACCTTTTACAGACTTCAGAAAGAAATTATCTACAGTTTCAGCTCGATTTGTTTCAGCCAAATATCTTCAAAGAAAATTTATGTAAACTCTGCTTGCTTTCATAAATCTTTGAACTTTTCTGTTTTCAGCTTCAACTTTTATCAAACATATAATTCTTGAACACTATCAAATATTTCTTGAATTTCTCCCCATTTCTGATATAAACTTTTCTTTCCAGACATTTCTTGAACATATTCTCTCCCCTTTTTTGATGATTAGAGCACTGAAATCATCAAAACTTTCACAAGAAATGTCTCTGACATCTTTTCTGACCACTGATCTTTGTTACTGAGCCTCTCACTATCTGCCGATCCAACGAATATATTCATCCGAATCTTTGCAAATTCAGACAAATTATGATTGCTTTTATAAGGCTCAAAATTATGTAAACCATTGAGACAACAACAGTTAACACAGTCTCGATTGTGCATGATCGAAGTGCAAAGGTGAGGCAGACTTCCTTCTATTTCAATATCCAGATATTCCAAATGAAACAATTTCTTGTTGAGAAGAAAATGAGTGGCTGGTGGGGTTATTATCAAGAGTTGGCATGGGCTAGTTGTCTGTTTCAATAATGTTCACGAAGAAATGTGAAACATTAGTAATGTGGTTGCCCGACTCAGAAAAAGTTGGTGCAGAGTTTAATATTCTTTTACTCTGTTCTCTCACCCTCTTTCTTTTAATCAATTAGCTCACTTCTAACCAAACTCTCTTTTCCATTTTACCTTATCACACAACCCACACTCATTATATGACTCCTCACACAATCGATCACTCAAGGATTAAATTCTTTGGTAGGAAACACTGGTTTATGTGAATCCATAGAAATTTCAATTAAGCTCACACAACGAACCCATATTTTCCTATAAGAACATGTTGCTCAATTTGGTTAAACTTGAAAGTTAAAGCACGAAGATACATGTTAGATGGTTGTATGCTCAATAAGATAATCATGAAGATTTAAGCATTTGAAACATTGAAGTTATTTCAAACAAGTATATTGAATGAATGATATGAGTACAAGAAACTGTTTGAAAATATGACATTGTATGATAAAGATAATCAGCAAAATCAGACATATGAAATCATAGAAATTTGATCTTTTCAAATGTCTTATGTCAGCAAAAAATGGATGTTGTCTATACGAACCAAAAAATAGACATTCTTGAAATAAACGTTTAAAATTAAATTACGCTCAAATTTCTTTGAAGTTCAATCGGAGTGTCTTACCATCAAAAATATGTTTCAATTTAGAGACATGGTAATAACAATTCCAACAAAAATTAAACCGGTGTGTGTGAATACTTGAAAGTATAAGGAAAAGATAATACACAATTATTAATCTTTGGAAACATGTTGGATCAGTAAATGTATTCAAGATTAAATTGTTATGAGGGGTCTTAATTGTAAAAGTTTATATTTTCCTAGGGAGTGTTTTGTAGTATTTTTGGATGGGCCTTGCCTTGGTCATGTGGACCTATATAAGGCATATTTTCTTTGTTGTTCCCTAGGTCAATCATTCTTGAATCATACGCTCAAGGTAGAGTATTACACCAAGAACACACACACACACTTTAAGCATACGATGGCTAAGAGATTTATGTCATTGAATCGATTTCTATCTATCTCTTGTTTTTATTGTGTTGTGATGTTAATTATCAACTAATTTCTGGGTACAACATTTGATATCAGAGCCAAAGAATCAAGATTTTGGATTGAATAGTGTTTTTCGAAAACCTTCACTGTCTATTGTTTTTTGTGCATAAAACTGATTTGATTTGGTGTGTTTCATGTTATAGAGCATCCTCAGAATACCTATTCACAGTTAAAAACATTAGATTGCTATTTTGATGATTTTTGAAGGTTTTGTTCATATGATAGTCTTGCACTGTTACATTAGATCCAATGCACAAGAGTTGTTTTTAAGGGTTTGTTTTGATTAGGTTATGTTCGAAATACATTGGTGAATGTATTGTGTGAGTTTTACATTGTATCTTAATCGTTTGCTATGTTGTTGGATCCAAAGTCGAAGTGCAGGAACATACTTGTGATGAACTCGCAAACCTCTAATTCTTCCAGGAAGTTGATTGTGTTTAAGTACAAGATTGGCATGTGTTTGTATTATGAAAACCTCGAAACTCGTAAGGACCTTATTCACCAAAGTTTAGGATTCGTAGGGAGTTGATATTCGAATATTTAATTAAGTAGAGGTTTCGCAGATATCTTGTCTACGAATTCTGAAGAACTCGCAAGTAAATTGTCTGAGAATTCCCTGAGATTCGCAAGTAGTATTTACGAATCTTTGTTCATTGTCATTCAAAATTTTCACAAGTATAAAATTCGCAGGCTCTTAAAATCATATCCTCTTTTCAGGTTGCAAAAGTTAGTTTGTGAAAGTAAAGAGAAGAATTCAAAAAATTTCTAAGTCTAGGATTCGTGAGTCTTTCAGTTGCGATTTCTTGCTTACGAAATCTATCTTGTGCGAAAGTTAAATGCTCTTGAATTCTTTCTAAGTCTAAAACTCGGAAGATTTGAATTTTAAAAGTTTTCCATTTATTTGCGAAAACTTCGACCCTGAAATATCTTCCAAGTATAGAACTCGCAGCTCTATACTCTACGAATTTTACTTTTGAAAGCCCGTTTTCTGAATTTTCTCAAAGGGAAGGATTCGCTAGGTATTAATTTGCGAATTGTCTAGGTGTCTCAGGTTTCTTGATTGCGAATTCTAAAGCTTCTAAGTCCCATTGCTTGCGAATTCTATCCATCTGCGTATTCTTTCTATTTTTTGTTTGTGAATTTTGAAGTCTTTCTCTCTGTTTGTGAACCTTTTTGTGGTTTATGTAGCTTGCGAATTCTGCACTTGAGAATTTTTAGAAAATTATTTTTCTGGAAATTTTTTAGTGTAGATTATAATCCAATTCTTAACTCAATGATCTTATTAGTTGATTTAAATTGTACAGATAAGTTTGCTTTCTAATTCACTTGCTGAAGATGTCAAACGAATTGCTTTCAATGGGCTCTCAGTCCAAACCTCCTGTCCTCCTGGCAAATGAGTTCCTGCAATGGAAGAAGAGAATGATCCAGTTTTTAAACCACAAGAGCAGAGATTACATGGAATCTATCAATTATGGTGCAGTAAATCCTTTGATCAGAGTACCTAGTCAAGCTGCAACTAATACTTCTCCAGAAATCCTTGACAAATTTGTTCCCAAACCGAATTCACTGAACGAGAGAAAGATCTGTTCAAGATAGATGAAGAAGCTCTCATTTACTTGACAATGGCCATTCCAAACGATATCTACAATCTTGTAAACATCCGAAGTACTGCTAAAGAAATATGGGATGAGCTATCAAGACAATTTGAGGGAAGTGAAGATTCAATTCAATCCAAGCAAAATCTGTGCATTAATGCTTATGAGGGATTTTATGCGAAAGAAGGGGAGACACTGCTTGACACCTACAATAGATACAATATCATTCTGAATGACCTGAGGAGGAACATCATCTCCAAATCTGCTTCCGAAATAAACTATAAGTTCATCAAGAACTTAAATCCAGAATGGAAGAACTTTGCCATCAATCTTTAGATGTCGAAGAATATGGCTGAAGAGAACGTAACTGACATCTTCTATACACTTTTCCAACATGAAGATGAGGTGAGATCTATCAACAACGAGTTCAAGGATCTGAACGACCCAGTGTCTCTCATAGCTGGGAAAGGAAAAAGTTCAAGTTCTGGTCTTGTTTCCTCTACAAGGTCAAAGAAGAAAGTGTCTAAAGAATTTGTCACGGAGATTACTGAGTTAGATTCTGCCTCTAGTGATGAAGAACTAGAGATCAATTCTGATGATGATATACAGAGGTTCTCTGAAAACTTGGCCCTGATTACGCGCCAATTTAAGAAAAACTTTGGCAAGAAGAAGTACTATTCAATGCCGAAGTATGAACGATACAAGACAGAGAATTCTGAGCTGAGATACAAGCCAAGGTATGGAAGGAGAGATGAGAAGAGAGAGGAAAGAAAGGACGAGAGGAAAGCAGAAAGGAAGGAAGAGAGAAGAAAAGAAAAGAGAGAGGAGAAGAAGAAAGAAGAGAAGAAGGATGAACCTGGAAGATGCTTTAACTGGGGAAAATTTGGACACTTTGCCAAAGACTGTAAATTCAAGAAAGTCAAGAACTTAGAATACTATGCAAGGAAGTCTCTGATTGCCAAGAAAGCGGAGGAAGAAAGAGTGCTCATGGCTAAGAAGGATAACTGGTTGTATGAAAGCTCAGATGAGGAGGAACAGACACACTTTACTCAAGTCTCCTACATGGCAAAGCTTGATGGTGATGATGAGGCTTCTGAGGCTTCTAAGGCTTATTCCAAAGATGAAAGATGAGTTTGAATTGTTAAAAGGTAAACTTAGCTCGGAACAACAAACAACCTTGAGTTTTCGTGATGAAAACGCTTTGCTGAAAGTTGTTGTGGTAGAAAAGGAAAAGGAGAAAGATGATTTAAAAGACGAAAGAGAATCCTTAAAAAGAAAATTATCTGGTTTGGAAAAGGATCTTGTTAATCTTAATGCTGAAAAAGGTGATTTTAAAATTAAAATTGAAATTTGTTTTCAAGAGAGAAATGAAGCTTACACCAAGATCAAACAACTGGAGGACATTAACATGAAACGTGGTCAGACTGAGCAAACATTAAATCTGTTGACCAATAAGCTCCAAGATGAAAGATTTTATAAAGTTAAACCATGTTTGGATTTTCCAGTAATGATGTTTTGAAACATGCCCCGGAGCACTTGTACAATTTTGATAAACTTGGCTCCACGGTCAGACCCATTCCTGACATTCGTGCAATGTTTGTTAAAGTGATGCTTCTAAACCTCTTACAGAGACCAAAGGTAAAGAAGTAATAGGAGAGGATAAGTCTTGTGGCACTGATTCACAAAATTCTTTTAAATCAGTTGGTTTTAAATATAGTGATTTGAACAAGGGTTATGAGACTCGAAAGATAGAATTTCTTGAGTTTGAATCACTGTTTACCACACCTTCAAAAGAATCCGTCAACAATGACAAAATCTCACCTGAGACTGAATGCAAATACGATGAATATGAATTGGATGTAGATCCATCAATTATACCATCAGTCTCAAACTCTATTACTCCTAAACCTTTATTGTTGAAAAGGTTGAAGAAGAAACTGATCTCACGAATGAATCCTGTTTTAAAAATGATAAAATGCAGTTTGTTGAGAACTTGACTGAAGAAATGTCTTCTGAAATGATGAATGCGTCAGACTGTGATCTTGTTTTTATTTCAAAAGAGTCAAATTCTGTGAGTGATCATACATCTGAATTGATGAAACAAATTGATATGTTGCAACAATCTCTTGATTAGATTGAAAATGAGAACTTTTATCTCAAATTTAAACTTGAAAAATCTTTGGAAGAAAATCAAGAGCTTTGCAAAAAGATCAATGATTTGAAGGTAACTTTGTTTAAAAATATTTCAAATGATAAACAGATGTTTAATGATCAAAGTTGGAAGGTAAGATCTAATCCAGAATTTGATGAGTCTACAAAACCTCCAGTTATTTACTCTGATTGTTCTGAATATCAACCAAGTACTTTTGAGAAGGGTAAGGCTTCAGGTATCTGAAGGAAAGGATTGCCTTCTAAGAAAAAGACTGACAAGGTTCCTGTTACTGTTTCAGATTTGAAAGGAAATGGAGTTGGGAGAAGTACGAAGAATAAAATTGATTGTTTGAATTTTTGAGAAACTTCTGTTGAAAACAGTTGTACTACAGACAGTGATGTTTTGAAATGTACTTATTTTGATGAAAATGAATGTCAGATTTGTTCCGATAAATCTAAAGTTATGACATTTTGCTCGAAAGAATTTATATTGCAAACACTGCTGGGACAATTCTTTTAAATACAACTCAACTCCTAAGTCCAAGAAAAGTAAAAGAAAAGATAAACTGAACCTTAATTCCAATTCCTCCACACAACCCAAAGTTTTTCGTGCTAAGGTTACTCATCTAAGATCTAAATAGCAATTTCAGGAATTAAATGTTAAAATGGTTTGGAAATGGGTTCCAAAACCTCGATACGAATGTAGAGTGAAAGTCAAATCTACTGATATTCTTGAACTGCTTGAAGCTAACAACAAAGGACCCATTTTGATAAGGGTACCAAAGTGAAACTAATTGTTTCTTTTGCAGGCCTGTCGATTGTGGGTGATAGATTCTGGATGTTCACGCCACATGTCAGGATTCAAGCACCTTCTACATAACTATGTGGAGGAGCCTGCTAGAGCATTTCATTTTGCAAATTCAGAAGTAGAAGGACATGTCAGAGGATACGGAATGCTTGACAATGGAGTTGTGAAGATACAGAGGGTGCTATATGTTGAAGGTTGAAAGTCCAAGAATCTCTAAATCCTAGAGAGAGAAAGTAGAGAGAGAAAGTAGGAGCGCCAAAGTAATATGATGTATTCAAAATATGTGTCCAAAGTTACAAAAACAAAGGTCCAAGGGGACTTAAATACCCCTTGCCTTAACAACACAGATAAGCACTTTAAGCACAGTAAAGACTAGGAAAATAATTACAATGATTACTACAAAATCAGTATTAACAATCTCCCCCTTAGTAATCATTGGTGCAGTGGTCTTCAAAAAATAATCTTATGAAACAACATTGACCGATTAAGTGACTTTGGAGAATCATTGACGCTCTTCTCTTTGACGAAGTCTATTCAAACCATCTAAAACTTCCAGTCGTCTTAGAGTTGAGTGGAGGTTCAATCTCTCATGAATTGTATTTAGTGTCGTCTTGAGAAGTCGAATCTCGTCATTATCAACCAGAAAAGCTTTACTTCTTGTTTCCAAAAATCTTCTTTGAGCTTCTTTCAGACGTTGTTCCAACTGAAGCTTGATCACCTTCAAAGTTCCATCTGAGTAATGAGCAATTTCTTCAAATCTGAGAAAGCATTTTTGACTTGAGCCATTCTTGTAGACAACTCCATATGGATCTTGAATAATGGTGAATAAAGGATAAGAATCTAAGTCTAGCAAGCTTCGATTGGGCCTCAGAAGATTTACAACTGGATGAAAGCTTTCAACGACCATCTGAAAATCAAACACTCTGAAAAATCTGATTTGTCGTCGAATGAATCTCTTGATAACAAACAGTGCCTGAGAAACATCCTGAGTTCTATGATAAATATTCCTGAAATGATCAAATAGAAACTCAATATCATCCATAGAAAGATCAGAAAAATCTGCCTCTGAGAAGGTATATCGGTTGCAATCTCTTCTTTCCACTACGAATTCCGGATACCAGATATTAACAAGCTTGTTTATTGTGACGCTGATAACTCGGACAATCAGATGTGGAGAAGAAACACTATTGTTTCTACAACACTGGCACTTGATGAGAATCAAGTATTCATATTGATATGCATCTGCCTCCTTTTCAACACCAAGAATAGCATAAATGTTGATCGGCCTTCTTCTAGAAACGAAAATATTTCTCTGAATGTCTTCTAGAAGAGTTGATCTTTGCCTTGAAGCCATATATCTTTGATGAAGATTTCTTTGTCTCTCCTGCCTGGTCAAAGCTGGTCCTTCTTCTTGAATGCTTGGTGAAACCACATGTTCAGCAGGAGGAACATCAGCTTGTGCTCTAGACGACTAACCTTCTTCAAATGTACCTGAAGGAGCAGAGGTAGTCGGAGCAGTAGCAACAACGGGAGTAGAAATATCAGGAGTAGCTTCAGGAACAGTAGTATCTTCAAGAACCTCTTCTTGAGAAGGAAGATCTCTGTATAACATATCTGTAATCTCTTCATCCTTAGCATCCATAAACACAGAATCATCTTCAGTGTCGGATAAGATGATGATGTCATCACATTCCTCTTCTTTCACATTACAAAGCTTCTCGAATCTAACACCATCGTCGTCATCTGAGTTTATCTCAATGAAGTTTGCAAAGAAGTTTCTCATATCATTTGCAACGTCTGAATCATCTATCTCATGAGCCCTTACTGCAGTGTCTGGATCCTCGTATACAACTATCTGCATATCATTATGAATATCCTGTTCAGAAATATTCAAGACATTAGATATTTCAGACATGTCTACATTCTCTAACATCATATTTACAATGTCTTCAACATTGCAGTCTTGAACATCTTTCGAACTCTTTGATTTGTTAGTCGCATCTTCTTGTGTCTGATTCTCTCTAGCAGACGAACTCTCCACCCGCTGTCTCTTATTCATCTCCCCCTCATGACCTTGAGGATCGGGATCATCCTGGTCATGCCGGCGTTTAAGAGACGGGCCAACCTCAGTTCTGCAGCTCTGTTCATGATGATCAACCTTGTTAAAAAGTTCTGAAAAAACTTGAGTCATAAAAGACCTAAGATCAGCAAAGTTGGATTGAACTTCTGATAGGAAAGACTTTAATTCTTCAGACAAAGTAGTAATCCGGTCAGAATCAGATGAAGGAACTGGAGGCGGCGTAGGCTGAAAATTCCTTAAAAGAGAAATCAGATCTTGATCTTGATGTTGTGGTGGTGACATAGACAATAAACGCGCGTAGAGTAGATCGGTTAACTCAGAAATCGGAAAATCATGAAGAGAAGATCGTAAAGATGTACCCGTAGGAGCTGATGTAGAAATACCTGGAGACTGCGTAAACGGTGGAGGTAGAGGAATAGACATAATAGTAGGAGCAGATGATTGAACTGTAGAAGATGGTTCTCTAATCACAACCCCAGATGGGTGTCTGAACGAAATCACTTCAGGGATAGAGGATGTATCAATTTCCGACATTTTTCCTTGAAGAAAGCACGCAATTTCTGAATTTCTGCTTGCTCGTGCTCTTCAAACTTCTCACTCATCTTTTGAATTAACTCATTCAAAGTAGAGAATTTAGCCATTGTATCTCGTACCTCGACTGAAGAAGTCTCGACACAAGAAGTAAGAGAAACTGATGTATCTTGAACCTGATGAGAAGTTGAAGCATTGATAAATGCTAAGTCAAGTTCATCAACATGAATATTGGCAACTGCAGCGTTAATCGGAACATACTCTTCTTCAAACTCAACTTCCTTTTGAACAACCACTTCTGGTTCCCTGAATTTTCTTCCATAAACCTGAAGACTCGGTTGATCAACATCATCACTATCATCACCATCAGAATCATCATCAACAACAGTATCAACATTAGTAACATCATCATCCTCAATGTTAATAGCAGCAGCAGAACTAGTTTTAGGATCAAGATCAGCAAGAACATCATCAACTTGTTGAATTGCAACTGCTTCTTGTTCTGCAGAGACTTCTGCTTCTTGCTCAACATCTTTTTCAATTTCCATCTCTTTATCAGCAACAACTTCTTCAACTTCAACCTCTTGAACAACACCAGCTTGTGTGTCATGGGATGGCTCATCTTGTGCAACTTCCATGAATTCATTCTCCATGCAGTACTCAATGACGCTATCATCGGTCATATCAACATAGTTGGCAATTAAAGCATATGGAATGGTCATCGAGAAGTTGAACGATTGCTTCTGTTTCTGAATATAAGTCATTTCAGAATCCGGGATCTGAGGCCAATTCAATCGACGAGGAATAGCTGAATTACTCCTTAGCATGCTGCGTTCAATCAGCTTCATGTACCTGACAAATGGAATAAATTTTCTCTTCTTGTTTGTCCTCTTGTCTTGTACTCTCTCTGATAATTCAGTCCAGAATATGTAGGTATAGTCGACATGCAGGTCATAGACAACTGCATGGAATAACATCAGATAGTGTAGACTCGCATTATCAGTGCCAGAATGCTTAGAAGTTAGGTACCTGTTGAGTACTGAGAACAATGCGTACCAGACTGGAGGAAGATTTGACTTATCAAAGTCACTGACCCAATTTAGAGTGCCCCGATATCCCAGATTTCTGATGCCTTCAAGAACATTATCTTCAGAGGGAAACTGATCGTAAGAAGTGCGCCCTGGTCGAGAGTTCGGTTCTGGAAGTTCTAAGATAAGCCGCAAACGCTTGTATGATAGGAATGAATCAAATTGATCGATCTGTAAATCGAATCGGTGAGGTCGAGCTAGCTCATTCTTTGTAATGGTATGCCACGCCTGCTGTAGATAAACTTCAGGAACATTCACGCAGTAAGAGAGAGCAGGGGCGAGTGGATGACCTTTGAGGATTGAGCGTATCACCGGATGAATCTTGATTCAATCAAAATCCACGTAGTAGTTGTTCGGCTTGTATGGCATATACATGATTGTCAGAAAAACATCATTTGGTATACGGCGTGAAGCAGATAGATTTGCTCCAACAAAAGGAACAGACGGCATAGGCGTCTCATGAGAAGCCCGATCAGAAGGATCATCGAGAATAACGTTCTCATCCTGAATTACGGGATCAGTGTTGGTTTGAGAAGCCATTGAATAACCTGGAAAACAAAAATGAAGAAAAATAAGACAAAGGAAGAAAATCACAAAGATGAAAATTTTTCTAAGTATGGTTTGCGCAACTAGTGAGCAACGCAAAGCAAAGTTTGCGCGATGAACTAGAGACGCAAAGAGAGGTTTGTGTGTCAAGCATGAGACGCAAACTGAAGTTTGCGTATTCAGTTCGTAACGCAAAGCAAGGTTTGCATGAATCCCATGTGAAGAAAACCAAGACTTAGAAAAAATTTCAGGAACAAAGTTTGCATAACACGAAGGTAACGCAAAGGGAACTTTGCGTGACCTAAGGGAAACGCAAAGTAAACTTTGCGTGACCACGTGTGGTGCAAACTACACTTAGACAAAAACAACACAAAACAAACAAGGTTTGCGTTTCTAAAGGATAACAAAAAGTCAGGTTTACGTGATAAGCAGGTAACGCAAACTTAGGTTTGCATGACCAACGGGTAACGCAAACTTAGGTTTGCGTAACCAACAGGTAACGCAAACTTAGGTTTGCATGACCAACAGGTAATGCAAAGCTGACTTGTTTTTTTTCAGAAAAAAAATGCAAAACCCTAGAACACAACGGTTTTCGCGAGTTCATCTGTTGTGTTTAGAAAATTCAAAGAAAACAAAAAATAGATGATTCAAAAATGAAATACGTACAATTAAAAACATATATTGACCATAGACATACTGATTAAAATCAATATTCAACCCAAAATTTTGAAAAATTTTGAAATCCAAAGATGAACAGTTGCGAAAAACTCAAAAACGAAGCACCAAATCAACAAAATAGAGAGTAAGAACACATACCTGAGGGTCGAAATTAGTAGCTAAGATAAACCCAACAGACAATTTCAGCAATGAAGAACTCAATCTGATGATGAAGACTGTGATTCCCTAATTTCAAGTTCTAATTCAGTAACAAACAAACAAGATGAATCTCATAATCACATGTCATTGAATTATTCACAAGATTACAATCTCACACCTTTCTCTCTCTACTTTCTCACTCTAGAAAGATATACAAATAATCTCTTCTCTAATATGCGTGTGTGTACTCCTCATTACAAAGACAAGGATACAAGGTATTTATACCTCACAACAAATAAAAGAAAACAAATACAAATATATTGACTTTGACTTTATTAACAAAAGACTTTGACTTTGATGAGAGTTGACTTTTACAGCTTTGACTTCTTGATCTTTTGGTCTTCAAACTTTATGATCTTGAATCCAACATATTTGTGCTCTAACAATCTCCCCCTTTGGATCAAGATCGTTACTAAAAGATTTAGCAATGCGATCTTCTCTTTGATTAAGCTCGATTGAATAAACTCCCCCTTTTAACAATCTGTATCTTCTCTTGAAATCTTCCCTTTTGATACAAACATAAATTTCTCAACCAATTCTCATGCTCCCCCTATTAGTATGAAATCTTTACAATCTCCCCTTCTCTGATAAGCACAATATCTTTAAATACTTTCAGCAATCTTCTTCAAAAACTGATCTTCAAGAATATTAACAATCTCCCAAGGTTGTAACCAAACCTCTTTCAAACAAAACACACTTTGCTTCAGCAAATAATCTTCAACACTTCTATTCTTTTTCATTCAAAAGCTTTCAAACATTTCTTGTATTCTTCTTTGCTTTCTCAAACATTTCTTGAACTCTTCTCCCCCTTTTTGATGATTTGAGCATTAATATCATCAAAACTTTCTCTCCAAGAAATGTCTTTGACCAATCTGATCTGTCCAAGAGCCTCTGATTAATTGCCAATTCGAACAATGTATTCATCCAGATCTTTTCAAATCTAGACAAAATAGAAACGTGTAACTCCTGAATCAACAAATGAATCAGTTAAAATGCCTGTCAGTAACACGAAGTTACTGTGTGTAACGAATACACAATATAAAGGAGCTTTTTGATGATCACTCCCCCAGGGCTTCCATCCAATCATCGAAATACCACAAATGCAATTTCTATGAATGTTATGATAAAGAAACAAATTCTTTGTGTGCTCGTGCAAGTGTAAAAAGAATTAAGCACGAATATTGCTTTTCAATAAGGCTCAACATTGTGTAAACCACTGAGACAACAATAGATAAACACAGACTCTAAGTGCATGATTGAAGTGCGAATGTGGGGCAGACTTCCTTCTTTTTCAATATTCAGATTTTCCAAATGAAAATCAGATAGATTATATGTTGCGTCCCCTTGAAAATGTGAAACATTTTCTTTTTGAGAAGAAAATAAGTAGCTTGTGGGGTTTATTCAAGAGTTGGCATGGGCTAGTTGCCTGTTTCAATAACGTTCACTAAGAAATGTGAAACATTAGTAATGTGGCTGCCCGGCTCAGAAAGTAGTTGGTGCAGATTTTGATATTCTTTTACTCTGATCTCACACCCTCTTTCTTTTAATCATTAAGCTCACTACTAACCAAACTCTCTTTTCCATTTTACCTCATCACACCCACACTCATTTCTTTTAGACTCCTCACACTCAATCACTAAAGGATTAACTTCTTGGGTAGGAAACACTGATTAACGTGAATCCATAAAAATTTAGTTAATTCCTAGCACAAAGAACCCAGTCCTACAAAGCATATGTTGCTCACAATGGTTTATCTTGAACATTTAAATCATAGGAAATATGGGTCAGATATATGTATGCTCAGAATATAATCATGAAAATATGAGCATTTTTAGACATTAAAGTATTTTCAAACAAGTATACTGAATGAATGAACATGAATGCAAAAGACTTGTTTGAAAATCTGACATTATATAAAATGATCAGAAATGAATGATATAACAATTAAGGCTTATGGTCAATAATAATGGATATTTGTCTATATGAAACAATATACAGACATTCTTGAAATAACGTTTCGAAATGAAATATATCTCAAAAATTCATTGAATACAAACGGAGTGTCTTACCATCGAAGAAAAATTGTTTCAATTTTGAGACATGGTAAGAACATGTTGAACAAATTCAAACTGGTGTGTGTGAATACTTGAAAGTATATAGAAAAGACAATACGCAAGTATTTATTTTTGGATACACACGGTTTGTTTATCGATTAAGCACAAAAGTTAAATGAAAACATTTAAAATCACACTTCCAAATTATAAAATCTGTTTAAGAATCGGGAAGTGGTTTGAACATTTAAGAACATGTTTTCTATACCTGAAAGTTGTCCTTCTTTCAAATATATTTGAGATTAAGATAAGAAATTTACCTTTTAGTTTCGTCTTAAATCTCATGAAGTCATGCTGAAGTCATTAAGATATGATCTTGTCAGCTTCTCTCATCCTTCATAAGTCTCAAAGTCTAGTCAAAATCAAATTTATTCACAAAAATTAAAAGAGATAAAGCAATAAAACGATTAAAGTACGAGTTCTGATCTGAAATAATCAGAAATCATAATCTTTTACTCCCCCTGAAATTATGCATCTAAAATATGTCAGTTATAAAACACATGATAGAGATCTACAACTCTTTTTGGAATGTAGTTCGTCATATCTATCAGATGAAAAAATTTCAGAAAAATATGTACTCTCCCTTGAAGGTTGATTTCCTCATTTGAGTATCTGAGTACAATCTCTTATCAGCCCGGGAGTAGCATCTCTTTAAGCATTGAAGTACGAGTCCTAAACTGTTGTGTTTAGAAGTCAATCTTCATTGAAGTACGGGTCCTAAGGTGACGTACTTAGAAGCCTTGGTTCTATTACTTCCCTTTGACATTTGCTGCCTGCAACACATAATCAATTTTCGGTTTTCGTACCCACTGGTATTTTGGTCCATGTGTGTTAGTTGCAGTTCGAATGGGAGTAACTGAATAAGAACCATACAGTAATGATCACTTGCTTTATGAACAAAATCATATGTATTACAGTAAGAACAATACCTTTTCTTAGATAACCTGAACATTTGATCTCTCGAGTAAGCAAGATCAGGTTTACCTTTCAGCACTTTGTTCTTCTTTGCATTTGATGCAGATATAAATGATTTGTTTTCTTTCTTCTTTCTTTTCTTTTCTTCCTTCTTCTCATCATTCTTCTCATCATCATCCACTGGTTTCACTTTCCATACCAGTTTCTCTTCTTGATATTTTCTTCTTCTTCTTTGTGTACCCGAACTATCTACATGTTGATCATAGAAAATATTAGAAGTACGAATCTGATTGAATGAATTGACTAACCTTTTGAAGAAACAAGTTTCATGTGTGAGCTTGAGGCTGTCTTTTTAAAATCAGCTGAATTATTTCGAGGTGTGTGGATTTGTGACTCTGGAGTCGTCTGCTCAGTTACCACCACCTTTGAAACAATCTTTTCAAGCTCTTTAATCCTTGAAGATAGACTGTTATTTTCTTTGATATGCAGATCAATCTCTTTCTTGAATTCAGACTTCGCTTGTTGATCTTTCAATGCAGTTGTAGATAGCTCAGATAGCTTTGCAGTTAGCTTCTTTATCTCAGTCTCAAAAATATTTCTTTCTTCTTCAAAGTCCATTTCAGCGTTTGTCCTCTGACCAGATATTTCTTTGAAAATCCCAACATTCTTTTGCTCTATTAACTTCTTCTCTTTGACAAAATTTTCCCTTTCCAGAATGATTACTTTCTCACAATCAGAGATTTGTTGAGAAAGTTTTAAACATTTCAGCTCAACTGTCTTCTTTTCATCAACACATTTTCTGGAAAACTCGGAGAACTTCTTTGCAAATTCTTTCTTTTCTTTCTCAAAAATTGATCTTTCTTCAACAAGTTGCAGTTCTAACTCAAAGATCTTCTTTTCATTAGCACACCCAGTTAATTCAGAAACCTTAACAATGTGATCTTCTAAATCATAAATCTTGTTCTTTAGCTTAGCATTTTCAGCTTCCAAAAGCAAAACCTTTTCTTCATGAAGCTCAGAAGTCTGTTTCAAAAGATCTTCATTCATCTTCTTTAAATCACTAACTTCTTCTTTCAGTAGATTCATTTCATCTTTGTATCTCTTTGACCTCTTTGAATAGTAGGTAACTGAGGAAGAGAGAGTTTTGATTTCTAATTTGAGCTCGGCAATTTTCTTTTCATCATCAGAAAAATATCTCATCATGAATATCTGTTACAAAAAGAACTTGACAAAAATGATCGCTAATCCAATATGAAATCACAAGAAAAAAATACAGAAATCTTGAAAAGAAATTCAGAGATTTTGATCACAGAAAGAACTTTGTCCCCCTAGAAAAAAATTTCACTATTAAAGGGCATATTACAGTTTTGAGAATTTCTAAAAAATATATTCTAAGTATAGAAACTCGCAAGTCCCTATTCAATCTTAAAACTCGCAGACTGAAAAACACGCAGATCGAGACTTGCGCGTTTTATAAACTCTCAAGCAAACTCACAGACAAACTCGCAAGCAAACTCGCAAGCAAACTCGCAGGCAAACTCGCAAGCAAACTCACAGACAAACTCGCAAGCAAACTCGCAAGCAAACTCGCAGGCAAACTCGCAAGCAAACTCGCAGATCAAACTCGCAAGCAAACTCGCAGATCGATGAAACTCGCAAGAGCCTAAACTCACTAACAACTGTTCATGCTAAAACTCGCTAACAGAGGCTTGCGCGTTTAAAAAACTCGCACGTCGAAGTTTGCGCGTTTCAACTATTCCTCTTCAAACTCGCACCTCGAAGAACTCGCTAACCACTGTTCCTTTTCAAACTCGCTAGCTTTGATGAGCGCGTTTGGAGAACTCGCAGATCGAAACGTGCACGTTTTTGACCAAAATTAATCCTTTGACTTGCGCGTTCTAGCTGATGAACCTTGCGCATTTGACGACGAACTTGCATGTTTTGCAGATCTAGCGCGTTTTTCAAGATGTCGACCCAGAAATTGATTTTTCCATCTGTTTTGCGATCAAACCTTTGACAATTGGCTTGAAACTTTGCAGAAATGATCGATTACAATACTAGAACAAATTACAATGCAAGAATTTCAAAAACCAATACAAAAAGATACACTTTGGATCAATTTACAGTGCATTAAACTCGTGAACAAAAAATATCAACAAAAATTCGAAATTTAGGAAAATTACAGTGCAATTAACAAATCAAATCATACAAACATGATCGATTATACTATATGAACATACTCTGATCGATTTCAACTCCTAAATCGCACAAAAACTCAAAATCGATTTGAACTTCGATGAACAGTAAACATGAACAGTAAAAACGAACTTTTCTTGATTTCTTGATTTGATTTCACTTTGGATCTGCTCTGATACCAATTGTGATTCCCTAATTTCAAGTTCTAATTCAGTAACAAACAAACAAGATGAATCTCGTAATCACATGTCATTGAATTATTCACAAGATTACAATCTCACAACTTTCTCTCTCTACTTTCTCACTCTAGAAAGATATACAAATAAGCTCTTCTCTAATATGCGTGTGTGTACTCCTCATTACAAAGACAAGGTTACAAGTTATTTATACCTCACAACAAATAAAAGAAAACAAATACAAATATATTGACTTTGACTTTATTAACAAAAGACTTTGACTTTGATGAGAGTTGACTTTTCCAGCTTTGACTTCTTGATCTTTTGGTCTTCAAACTTTATGATCTTGAATCCAACATATTTGTGCTCTAACAAAGACGATGAACAGTAAAATCGTAAATCGCACAGTAAGATATCAATAATGAAATCGAAGCACAAATCAGATGAAACAAACAAGAATTAAACACAAAATGTAAAGAAAACAACATACCTGAACGAAATACAATACTGAAATCGATTCAGAAAGAAGAAAACAAACAAACAACGCAGATATAGAGAAGAAGAAGAAGAAGATGAACAATGCGAAGGTCAGTTCAAAAAGTGTAAAGGAGCGAGAAAAGTGAAAATGAACAGGATAAAAGCTATTTATACTAAATACACTTAATACTAAAAAAATAGAAAAATAATACCACTAAAAAAAATTAGACAACATACCTGTCAAGCTCTTTTACTCCCCCTACACAAATTCACAGAATTTGTCAAATCAGATCAACATTTGCATAGAAATATCAGAAAATACTTACCTGAAGAATATCTGATCAGCCCGGGAAGTAATTTATCAGCTATATTCACTCCCCCTAAAAAACATACTGGTTCAAAAATTCTTTCCAGATTGGCTCTCCCCCTCGAAATATGCACAAACCATTTAACAAAAATATGGATACATAACCATATAACATCAGTGTAAAAAGAAAAATAATACTGAATATAAATTTTGAAACAACTGAACATATAAAATTTTAAACACTAAACAAATTAAAGTCTACTCAGTAAAATTTCACAAATTTATCAATCAGTTGAAATCAAGCATTTGTTGTTGGATACAAGAACAAGTTTCATTGCATATCAAGCTAAGACATGTTTAGTTTCAAAAATTTCCATCTTATCTATTCAGTGTGCTCGCATGTGAACTTCGATTTGCTTCAAGAAAAATGCAGTTCTAAAAAATATTATAGAGAACTTTGCATGTACTAACACTAAGTCATCAAAAATTAAGATTTTCACAAATTTACAGGTTTATTGCAACTCAAACATTTCACCAAGTTTCATGAGATGTGTGCTCATTGACATATTTTTAGCAGTGTGCACATTGGCATCTTCACATGATTGTGCTCTTTGGCATCTTTTAAGCGTGTGCACTTTGGCATCTTTTAATCAAAGAGTTCGGTAAGTAAAAAACATGCCGTAAACGTAACTTTTTATCTGACCCTATTGCAGGATTTAGGTCAGCCGCTACCAGACCAGTTGGTCTTAGGGGACTAGGTGTCAAGCGCCCCTTGGAACTTACTTTCCCGAATCAGAAAGGCTACATCGACACACCCTAAACCCATTCATACCAGTAGAACACGACTTTCTATCTGATTCTATAGAAGGATTTGGGTTCGATCACTCCCAGACCAAATGACCTTAGGGGACTAGATCACAAGCATCCCATGGAACTTTTAAAATATAATTCAGAGATTTTAAACTCAGAGATTTCTGTATTTTATGAAAATATAATTCATCTCAATCACTCAGGTCAACATCTAAGTGCTTAGCCCATATTTTCATTTCAATCTATAATTTTGATTATTTAGGTAGTCTAAGCAAAGTAAACTATAAAAATTCCGACTCACATATCTTTAAAGCAGTATCAAAAGCTACAAACATGTTGCTGACTTTTCGACTTTTATAAGACTTGAAAGTTGAACATATAAAACTTTAATATAAACAAAGAATTTGTAAAAGATCCTAGACACACATTATATTCAAAAGAATGAAAATCTGTAAAATTCTACTTTATAGAATAAAATTTGTAAAGATTTAAACTTTTAAATTCAAGATGCCAAGTATTGAAACAGGAAATTAAAACGTTTTTCATCTAAAGCTTTTGTAAAGATATTAGCAAGTTGATATTCAGATGGTACAAAATATAATTCAATAGTACCTTTTTCCACATGATGCTTTATGAAATGGTACCGCATATCTATGTGCTTGGTCTTAGTGTGCTGGACCGGATTGACTGATATGTCAATTGCAGACTTGCTGTCACAATAGATAGGTACGGTTTTGTACAGCATCCCGTACTCCCGTAGTTGTGTCTTCATCCAAAGCACTTGAGCGCAACAACAAGATGCGGCGACGTACTCTGCCTCTGCAGTTGATATAGAAACACAATTCTGCTTCTTCGACGCCAAACTTATCAGTCTGTCTCCCAAGAATTGAAGATGACCTGAAGTACTCTTCCGGTCCAACTGATTACCGCCAAAATCTGCATCTGAATAAGCAATCAATTTATAGTCAAAACTTTTAGGATACCATAAACCTAAATAAGGAGTTCCTTTAATATGAGATTCTTTAGGCTTGGCTTGGAATCTGGCACATAGACAAGTAGAGAACATTATGTTCGGGGGACTTGCTGTGAGATACATCAGCGATCCGATCATTCCTCGATATGTCTTTTGGTCAACAACTTTTCCATCTGGATCTAGTCCGATTTTGGCACCATGAGCCATCGGCGTGCCGATTGAAGTAGATTTGTCCATCTTGAATTTCTTCAAGATATCAAATACATACTTTGACTGGTTGATGAAGATTCCATCTAGAAGCTGCTTTACTTGAAAGCCGAGGAATAAATTGATTTCTCCCATCATGCTCATCTGAAACCTAGAAGTCATTAGATCAGAAAACCACGTACATAAAGATTTGTTAGTCGTACCAAAAATAATATCATCTACATATATTTGAACTAAGCAAATATCCAAGTATGATCTATAAATGAAAAGAGTGGTATCGATAGATCCTTTGGTGAAGCCAGATTTGATCAAGAAGGCTGACAGCTCATCATACCATGCGCGCGGTGCTTGTTTCAGGCCATACAACGCTTTATCGAGAAAATAGACATGATTAGGACGATCTTTGTCCACAAACCCCTCTGGCTGAGAAACATAGACTTCTTCTTTCAGTTTGCCATTGAGGAAGGATGTCTTGACATCCATCTGATACACGGTAAAGTTGCGATAAGCAGCAAAGGCGAGAAACATGCGGATAGCTTCTAATCTTGCAACTGGCGCGAAAGTTTCATCGTAGTCAATTCCTTCTTCTTGTCGATATCCCTTGGCTACCAATCTAGCTTTGTTCCGAATAACGATACCATCTTTGTCTTTCTTGTTCTTGAATATCCACTTTGTTCCAATTATGCTCTTTCCTTTCGGCCGTGGTACAAATCTCAAAACTTTCAGCGCGTCAAATTGATTGAGCTCCTTTTGCATAGCTATAATCCAATCCGGATCCTCCAACGCTTCAGAGACTTTTGTTGGTTCAATCTTGCTTAGGAAGCAAGTGAAGAGACATTCATTGGAAGTAGCCGTCCTGGAAATTTGTAGACACACTAGCTTGAGGATCTCCAATAATTTGATGAATTGGATGAGATCTTGTCCATTTTGTGGTATGATGGAGAGGATCAATTAATTCTTGAACCACTTCTAATTGTTGAGAGGGAAGTTCAGAAGCTTCTATTTCAGATGAAGATATGGATACTGTCTCGAAAGGAGGAGGGGGAAGTTCAACAACTTCAGAATGAGACTCTAGAAGTGTTGATTGTACATTCACAGTTTGTTCTTCATCCTGAACTTGTTCTTCCTGAACAGATTGATCTTGAGCAGATTCTTCTTGAATATGTTCAGTGTTCACATGTTCCGGTTCTGATTGCTCATTTTCTGATTGTACTTGATCAGAAGCAAAAATACTTGTTTGAATGATAGGAGGGACTGGAACAGCATCAGTGTCAGAGATAGTTGCAACAGAATTAGATGTAGATGTGCTTGCAGTATCCTGATTCAAAACATTTGAAACATTATCAGAATTAGATTTGGGAAGATCATCATAAAAATTCTCAAATAGAAAATCAAGATCAGAAAGATTAAGTAAGGAAGAAGAAGGATCCTGATTTGTCGGTTGAAGTGCAGGTTCTGAACTGATTTGTTTAGAAGTTGAATTCCCAGTAAGTACGGGTTCTGTACGGTTTCTGAGTCTGGTTGACTAGAAACCAAATCAGCAGCTTTGTCAAATTTCACATTTACACTCTCTATCACTTTTCTTGCTGAGATAAGAAAGACTCTGTAAGCTGCAAAGTTAGAAGAATAACCCAGAAAAATACCCTCATCTGCCTTTGGACTAAACTTGTTCAGATTATCCCTGTCATTCAGAATGTAACACTTACACCCAAAAGACTTGAAATATTTGACATTCGGTTTGATACCGTTCATCAGCTCATATGGTGTTTTGTTGAATCGGCGATGTAGAATTGATCGGTTCTGAGTATGACATACATTTGAAACAACTTCAGCCCAATGAGATAAAAGGAAGACCAGGATAAACAAGCATAGATCTTGCAGCCTCAACAAGCGTTCTATTGCGACATTCAACAACCCCATTCTATTGCAGTGTTCTAGCAGCAGAAAACTGTTGTTGAATTCCTTGATCCTCATAAAAATCTTGAAGAGTACTGTTCTTGAATTCAGTACCATTGTCTGATCTGACAACCTTGACTTTCTTTTGCTTGTTGGTCTGAATTGTTTTGATGAGGTTGATGAGAATGTCTGGGGTTTCATCTTTGGATTTGAGAAACTTCCCCCATGTATATCTTGAATAATCATCAACAACCACCAATACATACCTTTTCTTACCAATACTGTTTGTCTTCATCGGTCCGCATAAATCAACATGTAGTAAATCAAGTATGTCTGAAGTGCAGGGTTCAGGCTTTGGTTTGTGAGGAGCTTTCTTCATCTTTCCTTTCTCACAATCCTTACAGATGTGGTCTTTCTGAAAACAAAGTACTAGAATACCTCTCACTGAATCATTCTTGACCAGGCGATCCATATACTTAAAGTTGAGATGAGCTAGTCGACGATGCCAAATCCAACTTTCATGAATTGAAGCTTTAGAAAGTAGACAGATGTCTGATGGGATGTTGACTTTGGAAAGATGAATAGTATACAGATTGGATTTTCTCTTTCCAACTAGTAGATCTCGACCACTATCGTTCTTCACAGCAACTCTTTTAGATTTGAAGGTAACTTCAAGATCTTTATCACAGAACTGTCCGATGCTGAATAAGTTGTGGCTTAGACCTTCGACGTAGCTGACTCTCTTGACAGTTATATTGCCTTGAACAAGATCACCATAACCGAGAATTGGAGTAGTCTCACAGTTTTCAAACTTAACACGACCGCAACATTTTTCTTTAAAATTTGAGAGAAGTGATTTGTTGCCCGTCATGTGTTTGGAACACCCTGAATCCAGATACCATAAGTGACTAAGCTGCACAAACATAAACTACACAGATTTAGGTACCCATATGCTTATGGGTCCCTTCTTGTTAGATTTGTGTCTTTTATTTTTCGAAGATTTATTATTCAAACATTCAAGAATGCAATCATCAATAGAGGAATAAACATAATCATCAGAATCAGAACTAGAAGAAGAAGAGACATGCTTTGCAATATGAATCATTTGCGGAATTGAATATTTTGTATTTTTATTACACAAAGCAAATGTAACATTATCACAAAGATTCACTACACAAGTATATTCTAACAGTTCAGACTCTATAGATTTCTGCTTTACCCTCCATATCAGGTTTTGTGATCTCTTCACAGTCCGATCTGAAACAGAAAAATTAGAAGAATTAGAATTTTCAGACAAGACACTATCATGTTTCCTTGACTTCTTTCATCTTCTTCTTTTACGCTTCTTTTTATAATATTGAACATTTAGCGTTGAAGAATCATCTATAATTGAATCAGAAGAATAAACTATATCTAAGAAATCAGCCTGAGCATTCGACATTGAATAATTAGCCTCGGAGTGAAAATTTTGAAAAATGCACAAGACAGGAGGAGGTTTGCGCGACCCTTTGGTGGCGCAAACTGAACTTTGCGCGATCAACGGCTGGCTCAAGGTGTCAGTTTGCGTGACCAACTGGTGGCGCAAATGCACACTGTTTTGAGAAACTTGAGTATTTTCCTTAGAATCGATAGAAAATCCAGAAGGAATTTTGTTTTCAAAACTTGTTTTTATTATAAAAAGAAATAAATCGTTTTCTAAATCAGTTTGAAGACTTTGTTCTTCCAATTTATCTTCAAGATCAACTATTTTGCCTTCTAACACTAATGGGGGAATGTATCTCCTAGGATCATACGACACCGGAGATTCATTTTCCTTATCAGTGTTAGCATATATATCAAAATCAGTTGGTAATGAAGATTGATTGAAAGACTTGACATTTATAACATTTTTAGAAATTCTAGACTTCTTCGTTTTCTCATGAAAATACTTGGCATTTTCATACGTATAAATAAATATCATTTCCATTTTCTTGTTATGCATCCTCTTTTGATTTTCAATTTCTAAAACTTGCTTTTCATTTAACCAGTCAATTTTAAATTGAGGAGCATAATTCGCAAGAGTTAGATAATCAAAATTATATAAGGTTGGGGTTTTCGAAATAACATTGTTTAGACAATGAGGATTTTCAAAACCAAGTCCCCACCTTTCTTTTATAGCCTCGTCACTCCTAGGCTTATTCATATATATAGTCTGCTCAGTTTGGTTTCTCTTATACAAATTTTCTTCTAACACAATTATTTTATCAGATAAACTTTTGTTCAAATCAGTCAAAGAATCACGATAAGTCTGATTTGATAATTCTAAGTCATTCAAATTCTTTTGAAATTTCTCTTTTGTGTCATTTAAAATGATCTTTTCATCTTTCAGAGAAATCTTCAGTTGAGAAGAAACAAAGTTAACATGAAACTCAGAAATTACCTCAGAATCATCAGTGGAGGTATCATCTTCTTTATGATCGCTCTTATCATCACCGATGAAGCACATTGCTGCAGTCTCTTCATTCTCAGCCTCGTTATCTGAATGATCCAACCAGTACTCCTCTTCAGCCATCAGAATAGTTCCGTTTTCTCTCTTCTCGGCCAGTTCCATCTTCTTCTGTAGAAAGTTGATTCCATAACAACCTTCACTCTACAATCCTTTGCTATATGACCTGGTTTGCCACAGTTGAAGCAGTTCATCACCTTTTTCTCTTCCTTTTTCGGTTCAGTCACCTTAACTGGTTCATACTTTGGAGTGTATGCCTTTGATGGTGCACCAGTGTTCAACTTTCTTTGAGCCGGAAGTGAAACGAAGATTGTTGGATCCAGTTCTACGCTGAAACTTTTTCTGATAGTGTTGCGAGAGAAGTATCATTGCATTCTCCAAGGCTTCACCATCATCTTCTGTGGAACCATCAAAACCAGATTCAGATAAAGCTTGCTCAGCCAGTTGGCTAGCCCGAAGAGCAATCGGATCCACTGACTTAGCCTTATTCTTCTTATCCAACTTTGCCTTTTTTTTCCAACACCATGGATTCATCGATCATCAGAATTTCATACAATTCCTGAATGGGCATAGTAGAAATCCTGACATCGTTTCTCATCCTATGACATGACTTGCTCCATTCAGGTTGGAGTGCATTCAGGAACTTCAGGTTGGCTTCTAACTCAGTCTTTGTCACCTTGATCTTGTACAGATCATTAATCACAGCCCAAAATCTATCAAATACATTCTTCAGACTTTCTCCATCCTTAGCTTTGAACTCCTCAAAATTGTTCATAAACCGAGTCTAACGTAGTTGAGTTGACACAACTGTACCAAGCATGATCTTTTCCAATTTAGTCCACATAAGCATAGGATTCTGTTTGAAGCAATCAATTCTGTTGTAGATCGAATTTGGTAGAGCAAGAATCAGATTAGACTTTGCCTGTCTGTCAGCTTGATATCTCAACAATTCATCAACATCATATTCTCTCAGAGACTTCTCAACAGTTGAAGCCAGAGTAGTTGCTGTAGCTGGTATAACTTTCATCGGCCTCTCCATAGGACCCTCAGTCAGAGATTTCATCATGTTATCCCCAGTCGGTTGTCTTTCTATGAAGTTAATGAATCGGTCCTGCCACTGTTCAAATTCATTCTCGTTAATCAGTACGGGAGGCTGAGTGTCAGACCCTAATGACATCATCAGGTCATTCTTGTAAACTTGAGCTTGCAGAGTCATTTTGAACACAAATACAATCTGAAAAAATCAAAGTCTGGAAGATGTAAACTGGCGCAAACTTGAGGTTTGCGTGAGCAGTTGGTGGCGCAAAGAGAACTTTGCGCAAGCCAAGTGAAACGCAAGAAGAGCTTTGCATGAGGTGTTTATCGTGCAAACTGAGCTTTGCATGATGAACTCGAGGCGCAAACTGAACTTTTCGCGAGCAAAGGAAAACGCAAAGTGATCTTTGCGTACGCTATGAAAGACGCAAACACCACTTTTCTTGATGCACTTGAGACGCAAAACAAAACTTTTTGCGATAGAAGAAGACGCAAACTTAGGTTTGCGTGAGGAACCCAGATCAAATCTGAACTTATCGTGAAAATGAAGATTTCCCTGGAAGAATGTAGCGCAAACCTGATGAATGTAGCGCAAACCTGTGATGAACTAGCACAAAGTTTAGATCTCGTGCAATGTTCTGAAAATCAATAAAAATTTGCATAATTCGATTATATCCATGAAATTAATGCAACAAATTCACACAAGATTGAACGAAAACAACTTTCTAACACATTTCAATCAACAAAATTGATTAAACACCACAAAATTAAGATTTCGTAAATCACACAGTACGTCAAAAACTCGTTTCCAGAAAAGTGAAATTTCTCAGAATTCAACTTCTTAACTTGAATCTTTTGAAAAATGATGTGAATAACAAATGATATTCTATTAAAAGCGAATTCAACAAACCAAATTCGATGAAAAAGCAAAAAACGAGATTTTCTTGAAAAAAAATCAAGAAAATCGATAAAATTTTCTACTTTAAATCACAAATTCAGAATCAAACACGAATTCTCTCAGTCCTCTCAAGATTCAGATTGCTCTGATACCAATTGAAAGTCCAAGAATCTCTAAATCCTAGAGAGAGAAAGTAGGAGCGCCAAAGTAATCTGATGTACTCAAAATATGTGTCCAAAGTTACAAAAACAAAGGTCCAAGGGGACTTAAATACCCCTTGCCTTAACAACACAAATAAGCACTTTAAGCATAGTAAAGACTAGAAAAATAATTACAATGATTACTACAAAATCAGTATTAACAAAGGTCTTGATCATAATTTGTTCAACACCAGTCACTTCTGTGACATGAAATATCAAGTCCGCTTCACAACATCTCACAGCTATCTTGAGAATCTTGATGGTTACGAGATCTTTAGAGCTGAGCTCCGTAGAAATCTATACGATGTAGATTTTCCAACATTGTCTGCTACATGTCCCGCATGTTTACTAGCTAAAGATTCCAAAGCACAATCATAGACGTGGCATCGTCGTTTGTCTCGTCAGAATTTCATATCAATAGCTAGGCTATAAAGACAAGGTCTCGTCAAAGGTCTACCAGAAATGAGGTTTCAAAAAGACTCACTATGTTCTACATGTGAGATGGGCAAAATGAAGCGAAGCTCATTCAAGTCCAAGACTGAATCATCAACCACATCTGCGCTTGAACTTATTCATATGGATCTTTGTGGCCGAATGCGGACAACATCTGTCAATGGAAAGAAATACGTCTTAGTGATGATAGATGACTATTCAAGATACACTTGGCTCGAGTTTCTTCGAAACAAGTCGGATGTGCCATAAATGATTATCCCTTTTATTAAACGTATTCAAGTACGTCTGCAATTGCTAGTTCGGAGTCTTCATAGTGACAATGGCACGGAGTTCAAGAATGACACCTTGCAGAGTTATCTCATCTCTGTGGGAATTTCACACAACTTCTCTGTGGCCTACACTCCGCAACAGAATGGCATTGTTGAACGAAAGAACCACACCCTTGTCGAAGCTGCTCTCACTATGTTTGCTTATGCTGATCTACCTTAGGCTGAGGCAGTCGCGACAACTTGCTTCACACAGAATCGTACCACGCATTTTGATTAAACGACATATGAGTTAATTAACAGTCCTAAACCTAATATCAAATTCCTTTGTGTCTTTGGTTGCAGGTGTTACATTCTAAGAGAGCGTCAAGGACTTTCAAAATTCGATAAGAAAACGGATGAAGGATACCTTGTTGGATACTCAATGACATCCAAAGCTTATCGAATTTACAGTACTCGAAGCAAGATGATTGTTAAAAGTATGAATGTATCCTTTGATGAGAATTCTACTCGGACTTTTGAACACAACTGTTCATAACTCGGACTCAAGCATAGAGCTCTATTCAATCCGGAATAGAACCAGCGTCTAAACCGTCTACTTCTTCTAACACTAACTCTATCACATCTGGTTAGATTTGTTGTTTATTGATGCCTTCGATGAAATTTGTTTAGACTTTGATAAAGGCATATCAACACCAACACCAAGCTCGGATGTCCCCACTCTTGTTGAAGACATATCTGGACCATCCGAAGAAGTCACTGAAACTGCATCTCCATCAGGTACAACTACACCGTTACTTTCTGACTCGACTAATACTGAATATGCTTCTGCAGATATTCCTTATGGAAATGAAGTCCCGAGTACTTTAGCTTCTATTCCAGAAGCTTCAGTATCAGAAACTTCCATACAAGATGTCCCGAGTACAACAGTGGATCTACCTGCAGTTCATGATGAATACAATGAATCGAATACGCAACAAACCATTGAATCTTTGCCAAGCACACACAGATGGACAAAGGATCATACCCTACACAACGTGATAGGTGACGTGCAATCTGGTGTTAAGACACATGATGCATCAACAAACTTCTGCATGTTTTCAAGCTTCCTTAGTTCCCTAGAACCAAAGAAAGCATCCGAATCTCTTCGCGGTCCCAATTGGATTTCTGCTACGCAAGATGAGCTTCTTCAATTCGAAAGGAACAAGGTTTCGCGCTTGATCCCACTACCTCACGGTAAATCAAAATTTGGAACGAAGTGGGTATTTCTAAATAAGAAGGACGACGCAGGAGTAGTGGTGAGAAACAAGGCTTGATTGGTGGCAAAAGGGTACTGTCAACAGGAGGGCATTGATTATGATGAAACGTTCGCCCCTGTTGCGGGGATTGAAGCCATCAGAATCTTCTTAGCATATGTTGCGCACAAAAACTTTACAGTCTATCAAATGGATGTAAAGTCGGCTTTTCTTAATGGCGTTCTGCATGAGGAGGTGTATGTTGCTAACCTGAAGGTTTCGTCGATCCTCATCACCCAGATTATGTCTACGTACTAGACAAAGTGCTATATGGTCTCAAACAAGCACCAAGAGCATGGTATGATACTCTTACAAAATTTCTCCTTGTTTATGGTTTCAAGAAAGGTACGGTTGACACTACCTTATTCCTTGAAAGGCAAGGTGAGGACTTGATTCTCATACAGATATATGTTGACGACATAATATTTGGGTCGACAAATCCTAAATTATGCAAGAACTTTTCTAAAATCATGGAAACAAAATTTGAAATATCGATGATGGGTAAATTAAATTTCTTTCTTGGTTTGCAAGTAAAGCAATTACCGGAAGGCATTTTCATTAATCAAGCCAAATACATCAAAGATATGTTAAGAAAGTTCAATATGTCAGACAGTTCTGTCATGAAAACACCCTGTACACTTTTAGATGCAAATCCATTTGGTAAACCTGTTGATCAAAAGGTGTATCGTAGCATGATTGGTTCTTTACTCTATCTGACTGCAAGTCGCCTAGATATCATGTTTGCAACCTTCTTTTGTCCGAGATATCAAGCTAATCCCAAAGAGTCGCACTTTAATGTTGTTAAGCAAATCCTTGGATATCTCAAAGGTACTTCTAATTTAGGCCTTTGGTATCCAAAGGATTCCCGTTTTGATCTCACTACCTTTACAGATGCTGACCATGCAAAATGTAAACTAGATCGGAAGAGTACATCAGGATCATGTCAATTTATAGGCGACAAACTTGTAAGTTAGACATCAAAAAAACAAAAGTGTGTTTCCACGTCCACTGCTGAGGCAGAATACGTAGCTGCTGCTAGCTGCTGTTCGCAAGTCCTCTGGATGAAGACCCAGTTGCAGGATTTTAGGTTCAACTACAAGCGAATACCTGTTTATTGCGATTTCAAGAGCGTAATTGCAATAATTTCTAACCCGGTCTAGCACTCAAAGACCAAGCATATCGATGTACGCTATCACTTCATAAAAGATCATGTAGAAAAAGGTGACATTGAAATGCATTTTGTTCAAACCGCCTTCCAGTTAGCTGACCTTTTCACCAAGCCGTTGGATGAAAAGAGGTTCAAGTTTCTAATCGGCAAACTTGGAATGTTGAATATGTCCTCTTAGACCTTTCTCATGACTCGAGGGGGAGTTTTCTGAATCTTAAACTGTTGCTATTCCTATCTTTGGCTAACGATAGCGGAATCATTTTCATAAATGATTACCAACATTTTTTTTGTGCAGGATATTTCCAAGTGATTATGGCTTCTAATCATATCTGATTAGAACTCGTACTTCAAAGATTTTCTTCAAAAAAGTGGGAGCTTCACTGTCAAACACTTTTGTTTTAAGGGGAGAATTGTTTTGTCTAACATTGTGTGTCCTTGATTCAAGTTTCTAATTACAAACAATCAACACAAACAAGATTGGTAAACTACGTGTTTCAATTTCAATTCACAAATCAAATGTTTACAATTCTGTTTATCACTTTCTCTCTCTACAAGTCTATTTCTCTCTCTAAAACTCTCTCTCTGAATGCGTATGATCCCCTTCTAGTCATCTATCTATTAAACAAGAAAAACTATTTATACTAAGCAAAAATACATAAAGCTAAAACAAATACAATGACTTTGACTTTTATTACACTTTGACTTTGACTTTCATTGAGAGTAGACTTTCCAGCTTTTGACTTCTTGTACTTTGATCTCTGGTCTTCATGATCTTGTATCCAATCATAATGATGCTCTAACAATCTGCCCATTTGGATTCAAAGATCATCTTTAAAAGATTTTGCAATTCAGTCTTCTCATTAGGCTTCATATTTACAATCTCCCCTTTGTATCAAATTTCTTCTTTAAGCACAAACATTGCAATCTTACCTTTCTTTGACTGTATTCTTCTCAAGTCTGTCTTCAAAGAAATAACAATCTCCCCAAATATGATAGAAATGATTTTCATTAATCTCTTCAAGATTATAAGAAACCTTTTTCAGACTTCAGAAAGAAGTTATCTCCATTTTCAGCCCTGATTGCTTTAGCAACTAACCATCAAAGAAAATTTTCTGTAAAGTCTCAGCACATCTTCAGAAATCTTCAACTTTGCATACTTCTTTAAAAAATAACCTTTGTTCTCAAAGAATTCTTTAACTTTAAAATTTATGACTCAGACATTTCTTTAATTCATCTCCCCCTTTTTGATGAATAGAGCAACTATAGCATCAAAACCTCCACAAGAAATGTCTTTACATGATCTGACCACTGATCGGACAAACAGAACCTATGATTCTTTTGCCAATTCGAACAAAGTATTCATCTAGATCTTTTCAAATCCAGACAAATTATGAAAGTAATACCTGAATCAACAAATGAATCCGTTAAAATGCTTGTCAGTAACACAAAGTCACTGTGTAACAAATACACATTGGAAAGAAGTTTTTGTTATCTTCACTCCCCCAGGGTTTCCATCCAATCATCAAAACACTACAAAGGCAATTTATATGAATGTTATGACAAGAAAATAAATTCCTTGTGTGCTCGTGCAAGTGTAGAAAGAATTAAGCACAAGATGATTGCTTTTAGTAAGGCTCAAAATTGTGTAAACCATTGAGACAACAGTAATATAACATAGACTCAATTGTGCATGATCGAAGTGCGAAGGTGGGGCAGACGTCCTTCCTTTTCAATATCCAGATTATCTAAATGAAAATCAGATTGATAATGTGTTGCGTCCCCAGAAAAATATGAAACATTTCCTTTTGAAGAAGAAAATGAATGGCTGGTGGGGTTTTTATCAAGAGTTGGCATGGGATAGATGCCTGTTTCAATAATGTTCACCAAGAGTAATGAAACATTAGTAATGTGGTTGCCCGACTGAGAAAGTAGTTGGTGCAGAGTTTGTTATTCTTTTAGTCTGATCTCTCACCCTCTTTCTTTTAATCATTTAAAGCTCGCTACTAACCTAACTCTCTTTTCCATTTTACCTCAACGCACAACCCACACTCATTTCTTTTTGAATCCTCACACTCAATCACTAATGATTAGCTTCTTGGGTAGGAAACACTGGTTAACGTGAATCCATAGAAGTTTCATTTAAGTCCTAGCACAAAGAACCCATGTTTTCCTATGAAACATATGTTGCTCAAATTGGTTTAAATACAGTTAAAGCTCAAATACAAGTCAGATGTTTGTATAATCATGAAGATATGAGCATTTTAAACATTGAAGATATTTCAAACAAGTAAATTTAATGAATAGACATGAATGCAAGAAACTTGTTAGAAAATCTGACATTGTATGAAATGATCAGATAGAATGATTTATCAAATAAGGCTTAGGTCAACAAAAAATTGATATTGTCTATACGAAACAAGAATATAGACATTCTTGAATGGAACGTTTTAGAAATGAATAAATTCTCAATATTCATTGAAGTGCAAGCGCGATCTCTTACCATCGAAAAAATAATTTTCAAATTTGAGACATGGTAAGAACAATTTAAAACTAGAAGTTAAACCGGTGTGTGTGAATACTTGAAAGTATATAGAAAAGACAATATGCAAGTATTTATCTTTGAAAACACACGGTTTATAAACATTTTAGCACATTTAACAATGAAAACATTTAAAATCACACTTCCAATTCATCAAAATCTTGTTAAGAATCGGGACATGGTTTTAACGGTTAAGAACATGCTTTCTATGATTGATAGTCGTCCTTCTTTCAACCATATATGAGCTTAAGATAAGAAATTTAACCTTGTCGTTCAGTCTAAAATCTCATGAAGTCAAGCTTAAAGTCATAATGATATGATCTTTATAGCTTCTCTCAATCTGCAAAAGTCTCAAAGTCATGTCAAAGCAACTTTATTCATAAATTTATTGAAAAATAAACAATAGAAAGCAGTAAAAGATTGAGTGAACGAATTCTGATCTGAAGTAATCAGAAATCATATCCTTACTCTTTTTGTTGTACTCATAGACTCCCCCTAAAATCATGCATCACAAAAATTTAGCAGTTAAGTAAATGCAAAAATTCTATAAACTCCCCCTCAAAATAATGTTGATCATCTTAAAGTCTTGTCTTACTCCCCCTGAGATCATGAACAAAATGTTAAAGTGCAGATATCCTTGCAGAATTAATGATAAACAAATGATGAAAAATTAAAATAAAAGAAACTTTAATAGGTAATTACTGATTAGATCTTGAGATTTAGCATACCAAGTTTAGATACAAGAAAATTGAATCTCTTTTCATTTAAAGGTTTGGTAAACAAATATGCAAACTGATAATCAGTTTTACAAAGTAAAGTTCTATTGTACCTTTTTCTACATTATCTTTGATAAAATGATAACTGACATCAATGTGCTTTGTTTTGTTATGCTGCACAGGATTAGCTGATATTGCGATAGCGCTCTTCGAGTCACAATAGATCGGGATCTTGTTGTACTGATAGCCATAATCTCGAAGCTGTGTTCGCATCCACAAGACTTGAGAACAACAGCTTGCAGCAGCTACATATTATGCTTCAACCGTCGAGGTGGAAACATATAATTGCTTCTTCGATGCCCAACTAACGAGTTTATCACTGAGGAATTGAATATGACCCGACGTGCTCTTCCCGTCTAACATACATCCAGCATGATTTGCATCTGAATAAGCAGTTAGTTCAAACCCTGTATCCTCAGGATACCACAGACCAAGATCTGCAATCCCCTTCAGATATCTAAAAATCCGTTTGACAGCAGATATATGAGATTCTTTATGATCAGCCTGATATCTTGCACACAAACATGTTGAAAACATTATATCTGGCCTACTTGAAGTAAGATACATTAAAGAACCTATCCTTCCTCTATAATTCCTAACATCAACAACTTTTCTCGAAGGATCAGTGCCAATCATAGTACCTGGTGCCATTGGGGTTCCAATAGATTTACAATTTTCCATTTTGAATTTCCAAATAATATCAAAAAATGTACTTAGATTTATTAATGAAAATCCATGTTGAAAATTGTTTTACTTGTAATCCGAGAAAGAAATTCATCTCTCCCATCATATTGATTTGAAATCTAGACACCATGAGGTTGAAAAATTCTTACAGTATTTGTGATTAGTTGAGACAAATATATTATCATGCACATATATCTGAATAAGAATGATATCGGCTTTTTCCTTTTTGATAAACAAAGTGGTATCGACTTTACCTTTTGAAAAACCTGACTTGACCAAGAATTGAGATAAAACATTATACCAGGCGCGAGGTGCTTGTTTCAGACCATAAAGAGCTTTATCCAAATTGTAGATGTGATTTGGCTTATCTGGATTTACAAACCTTTCTGGATGAAATACGTAGATGTCCTCGTTAAGAATGCCATTCATAAAGGCAGTCTTCATGTCCATCTGATAGACTGTGAAGTTTTTGTGAGTAGCGTAGGCTAGAAACATGTGGATTGCCTCTATACGCGCTACTGGAGGATAAGTCTCATCATAATCAATGCCTTCCTCGTGCCTATATCCTTTGGCAACAAGTTGTGCTTTGTTTCTTATGACAACACCATCTTCGTCCTTTTAATTCTTGAAAACCCATTTAGTGCCTATAATGGTCTTTCGTTCCGGTTTTGGTACTAGTCTCCAAACCTTTAGGGATTCGAACTGGTTTAACTCTTCTTGTTTAGCAGACACCCTATCCGAGTCAGCAAGAGCCTCTGATACCCGAGTGAGCTCTATCTTACTCAGGAATGAGTCATGCAGACATTGATTTAAAGTTGCTGACCTAGTTTGCACTGGTTTGTCTAGATCTCCAATGATTTGGTGAAATGGGTGCTCTTTGGTCCAACGATGTTCATGAGGGAGTGGATTAGATGAAGATTGATCATGGTTGTCATCTAAGAATCCACTATCAGCTTCTTCAGTTTGTACATTATGAGGGAGGGTGCAGTTGACATAATAGATGCAGAAGTGTCAGTGGGTACTGCTTGTTCAATTTGTTGATCAGTCCTTACAGTACAACCTACTGATTCAGCACCTTCTGGATGTTCATTAGTAGTTAAAGATCCATCTATCGGAGTAGGCATATGAACAGGAATTTCTTGGTGAATCGGTGAATTTGATTCAGTGGAAACATCTGAAGTGATTGGATGATAATCCGTTGAGTCTTCCATCCTGTCAACCACAACAGGTTTAGTCACTTTAGATCCAAAAAATTCATCATAAAACAGTTCAAATAAAAGATCTAAATCAGATAAATGAGTAGTAGACGACGATGCAACATCTGATTTATTCACTGAAGATACAAGTTCTGGACTGATTTATACAGAAGCTAGCACTCCGATTATCACGGGTTCTGAACTGACTTGTTCAGAAGCCATTTTCTCATCGAATGTGACGTTTACGCTTTCGATAACAGTCTTTGACTTCTTGAAGTACACTCGATATGCAGCAAATGTAGATGAATATCCAATGAAGATGCCCTCGTCTGCCTTAGCATTGAACTTGTTTAGGTTCTCTCTGTCGTTTAGTACAAAACACTTACAACCAAAAATATGAAAATGTGATGGTTGGTGTTCGGTTGTTGATCAAAGCATATGGAGTCTTTTGAAATCTGTGGTGTATCATGGAACGGTTTGAATATAACACGCAATCGATACAGCTTCTGCCCACAGAAACAGAGGTAGGTCCGATTGGCTAAGCATAGTACGAGCGGCCTCGACTAGCGTTTGATTTCGCCTTTAGACTACTCCATTTTGTTCTGGCATACGAGCAACAAAGTATTGATGTGATATCCTGATCGATTCAAGATACTCTTCAACAATTCTGTTTTTGAACTCCGTGCCATTATCAGTTCTGAGAAGCTTGACTGGTTTCTGCAGATTAACCTGGATCGTCTTCAGAAATGTGATGAGTACTTTGGGCGTCTCATCTTTTGATCGTAGAAATTTGACCCATGTGTATCGCGAGTAGTCGTCCATGATAACTAGAAAATATTTCTTTCCGCCTAAGCTTTGAGTTCGCATCGGACCACAGAGATCCACATGCAACAACTCTAATGGAGAACTGGTACTAGGTTTAGGCTTCAGTTTATGTGGAGCTCTCTTCATCTTTCCTTTTTCACACGCTGCATACAAGTGTTTTTTACGTACTTGAGCTTAGGAAGTCCATTCACTAACTTTCCACTGACCAGTTTATTTATGTAGAAAAAATTCAGATGAGAAAGTTGTCGATGCCATAGCCAGCTTTGTTGCATCGAGGATTTTGAGAGTAGACACACCTGATTGTCAGTCTGGACCTTTGACAAATTGATTGTGTAGTGGTTTGACTTGTGAGTGCCAACCAAGAGTTCCTTGCCGTCTTCAGTTCTTACTGAGCAACTTTTGGCTTTAAAGTTCACCTCTAACCCTTTGTCACAGAACTGTCCAATAATGAATACATTGTGTCCTAATCCTTCAACATAGCTCACCTTTGTAATCGTTATGTTGTCTTGAATAACATCACCGAATCCTAAGATCGGTGAGAACTGGTCGTTTCCAAACCATACATTCCCGCAAAATTTCTCTGTATAATTAGTCAATAAATCCTTTTACCCAGTCATATGCTTGGAACACCTGCTATCCAAGTACCACATATGACGGGTCTACACAAGAGAAATCAGGGAATAATAATTTTAGGTAGCCATTTAAAAACGGGTCCTAACGAATTAGCGCAAAATTTTGGTATCCATTTGAATATGGATCATCTTTTCTTTTGAAAACTCTTTAAAACATTTGGTTTAGAAGAATAAATGTGATATGATCCAAACCAATCATTAGAATAATGACGATAATCAAAATCATTCCACCGATAAGTATAAGATTTAGTAGTAGTAGGAGATAATTGGAACAATTTCTTTATGGAATATCTCTTGTAAGAAGTTACAAGGTTTTTATTAGTAGAAGCAACAGAACCAACTACATCAGACACACTACTATTTGATATATTACAAGAATTATCAGGAATTGATTCTGCCTTGTCATCCATTTTCCTTTCAGGTCGCCATTCAGTTCGCTCTTCTGACCTTTTCTTTCTTAAATCTGAAACAAAAAATTTAGATTTATTAGGAAAATCAGATTTCTGAGATTGGCTTTTCTTGTGTTTACCAGTGTTGTTCCGTTTCTGTGAGCGCTGTTTCTTATGTTTCTTACCCTTAGCATCGTAGTCAGCATTCACAGAAACTGATTCACCAACCTTAGTTGATGATTCACCTTTATCATGAACACTTGGTAAAGCTTTTCCATTAATAACAAAAGAAGAATGATTTGGAAGTGGAGCATTGAAGTCAAACATATCAATTTCCTCTACACACCCATCATTAGAATTAAGAAAATCATTTGCAGACGCAAATAAGTTATCAAAATTATCAGTTGAAGTTTGAGGGACTTTAGAAAAATGAGAACACTTTGTAGATTTATTTTGAAAAACAATGTTCTTTAACACAGTTGAAAATACACTTTGTTCTATATCGACCAAAATTCTTTCTTCAGATAAATGTTTTCATGCTCAATTATTTTACTTTCTAGAATGAATGGAGGAACATAAACTTTTGCAGTTGCAGGTTTTGCCTCCATCTCTGAAATAGAATAACTAGCAAATAAATCATTTCAAAGAACTTTTGGTGTTTCAGAAAGGTAAGTACCATTCAGCTTTTCATAGCGAAATGGTAGTTGCATTTTCTTAACGTTCTTTCTATTTTCTGTTTCTTTGACCTCAACTTCATCTGGTAATTTGGTAACAAATTTGGGTTTTAAATGAGGATATTTACCAGCAACAACAAGAAAATCAAAGTTATATAATGTTGGTTGTTTTCTGATGGCTTTCTTTAAGTAATGGGGGTTATTGTAACTGAGTCCCCATTTCTCTTTAATATCAACCACTTTAATAGGTGTATTTAGAAAAATAGTTTGATCTGTTTGGCCTATAGCATGAAGTTTGGCTTCCAAACCATTTACCTTCTTAGTCAAGCTCTTGTTTTCATCCTGCAATTTAAAAGATTTTAGAACAAATTCTTTATTTTCTAAATCAGACTTAGAAAGTTTAGATTCAAAATCAGAAATCTTATTTTCAAAACAATATTATTCATGTTTAAAATCAGAAACAGATTTGCGTAGAGAATCAATTAAATCTTTGTTCCCAATAACGGATTTATTAAGCTCAAAGATCTTTTGATTTCTCCTAGCAACTCTGTCTTTTTCCTTTTTCAGTTTAGTTTGAAGGTCTTGAAGTTCAACCATTATGGCTTCCATTTTGGTTATAAAATCATTTTCAATTAAGTGCATTACCTCATCAGCTGTCTCATCTTCAGAATCATCATGCTTATCTTCTTTACCCATTAATCATAAATGAGAAGTTTATTTTTTTCTTCCTCGACGTCTGAATGATCTAACCAATATTCGTCTTCAGCCATTAATGCCTTTCCAGCTTCCTGTTGCTTGGCCAAGAGCATTTTTTTCTTTTAGTATTCCAAATTCCGAACCTTTGGCTTCCGACAGTCTTTTGCATAATGTCCGACCTTGGCACAGTTGTGGCATTTGATCAGATCATCAGCTTTCTTCTCAGTACTGGTTTAGTCATTCACATACTTCTTCTTCTCATTTGGCTTCTTCTTGACAAATCTTGTCTCTTCCAATCTTCTACCCTCGACTCTTTCTCCGTGCTCATGATTCTTTGATCCCGTAGAAGAATATCTATGTGAGTTTGAACCTGGTTTCTTGTAAAACTTTTTCTGGAAAACTCGGATCAGTAAAAGCATTGCCTGCTTTAGGTTCTCCCCATCATCACCATTGGATTCAGAATCAAACTCAAAGATATAAATGACTATCTTTTTCTTTTTCTTCTTCTCTTTCTTTTCTTTCTCCTTCGCTCCAGCTACAAGTGCTATAGGACCGGGCACTTTCTCAGACTTCTTTTTCTCATCTCTTTTCTCTTCCATCTCTTCTTCATGTTGTCGCAACATCTCGTAGACTTCATGTAGTGGCATATCAGTCAAATCTTTCATCTATTTCATCCTGCGAGTATGTTTCTTCCATTCTGGTTGCAGGATGCTAAGAAACTTGACGTTGTTCTCGATCTGCTTCTTCTTGACCTTGATCTTTGACAGCTTATTCAGAAGAAGAACAAACCATTCATATGTGTTCTCTAAGCTCTCATTATCCTTAGCTTTGAACTCTTCGTAGCTATTTATACAGTTTGCTACCTTTATTTGGTTGCCTACTTTCAAACCCATCATAATCTTTTGTAGATGATCCCACACAGCCTTGGCATTATCTTTGTAACTGTCAGTCTTGATATAAATCTCATTAGGTATACTCTGAAGCAGAAGTGATTTGGCTTGTTTATCAACTTATGCCTGATTTTTCTGAGCATCAGTGAGCTGAACTAGTTCTTTCTGAAGTGTCGTTGTCTGAACTTCATCATCATCTGATCCATTATTTAGAGCAGGAATTTCAATAGTAGGAATACTGAAAGGACCATCTGTGATAGACAACCTAATGTTTTCTCCATTTGCGTGTCGGTCCACAAAATCAAGGAAGCGATCCTTCCACTGTTCATATTCACCTCTGAATAGAACAGGAGGCTTAACATCAGACCCAATAGCCAGTGCTCCTCTTGAAGTCATCCGGTTTTATGAAAATATGCAATAAGAAACATAAAACTGACCGTTAGTCGAATAGAAATCACAAGAATATTGACTAACACTAAAATGAACTAGACAAAGGAATTTCTGAAATTCACTAAGTCGAGAATTCACAATCTACAAAGAAATACCAAGAATTCGCATACAACACTTTTCGCAAATCACATAGAATTCATAAGCATCACTTTGAATTACAAAGAATTCGCAAGTTTATAGAAACAAACACAGAATTCGCAAAACACAAGAATTCGTAAGATGAAAGATACAAATTCTAAGGAATTCGTATCACACCAACTTGAGAATTCTATTCTTTTCGCAAAACTCATAGATTCGAATTATGTCCTTAGAAATATTTATCAAACACTTTTCGCAAAAATGACCTTTGCGAATTCTTTACATAGAAATATTTTGAAATCACTTTTCGTAAAAGAACACTTATACGAATTCTTATGGTTTTTGCAACACACTGAAAACGAATTCTAAGCAATTCGTAATACACACATATACGAATTCTAAGCCTTCTGCGATTTTTATACTTGAAACTTTTTCAGAAATAACTCTGCGAAGTCTATGAAATTCGTAAGAGACCCAACAATGAATTCTTTGCTTTTCGCAATACAGAGGACTGCAAATTCTGTCCTTAATATTTTTCATAAAGAACTATGCAAATTCTGATGAATTCTGTGAATCCTTCAATATATTTCTACGAATTCTTTGAACTTTGTGAGTTCTTGAAAGGATCTTACGAGTTCTTGATGACACTATTCTTGAGATCTGGAATGAAAAACTCTCTGAATCACTCAAAAATCCACCTAGACTTCGAAATTTGATTCAAAATTTTGACACACTGTTCTCTTATACATCGAGAATCAAATTCTATCACTTGATTTCGATAATAAGCACTAACAGTTACAAGTTGATATAGAACAGTGTGTATCAAACTCGTGAACTCTAACTTGACAAATCTCAGAAATTAAACTTCAATTACAGTGCAAAACAATATTCAAACTATACAAACTCGATCGAAAACAATACACGAACTCATTTCTATCAATTACAAACTCAAATTCGCACAAAAACTCAAATTTAAATCTAAACTCTACGAACACAGTGTCGACTCTGAATTTCTTGATTTCTTGATTGGATTTGCTCTGATACCAATTGTGTATTCCTGATTCAAGTTTCTAATTACAAACAATCAACACAAACAAGATTGGTAAACTACCTGTTTCAATTTCAATTCACAAATCAAATGTTTACAATTCTGTTTATCACTTTCTCTCTCTACAAGTCTATTTCTCTCTCTAAAACTCTCTCTGAATGCGTATGATCTACTACTAGTCATCTATCTATTAAATAAGAAAAACTATTTATACTAAGCAATAAAACATAAAGCTAAAACAAATACAATGACTTTGACTTTGACTTTTACTAAGAGTTGACTTTCCAACTTTTGACTTCTTGTACTTTGACCTCTGGTCTTCATGATCTTGTATCCAATCATAATCATGCTCTAACAAACATCTTACGTCTTTGATCTCTCCAAATCTTTATTCTTCATGTGTAACTATGCTCCTTTGTGCTTTCATGTACAAATGACTGTTGAACAGCGTGTTCACTTAGGACAATACGGGATTCGATGTAAGGTTAACAGAACTTCCATGGATTCCTGATAACCAGTGTTTCCTATCCAGGAAGTTATCCTTTGCGTGTTTGAGGGGAAAGGGGTCAAAAGATAAAGTGTTGGTGAGTGACGCGGTAAAATGGAAATGAGAGATTGGTTAGACGTGAACTTAAAAGATTAAAAGACAGAGGGTGAGAGATCAGAGTAAAAGAATATCAGAATCTACAACAAACTTCTTTTTGAGTCGGGCAACCACATTACTGTTATTTCACATTTCTTCGTGAATGACATTCAAATAGGCACCTAACCCATGCCAACTCTTCCATACAACCTCACTAGCTACTCATTCTTTTCTTAAAAAGAGAATGTTTCACATTTTCTCGGGATGCAACACATATGCTATTGGTTCTTCACTTGGAAGATACTGATATTGAAATAGAAGGAAAGTTGCTCCACCTTCAAAACTTTTCTCATGCACATTGAGTCTTTGTATACTTTGTTGCTATCTCAACAAGTTTACATACTTTGAGCCAATATTTAAAAGCAATCATATGTGCTTAATTCTTTCATACACATGCACGAGCACACAGAAATCTGTTTTCTGTCATAACATTCATATATAACCATGTGTTATTCGGTGATTGAATGGAAGTCCTGGGGAGCCTTCATCACAACCATCTCCTTATATAGTAACTTCGTGTTACTCAGTAACTGTGTGTTACTGACAGGCACTTTGAACTGAGTCATTTGTTGATTCAAGGTTACCACTCCTAAATTGTTTGAATTTGCAAAGATTTAAATAATTACATTCTCTATATCTGGGGGAGATTACTCTATACATGAAGATCGCGCTTAATTATTGGTTTGGGGGAGAAAATTCCAAGACTACATTGAAATGTTTTGATGATGCTGATTCTCAACACTCCTCAAAAAGGGGGAGAATATTCAAGGATTTCAAAGTCTGATCTGAGTCTGTTTGTTCAAGAAACAAAGATTGTTGAAGATTGCTGAAGAGTTCAAGTTTTTTCAAAGATTACAAAGTGTCTGAACCGATCTGAATTATCAAAAGCATGACTGAAGGTGATCGTCAGAAGGACACTTCATTCAAATGTCAGCAGAAAAAGGAAGATATCAGTTTCTTCAATGTTGTGAAGACTGTGAAAATCTACAAGCTTTGAAGCTATTAACGTCTTATCAGATACAGTTTTCAAGAGATGTGAAGACCCGAAGAAATTGCCAATATTTTTTTAATCTTGAATCCAAAGGGGGAGATTGTTGGATCAGTAATTGTATTCAGGATTAAATTTGTAATGAGGGGTGTTAATTGTAAAAGTTTATATTTTCCTAGGGAGTGTTTTGTAGTATTTTTGGTTGGGCCTTGCCTTGGTCATGTGGACCTATATAAGGTATATTTTCTTTGTTGTTCCCAAGGTCAATAATTGTTGAATCATACGCTCAAGGTAGAGTATTACACCAAGAACACACACACACACACACACACACACTTTAAGCATACGGCAGCTAAGGGATTTATGACATATTGAATCGATTTCTATCTATCTCTTATTGTTATTGTGTTGTGATGTTAATTATCAACTAATTTATGGGTACAACAAAACACACGGTTTATAAACATTGAAGCACAAATAACATGAAAACATTTTAAAGTCACACTTCTATATCCATGAAATCGTTTTAGAATCAGAAGTGGTTTGTACATTTAAAAACATGTTTTCATATCTGAAAGTTGTCCTTCTTTCAGACATGTATGAAATTAAGATTAGAAATAAACCTTGTCACTCATTCTTAAATCTCATGAAGTCAACTGTAAATCATAAAAATATCATCATGTAAGCTCACTCTCATTTCTGCAAAAATTCAAAGTCTGTCAAAGAAACTTTATTCACAACATTAATTGAAATATAAATTGACATAAAGCATTAAAACATTGAATGTACGAGTTCTGGTCTAAAATAATCAGAAGTCATACTTCTTACTCCTTATTCATACTCCCCCTGCATTTATGCATCAGAAAAATTTAGCAATGATAAACATATGCAGAAATATGAACTCCCCCTCAAATGATTGTAGATCATCTTTACATCTTCTCTCACTCCCCCTGAAATCATGAACATACCTTAAAGTGCAGATATCTTTCAGATTAAAAATAGAGAAATAAAGAAAAATAACAATAAGAAAAACTTTAATAAGTAATCACTGATTATGTCTTAAGATTTAACATACCAAGTATAGAGATAAGAAATTTAAATCTCTTTTCGTCTAAAGGCTTGGTGAATAAATCTGCAAGCTGATAATCAGTGTTTACTAAAAAAAAGTTATATTGTACCTTTTTCAACATTGTCTTTTATAAAATGATATCTTACATCGATGTGTTTTGTCTTTGTAAGTAGTACAGGATTAGCGGATATGGCAATAACGCTTTTAGAGTCATGAGAAATCGGGATTTTATCAAATTTGAAGCCATAATCTCGCAGTTGTGTTCTCATCCACAAGACTTGAGAGCAGCAGCTTGCAACAGCAACATACTCCGCTTCAGCCGTTGATGTGGAAACACATAATTGTTTTTTGATGCCCAACTGACAAGTTTATCTCCAAGAAACTGTATATGACCCGATGTGCTCTTCCTGTCTAACATACATCCAGCATGATCTGCATCTGAATAAGCAGTCAGTTCAAAACCAATATCTTTATGATGCCACAGACCAAGATCTGCAGTCCCTTTCAGATATCTAAAAATCCTTTTGACCTCGGACAAATGGAATTCTTTGGGGTTAGCCTGATATCTTACGCATAAACATGTAGAAAACATAATATTTGGCCTACTTGAAGTAAGATACATCAAAGAACCAATCATTCCTCTATAGGTTCTAACATCAACAAGTTTTCCCGAAGGATCCATACCGATCTTAGTTCCTGGTGCCATCAGGATTCCAATAGGTTTACAAGTTTCCATTTTGAATTTCAGAAGAATATCAAAAATGTACTTAGATTGATTTATAAAAATCCCCGTGGAAAATTGCTTAAATTGTAATCCGGGAAAGAAATTCATCTCTCCGGTCATACTCATTTGAAATCTAGACACCATGAGGATTGAAAAATTCTTATAGCTTTTTCTTTCTTAATGAACAAAGTAGTATCAATTTTACCTTTTGTGAAGCCCGACTTGACTAAAAACTTTGACAATACCTCGTGCCAGGCTCGAGGCGCTTGTTTAAGACCATAAAGTGCTTTATTCAAGATGTAGACATGATCTGGTTTATCTGGATTCACAAAGCCTTCTTGTTGTGATACGTTGACTTCCTCCTTAAGAATGCCATTTAGAAAGGCAATCTTCACGTCCATCTGGTAGAAGTGTAGTTTTTATGAGCAGCGTACGCAAGAAACATTCGGATTGCTTCTATACGTGCTACTGGAGCGTAGGTCTCATCGTAATCGATGCCTTCCTCTTGCCGATAGCCTTTTGCAACAAGTCGTACTTTGTTCCTAATGACCATACCATCTTCATCCTTTTTATTCTTGAATACCCATTTGGTAACGATAATAGATTTACCTTCTGGTTTTGGCACAAGTCTCCAGACCTTTAAGGCTTCAAACTGATTTAGCTCCTCTTGCATTGCAGTAACCCAATATGAATCTGCGAGAGCCTTTGATACTCAAGTAGGCTCTATCTTACTCAAGAATGAGTCACACATACACATATTCAAAGTAGCAGACCTAGTTTGCACCGGTAAAGTTGGATCTCCAATAATTTGGCTTATCGGGTGCTCTTTAGTCCATTTATGCTCATGAGGGAGTGGATTCGATGTAGATTGATCATAAAACTCATCTAATTAAGTATCCACTCTCAGCTTCATCATATGCAGCGTTTGTTGGGGGTGCAGTTGAAGTTTCTTGGACAGAAGTTTCAGTTGAGACAACTTGTTCAGTCTGTTGATTATCAATCACATTGCAGCCATCTGAAGTAGTAACTTATGCTTCAACATGATCAGGTACAACTTCAACTGAAGGAGCATTTTTTAGAATATGAGTTTCTGTCTGAACCGGGAAAACATGTTCACTTAACACTTCTGAAGTGATTGGATGTTGACTACTTGATTCTTCAGTCCTGACAATCACAACAGATTTAGGATGTTTAGATCCTAGAAACTCATCATAAAAGAATTCAAACAATAAATATAATTCAGATAAGTGAGATGTAGAAGTTGATGCTTTATCCGAATTAGTCTCATTAGAATGAGGTTCTGGACTGAATTGTCCAGAAGCTAATACTCCTGTAACTACGGGTTCTGAACTGTGTTGTTCATAAGCTAGATCCTCATCAAATGTTACATTAACGCTTTCTATAACAGTCTTTGAGCTCTTTATATATATATATATATATATATATATATATATATCCTATATGCAGCAGATGTCTGGGAGTATCCAACGAAGATTCCTTCTTCAGCCTTCGGCTTGAACTTATTTAAGTTCTCTCTATCATTAAGTACAAAACACCTGCAACCAAAAATATGGAAATGCTTAATGCTAGGTGTACGATTATTAATCAATGCATAAGGAGTTTTACCAAACCGTCTATGAATAATGGAGCGATTCTGCATATAACATGCAGTAGATACAACTTTTGCCTACAAAAATACAGGTAGATCCGACTGACTGAGCATAATACGAATGACTTCAAATAGTTAATAAGTATTTCGGGTGTCTCATCTTTTGTCTATAGAAACTTTACCCATGTGTAACGCGAATAATCGTTCACTATTACCAACACATATTTCTTTCCTCCTATGCTTTTATTTCTCATCGGACCACAAAGATCCATGTGTAACAACTCATGTGTAGAACTTGTACTCGGTTCGGGTTTCGGCTTCTGAGCTTTCTTCTACATTTTACCCCTTTCACATGTTGCACACAAATGTTCTTTTTCATATCTTAGCTCTGGAAGTCCTTTAACCAACTTACCTTTGACCAGCTTATTGATGTAACTAAAATTCAGGTGTGACAGCCTTCGGTCCCAAAGCCAACTTTGCTGTATCAAGGCATTTGTCAGTAAGCAAACCTGATTGTCAGTCTGGACCTTTGACAGATTAATGGTGTAGAGGTTAGACTTTCGCGTTCCGACCAAGAGTTCCTTTCCATCTTCAGACGCACAGAACATCACTTGGCCATGAAATTTACCTCTAAATCTTTGTCGCAGACCTGGCCAACACTGAACAAGTTATGCCCTAAACCTTCTACATAACTCACCTTCATAATCGACACATTGTCTTGAATCACGTCACCATATCCCAAAATTGGTGAAAATTGGTCGTTGTCGAATCTTACATTTCCACAAAACTTTTCTATATAATTAGCCAATAAATCCTTTTGCCCGGTCATATGCTTGGAAAACCCGCTATCCAAGTACCACATATGATGGGTCTGCATAAGAGAAATAAGGGAAGAATAACTTTAGGTGCCCATTTAAAAGTGGGTCCTAACGGTTTAGCACAAGATTTTGGTATCCATTTATATGTGGATCCTCTGAACTTTTTAAAAACTTTTGAAGTAAAAGATTATAAGAACAAACATGATAATTTCCAAACCAATCATAAGAATATAGATGAGAGATAAAATCATTGCGTCTATAATTAGATAACATAGTAGTAGATTGATATAATCGGAGTAATTGCTTTATTGAATATCGCTTGTAAGGAATTACAAGGTTTTGTTAATTGGAAGCAACACTACCAACTACATCAGTATTACTACACTATTAGATCTATTACAATCCAAATCAAGAGATGATTCAGAACTCTCATCGATCTTCTATTTTGGTCGCCATTCCTTTCATTCTTCAGACCTTTCCTTTTTCACTAAAACACAAGATTTAGATCAGTGAGGAAAATCAGATTTATGAGAATATCTGTTCTTGAGCTTACTAGTGTGATTCCGTTTCTGTGAGTGCTGTTTCTTTTGCTTCTTACCTTTTGCATAATGATCAGTACTCACAGAAACTGGTTCACCAACCTTAGTCGATGATTCACCAATTTCATGTACACTTGGCAAAACTTCACCATTAATGACAAAAGTAGAATGATCTGGAAGTTTAGCATTAAACTCAAACATATCAATATTATCTATACACCCTTCATCAGAATTTAAAAAATCATTTGCAGACGCAAATAAGTCATCAAAATCAGCTTCTGAAGCTTGAGGTGCCTTAGAAGATGTAGAACACTCATGAGATTCAAGTTTAAAAACGGTGTTCTTTATAACAGTTGAAAAGACATTTTATTCAATGTCAGCTAATATTCTTTCATCAAATAAAATATTTTCAAGCTCGATTATTTTGCTTTCTAAAATGAGGGAGGTACATAAATTTTAGCTTTTAAAGGTTTTGCCTCCAAATCTTTTGTTGAAGAACTTTCAAAATAATCATTTGAATGACATTTTGGTTTATCTGAAATATAACTATCATTCAACTTTTGATAGCAAAATGGTAGTTGCATTTTCTTTAAATTATGTCTTTTCTCATTGTCTTTTGCCTCTACCTCATCCGATGATTTGGTAACAAATTTGGGTTTCCAATGAGTATATTTAGAAGCCGCATTAAGAAAATCAAAATTATATAGAGCAGGCTGTTTTCTGATAGCTTTCTTTAGATAGTGTGGGTTTTCGTAACCGAGACCCCACTTCTCTCTAACATCAGCTTCCTCATTAGGTGTGTTTAAGAAAATGGTTTGATCTGTTTGGCCTCTAGCATATAATTTCTCTTCCAAACCATTTACCTTTTTCTCTAAGTTCTTGTTTTCAAGCTGCAACTTAAACACTTTTAGAACACTTTCTTGCTTTTCTAAAACAAACTTAGATAGTTTAGATTCAAAATCAGAAATCTTACTTTCAAAACAATCTTTTTCATTTTTAAAATCAGAAACAAATTTACGTAGAGAATCAATCAAATCTTTGTTCCCAACAACAGCTTTCTTAAGATCAAAGATCTTTTGATTTTTCTTTTCAGCTCTGATCTTTTCCTTTTTCAGCTTATTTTGAAGATCTTGAAGTTCGACCATCACAGCTTCCATTTTAGTCGTAAAATCAGATTTGGAAAGATTTATTACCTCATCAGTTGTTTCTTCATCCCTATCATCATACTTCACTGTGTTGCCCATCAAACACATGTGAGTAGATTCTTCTCTTTCCTCTTCATCTGAATGATCTAGTCAGAACTCATCTTCAGCCATGAGTGCTTGACCAACCTCTTGTTGCTTAGCCAAGAGCATCTTTTTCTTGTAATATTTCGAGTTTCTGACTTTTGGCTTCCGACAGTCCTTAGCGTAGTGACCGACCTTTCCATAATTGTACCATTTGGCAAGGTCATCTGTCTTCTTTTCAGCACCATCATAGTCATTAAGATATTTCTTCTTCTCATCCGACTTTCTGTCCACATACTTTTTCTCTTCAAATATTTTACCTTCAACTCATTCCCGACGTTCATGATTCTTTGAACCAGACGAAGAAAACCTCTGTGAGTTTGAACCCGGATTCTTGTAGAATTTCTTCTAGAATGCTCGGGTCAGGAGAAGCATAGCTTGCTTGAGGTTTTCACCATTGTCACTATCCGAATCAGATTCAGAATCAGAACTGGGAATCACTACTTCCTTCTTCTTTTTATTCTCTTTCTTCTCTTTCTCCTTCTCTCCAGCTACGAGTGCAATGGAGTCTGACACTTTCTCAGTTTTATTTTTATCAGCTCTTTTCTCTTCAACCTCCTCCTAATTCTGTCTCAAAGTCTCGTAAACTTCGTGGAGGGATATATTGCTCAAATCTTTCATTTGTTTAATTCGGCGAGTATGCTTTTTCCATTCTGGATCTAGGATGTTGAGAAACTTAACATTGTTCCCGATTTGTTTCTTCTTGACTTTGTCCGTGGATAGTTCGTTCAGAAGAAGCACGGATCTCTCATAAGTTTCCTCTAGACTCTCACTTTCTTTGGCCTTTAACTCTTCATAGCTGTTAATACAATTGGCCACCTTCATCTGATTTCCCACCTTAGAGCCCATCATCATCTTTTGTTGTTGATCCCACAACTTCTTTGCATTCGCTTTGTAGCTGTCTATCTTTATGTATATCTCATTCGGAATACTCTGAAGTAAAAGAGATCTTGCTTGTTTATCGGCTTTGAAACGACTTTTCTGTTCATCAGAATACTGAGCAAACTCCTTTGGAACTGCTTTCATCTTTCTCACTCTGTCTTCGTCACCATCCTCACTGTCTGACGATTCATCATCAGGTATTTCGACAGTAGGTGGTATCATGGGACCTTCTGTAATTGATAGCAGAATATTTTCTCCATTTGCATGCCGATCGACGAAGTGAAGAAAACGATCCTTCCACTGTTCGTATTCACCCTTAAAAAGAACAGGATGCTTTACGTCTATACCAATGGAGAAAGCGTCTTTGGAAGTCATCTTTGAGTTACGCTGCTTACTGTGACCATCAAAATTCAGATATTAAAGTGGATCTACAAAAATCAAACTCAGTCAAATTTCAGATAAAATCAGAAAATATTACTAACTATATAAAAATTTTGTCCCCCTCTGCAGACTTAGTAAGGGAGTCCCATATTACAGCTTGCAAAAATTACTAAGTATAGCCATATTACAGCTTGCAAAAATTCTCAGAAAATATTCTAAGTATAGAACGTGCACAACAAAGGAAAAACAACCACTTCGCGCTCAAAGAAGGCCAATAGAACTCACTTCTCGCACACTAGGTTATGTGAGTTTGTGGTTCGCGCAAGACACTGGATGCAAGAACTGAAGTTCGCGCACAACAAAAGTTGTGTGAATCAAGGTTCACGCAAGAAGGATTATGCGAGCTCTTATTTCTCGTACACCACTATGTGCAAGTTTTGGAACTTCACGCAAAACCTTGCGAGATCGAGACTTAGAAAAAATTTCAGGAACTTAGTTCGCGCTAAATGTAAACGTGCAAGAACAGGGCTTACGAGATTTGGACTTAGAAAAATTTGAGCAAGGATAATTCGCGCAAAAGATAAACGTTCATGACAAACACTTCTCGCAGATACCACTTCGCGCACAACACTGAAAATGAACAGTACAAACTCACACCTAGTGATGTGCGAGTTTCTACTTCTCGCAAGAATCTGTTTGCGAGTTCTTCACATCAACCAATTTCTACCTTTGTACGAGTTCTTCCAATCTTGCGAGTTCTACCCGTAGCGTGTTCTTGGCTTGCGAGTTCTTCCTCTGTGAGCTTTATAGATCTAGCGAGTTCTTGATTTACAGTTCCAAAAACTCGATTTTCACTCTGATTCGATTTGAATCATCTTCAATTTGTTTTAATTTTTGTAGGGATGCTCAAAATATCATTTCGATCAAGGTTACAACAAGTGAAATAAATATTACAACATAAAATGTTCGAATTCAATCTAAGACACAATACTTACAAACTCGAACTCAAAACTTTCCAAAAATCCAAAATTCACACGAATTGGTCGGAATTGGACTAAACAGTATGATAGTCCCTGATTCAAGTTCTTATAAAAAAAATCAACACAAATAAGATGAACTCAAAACTGTTTTCAATTTCAATATCAAAATATCTTGATTACAATTCTCTCTGGACACTTTCTCTCTAGCTTTCTCTCTCTAAAACTTAGGATGCGTATCTCTCTGATATTATAAACTATTCTCTCTCTGCGTATTACTTTTGTTATGAACTATTCTCACCAGATTCCCTGGAAACCAAAAAAAAAAACCTATTTATACTAGCCACAAGTCTATTAAAAAAAATTACAACACACTTACAAAACTAATACAAAGACTTTGACTTTGCTTAAGAGTTGACTTTCAGCTTTGATTTTCTTTAACTTTGACTTCTAGTCTTCTATGATCTTGCATCCAACACATTTATGCTCTAACAATCTCCCCCTTTGGATTCAAGATCATTTTCAAAAAGATTTAGCAAATCAATCTTCCTCTTTGGTTCAATCCAGGCAATCTCTCCCATTGTCAAACTTTAACAACTTACTGTAATCTCTCCAATATCTGTCTTTGAAAAAAGAAAAAAAAAATAGTAACAATCTCCCCCAAAGATGGTAGAAATGGTCTTTAACAATCTCCCCAAGGTCATCTTGAAACTCTTTCAGACTTTAGAAATAAATTATCTATAGTTTCAGCTCAGGCTGCTTCAGCAAATTATCTTCAAAGAAAATTTCTCCAAATTCAGCTCATCTTCAGAAATATTTGAAACTTTCCATTCCAACTTTCAATCAGTCTTTCAGCAAATGTTCTTTAACAATCAATACTTGTTCTTCTCCCCATTTATGATATAAACTTCTCTGTTCAACCAACATTTCTTGAATATCACTCCCCCTTTTTGATGAAAGAAGGCATGAAATCATCAAAACTTTTACAAGAAAGGTCTATGGAATCTCTTCTGACCACTGATGATTCTGAGCCTCTAATTACTTGCCGATCCAAAAAGATATTCATCCAAATTTTTACAAATTCAGACAAATTAGGAATGTAACACCAGAATCAACAAATGAAACAGTTAAGAGGCCTGTCAGAAACACAAAGTCACTGTGTGTAACAAATACACATGGAAAGGAGCTTTTGTTATGTTCACTCCCCCAAGGCTTCCATTTAATCATCGAAAATACCACAAAAGGCAACTTCTATGAACGTTATGAAAAGAAAACGTATTCCTTGTGTGTTCATTCAAGTGTTATAAAGAATTAAGAACATGATGATTGCTTTTTATTAGACTCAAAATTGTGTAAACCACTGAGACAACAGTAATTAAACACAGACTCTCTTGTGCATGATCGAAGTGCGAAGGTGGGGCATATATGAAAATCAATATCCAGATTTTCCAAATGAAAATCAGATAGCATATATGTTGCATCCCTTGAAATATGAAATATTATCTTGTTAAGAAGAAAATGAGTGGCTGGTGGGGTTATTATCAAGAGTTGGCATGGGCTAGGTGCCTGTTTCAATAATGTTAACGAAGAATTGTGAAACAATAGTAATGTTAGAGCATAAATCTGTTGGATACAAGATCAAGAATACTTAAGGTCAAAGTTGAGAAAATCAAAGCTGAAGAAAATCAAATCTCATTAAAAGTCAAAGTCTTTTGTTAATAAAAGTCAAAGTCAATGTATTTTGATTCTAAAGTAGATGATTTTGAAAAGAAGATTTTTGAGTTTGAAGGTAAAGTAAATAAATATGAGTTTGAAAAGAATGAATCTGCACTAACTATTTATAAACTGCAGGTTGAAAACAAGAATTTGAACAAGAAGGTAAATGGTCTGGAAGTTAAACTTTATAAAAGAGATCAAACAGATCAAACCATCTTTCTTAATACTCCTAATGAAGAGGTAGATGTTAAGCAAAGATGGGGACTTGGTTTTAACAACCCCCATTATCTTAAGAAAGCTATCAGAGAACAGCCGACACTTTATAACTATGATTTTCTTGCATGTGCTGGTAAACATACTCATTTGAAACCCAAATTTGTTACTAAATTGTCAGATGAAGATGAGGCCAAAGAAACTGAAAACAGGAAGAATAAAAATAAAATGCAACTACCATTTAACTATGTCAAGTTAAATGATAGTTATCTTTCAGAAACACCGAAAGTTCTTTCAAAAGACTATTTTGTTAGTTATTCCGCATCTGAGATGAAGGCAAAACCTGCGATTGCAAAGGTTTATGTTCCTACATCTATTCTTGAAAGCAAAATAGTTGAACTTGAAAATGTTTTATCTGATGAAAAACTTTTGGTTGATATAGAACAAAATGTGTTTTCTACAGTTATAAAGAACACTGTTTTTCAAGAAAAATCAACGAAGTGTTCTACAGTTTCACAGGCACCTCAAATTTTCTCTGATTATTCTGATGACTTATTTGAGTCTGCAAATGATTCTTTTAATTCTGATGATGGGAGCATGGAAGAATCTGATATGTTTGACATTCATTCTAAACTTCCTGATCATTCTACTTGTCTTGAAAATGACAAAGTGTTACCAAGTGGTGTTAGTAATGACAAAGTTTCTGTAACTGCTGATTACTATGCTAATGGTAAGAAACATAAGAAGCTGTGATTACAGAAACAGAAATACACTGGTACACAAAAGAAACCTCAGTCACAGAAATATATTTTTCCTAATAAATCTACATCTTATGTTTCAGATTTAAGGAAGAAAAAGCTGAAAGCTCAATCCAAATGGAGACCAAAACAGAAGGATGCTGAGATAGCTGAATCAGTTACTGATAATTCTTGTACTAAATCTGTTAGTAGTGATTCTGATGTAGTTGATCAATGTGCTTCTCATAAACAAAACCTTGTAACTTCTTACAAGTGTTATTCAATAAAGCAGTTGATTCAATTATCTCCTATTACTACTAAATTTCATCATAATTATCGGAAAACTGACTTTGCTTATTCTCTTGATTCTTCTGATTGGTATGGATCTTATCATGTATATTCTTAAAAGTCAAATGTTTGTAAAGGTTTTCAAAAGAGCAGAGGGTCCATATTCAAGTGGATACCAAAATCTTGTGTTAAAATGTTAGGACCCGTTTTTCAATGGGTACCTAAATCTATTATTGCCTGATTTCTCTTGCAGACCCGACATATGTGGTACTTGGATAGTGGATGTTCCAAGCATATGACTGGGTAAAAAGCTTTATTGTCTAACTATACAGAGAAATTCAGTGGCAATGTCAGATTTGGAAACGATCAGCTTTCACCTATTCTAGGATATGGTGATATCATTCAAGACAAGATAACGATAAGTAAAGTGAGTTATGTCGAAGGCTTGGGGCACAATTTATTCAGCATAGGTCAATTCTGTGATAAAGGGTTAGAGGTTAACTTCAAGTCTAAGAGTTGCTCGGTTCGTACTGAAGACGGAACAAAACTCTTGGGTGGACATAGAAGGACAAACCTCTACACCATCAACTTGTCCAAAGTTCAGATTGACAATCAGGTATGCTTGATGACAAAAGCTTCACAGCAACAAAGTTGGCTCTGGCATAGACGGTTATCTCACTTGAACTTTCGTTACATCAACAAGCTGGTTCGTGGGAAATTAGTAAAGGGACTTCCTGAGCTGAAATACGAGAAAGAACACTTATGTGCAGCTTGTGAGAAGGGTAAGATGAAGAGAGCCGCACACAAACCGAAGCCGGAACCAAGCACTAGTTCTCCGTTAGAATTGCTACACATGGATTTATGTGGACCAATGAGAACTCAGAGTTTGGGTGGTAAGAAATATGTGTTGGTCATTGTGGACGATTACTCCAGATACACGTGGGTCAAATTTCTTCGATCTAAAGATGAGACACCGGAAGTTCTCATTTCATTCTTAAAGACGACCCAGGTTAAACTGCAGCGACAAGTCAAGTTCCTTCGAACTGACAATGGCACAGAATTCAAGAATAAGATTGTTGATGAATATCTCGAATCAGTTGGGATTTCACATCAATATTCTGCTGCTAGAACCCCTCAACAAAATGGAGTAGTAGAAAGACGTAATAGGACGCTAGTCGAGGCCGCTCGGACTATGCTTAGTCAATCGGATCTACCTCTATTCTTGTGGGCGGAAGCTGTGTCGACTGCATGCCATACGCAAAATCGTTCCATGATACACCGCCGATTTCAAAAGACTCCATATGAGCTAATCAACAACAGAACACCTACTATCAAATATTTTCACATATTTGGGTGTAAATGTTTTGTGCTTAACGACAGAGAAAGTCTGAATAAATTCAGTGCTAAAGCGGACGAAGGCATCTTTATCGGTTATTCTTCAACATCTGTTGCATATCGGGTTTATCTAAAGAAGTTAAAGACAGTTGTCGAGAGCGTCAATGTTACATTTGATGAAGAAATGGCTTCTGATCATCTCAGTTCAGAACCCGTTATCACAGGAGTATTAGCTTCTGGGCAGATCAGTCCAGAACCTGTTTCTACAGCGACAAATTCGGATAACGCTTCTACATCTACTTCACATTTAACTGATTTAGATTTGTTATTTGAATTCTTTTATGATGAGTTTCTTGGAACTAATGTATCTAAATCTGCTGTGACTGACAGGTCTAAAGATACAAGTTGTTATTATCCAGTCACTTCAGATGTTATTACTGAACAAGCATCCCCAGTTCAGACAGAAACTCATAATCCTATTGTTACTCCTACAGTTGAAGATGTTCAAACAAATGCTGAGTCAGAAGTAACTATTTCAGTTGGGTGTAGTACATTGTCTAATCAACAGCCTGAATCTGTTGTTCCCACTGATACTTCTGCACCTGAGTCTTCAACTGCAAACCCCCCTCCTGTAATTCAAACTGAAGATTTTGAAAGTGGATTTCAAGATGATGATCATGTTTAGAATTTATCTATTCCACTTCCACATGAGCATCGCTGGACCAAAGATCATCCATTACATCAAGTAATTGGAGATTTTGACAAGCCTGTTCAGACAAGGTCAGCGACTATTAATCAGTGTATGCATGACTCGTTCCTAAGCAAGATTGAGCCAACACGAGTATCCGAGACTCTTGCTGATTCAGAGACTGGGTATCTGCAATGCAAGAAGATCTCAATCAGTTTGAATCCCTAAAGGTTTGGAGATTAGTTCCTAAGCCTGAAGGAAAGACCGTGATAGGAACTAAGTGGGTATTCAAGAAAAAAAAGGATGAAGATGGTGTCGTCATCAGAAACAAAGCTAGACTTGTTGCCAAAGGCTACAGGCAAGAGGAAGGCATCGATTATGACGAGACATATGCTCCAGTAGCGTGCATAGAGGCAATCAGAATGTTTCTCGCCTACGCCGCTCATAAGAACTTCACAGTCTTTCAGATGGATGTGAAAACAGCCTTTCTGAACGGCATTTTTAAAGAAGAAGTGTATGTGTCTCAACCAGAAGGGTTCGTTAATCCAGATAAGCCAGATCATGTCTACATATTGGACAAAGCCCTTTATGGATTAAAGCAAGCCCCTCGAGCCTGGTATGACGTCTTATCCAAATTCTTGGTCAAGTCTGGTTTCTCTAAAGGTAAGATCGATACCACTTTATTCATAAAGAAGGAAAAAGCTGATATTATTCTTATTCAGATTTATGTTGATGATATAATATTTGGTTATACTAATCCAAAATATTGCAAAAACTTTTCTAACCTCATGGTGTCACGTTTTCAAATGAGTATGATGGGAGAGATGAATTTCTTTCTCGGATTACAAGTTAAACAACTTTCTACGGGGATTTTTATCAATCAGTCTAAGTACATTTTGGACATTCTTCGGAAGTACAAAATGGAAGATTGCAAATCTATTGGCACCCCGATGGCACCAGGAACTAAGATTCACGCTGATCCTTCGGGTACAAGTGTTGATCTTAGAACTTATAGAGGTATGATTGGTTCTTTGATGTATCTTACATCGAGTAGACCAGATATTATGTTCTCAACATGTCTTTGTTTTAGATATCAAGATGCTCCCAAAGAATCCCATTTGGCCGCTGTCAAACGGATTTTTAGATATCTGAAGGGGACTGCAGACCTTGGTTTGTGGTATCCTAAGGATACAGGGTTTCAACTGACTGCATATTCAGATGCAGATCATGCAGGTTGCATGTTGGACAGAAAGAGTACTTTTGGTCACGTTCAATTCCTTGGAGACAAGCTCGTTAGCTGGGCTTCAAAGAAACAGTTATGCGTTTCCACATCGACTGCTGAAGCAGAGTACGTAGCTGCTGCAAGTTGGTGCTCTCAAGTCTTGTGGATGCGAACACAACTACGAGACTTTGGATTCAAATATGACAAAATTCCGATATACTGTGACTCAAAGAGCGCGATTGCCATATCTGCTAATCCTGTCCAACACACCAAAACTAAACACATTGATGTAAGGTATCACTTTATCAAAGATAATGTTGAAAAAGGAACAATTGAACTTTATTTTGTAAAAACAGATTATCAACTTGCAGATTTATTTACCAAACCCTTAGATGAGAAGAGATTTAATTTTCTTGTTTCTAAGCTTGGTATGTTAAATCTGAAGACATAATCAGTTATTACCTACTAAAGTTACGTATTGTTATTTTTCATCATTTTCTTTATCTTAATGTCTGAAAGATACCTACACTTTAATGGTTTGATCATGATCTCAGGGGGAGTAAGAGAAGATTTTAGATGATCTACATTCATTTGAGGGGGAGTATTAATTAATTTCTGCATTTTGCTTAACTGACAAAATCTTTGCAATGCATGATTTTAGGGGGAGCTTATAAGTAACATGAAGTAAGACTATGATTTCTGATTATTTCTTATCAGAACTCGTATCTTAAAAGTTTTATTGCTTTATGTCGTTTATTTTCGAATAAATTTTGTGAATAAATTTTTGACTAGACTTTGAGACTTACAGGATGAAAGAAGCTGACACGATCATATCTACATGACTACAGTTGACTTTCTGAGATTTAAGATTGAGTGACAAGGTAAATTTTTTATCTTAATCTCAAATATATCTAAAAGAAGGACAACTTTCAGGTATAGAAAACATGTTCTTAAATGTTCAAACCACTTCCCGATTCTTAAACAGATTTTATAATTTGGAAGTGTGATTTTAAATGTTTTCATTTTATGTTTGTGCTTAATTGATAAACAAACCGTGTGTTTTCAAAGATAATTACTTGCGTATTGTCTTTTCTATATACTTTCAAGTATTCACACACACCGGTTTGAATTTTTGTTCAAAATGTTCTTACCACGTCTCTAAATTGAAACTATTTTTTTTCGATGGTAAGACACCCCGTTTGTATTTCAATGAATTTTAAGCGATATTTCATTTCAAAGCATTTCATTCAAGAATGTCTGTATATTGTTTCGTATAGACAAATATCCATTATTCTTGACCATAAGCCTTAATTGTTATATCATTCATTTCTGATCATTTTAATACAATGTCAGATTTTCAAACAAGTCTTTTACATTCATGTTCATTCATTCAATTTCCTTGTTTGAAAATACTTCAATGTTTTAAAATGCTCAAATCTTCATGATTATATTTTATGAGCATACATTCATCTGGCATTTGTATATGCGTTTTACTGAAAAAGTTAAACCATTTGAGCAACTCATGCTTTATAGGAACTTGGGTTCTTTGTGCTAGGAATTAACTAAACTTCTATGGATTCATGTTAACCAGTGTTTCCTACCCATGAAGTTAATCCCTTAGTGATTGAGTGTGAGGAGTCAAAAGAAATGAGTGTGGGTGTGCTGAGGTAAAATGGAAAAGAGAGTTTGGTTAGTAGTGAGCTTATTGATTAATAAGAAAGAGGGTGAGAGATCAGAGTAAAATAATATCAAACTCTGCACCAACTACTTTCTGAGCCGGGCAACCACATTACTAGCGTTTCACAGTTTTTTGGTGAACGTTATTGAAACAGGCAAATAGCCCATGCCAACTCTTGTTTAAACCCCACCAACTACTCATTTTCTTCTTAACAAGAAAATGTTTCACATTTTCAAGGGGACACAACATATAATCTATCTGGTTTTCATTTGGAAAATCTGGATATTGAAAAAGAAGGAAGTCTGCCCCACCTTCGCACTTCAATCATGCACATAGAGTCTGTGTTTATCTACTGTTGTTTCAGTGGTTTACACAATGTTGAGCCTTATTATAAAAGCAATTATTCGTGCTTAATTCTTTCTACACTTGCACGAGCACACAAAGAATTTGGTTCTTTGTCATAACATTCATAGAAATTGCCTTTGTGGTATTTCGATGATTGGATGGAAGCCCTGGGGAGTGAACATCAAAAAGCTCCTTTATATTGTGTATTTGTTACACACAGTGACTTTGTGTTACTGACAGGCATTTTAACTGATTCATATGTTGATTCAGGAGTTACATGTTCTTATTTTGTCCGGATTTGCAAAGATCTAGATGAAACTTGGTTATGGATCACAGAATCAGAGGCTCAGTATGACAGATCAGAATGGTAAACGACATTTCTTGGACGAAAAGTTTTGATGATATTAGATACTCAAATCATCAAAAAGGGGGAGATGATACAAGAAATGTTAAAGTTTTGGAGTTTGGGGAAGATGAAATGTCCAAGTCAGAAAAGTTCAAAGTAAAGATTTGTAGATTTGATAAAGTTCAAGGATTTTCTGAAGATTTTGAGGAAATTTTCTTTGAAGATTATTTGCTAAAGCATTCGAGCTGATTCTAAAGATAATTTCTTTCCAAAGTCTGAAAGTGTTGTGTGAAAGTTTTGAGAAGATTGTTATTAGTTTGAAGAAAGCTTTGGAAAGAAGACCATCAAAGTAAAAGGGGAGATTGTTCAGACAGAGCTTAAAGTGAAGACTTAATGCTACATCTTTCAACAATGATCTTGAATCCAAAGGGGGAGATTGTTAGAGCATAAATCTGTTGGATACAAGATCAAGAATACTGAAGGTCAAAGTTGAGAAAGTCAAAGCTGAAGAAAGTCAAAGTCTTTTATAATAAAAGTCAATGTATTTGTTTAGTTGTATTTTTAGTTTCCTTGTAATTAGTTGTAGGTATAAATAGTTTTAGTTTTTCAGTTTTAGAAGAGTGGTCTAGAGGAGAAAACGTTTTAGAGAGAGAGAAGGACTTCTAGAGAGAAAAAGTGTATTTTGTGATAAAAGAAGTAATCAAAACAAGTAATTCAGTTGTTAAATCTTATTTGTTTGATTGTTATCAAATAGGAACTAGAATCTGGAACAAACAAGTAATAAGGCTACCCGGCTCAGAAAACGTTGGTGCAAGGTTTGGTATTCTTTAACTCTATTCTCACACCCTCTTTTTTTTTAATCAATAAGCTCACTTCTAACGAAACTCTCTTTTCCATTTTACCTCGTCACACAACCCGCACTCAGTATTTGACTCTTCACACAATCGATCACTCAAAGATTAACTTCTTGGGTAGGAAACACTGGTTAACATGAATCCATATAAGTTTCAATTAATTCCTCACACAACGAACCCATGTTGTTTTCCTAAAAGCATAATGTTGCCCAATATGGTTTAACGTTATCAATTAAAGCACAAAGATACAAGTCAGATGTTGGTATTCTCATAAATATAATCATGAAGATTTGAGCATTTTAAACATTGAAGTGTTTTCAAACAAGTATATTGAAAGAATGAAATGAACTGAAGAAACTTGTTTGAAAATCTGACATTGTATGAAATGATCAGAATCAAATGATATATCAATTAAGGCTTCGGTCAGCAAAAAATGAATGTTTTCTATACGAAACAAAATATAGACATTCTTGAAAGAACGTTTCGAAATGAAATTACGCTCAAAACATTGAAGTTCAATCGGGGTGTCTTACCATCGAAAATTTGTTTCAATTTAGAGACATGGTAAGAACAATTTCAACAAAAAAATTAAATCGGTGTGTGTGAATTCTTGAAAGTATATGGAAAAAATAATACGCAAGTATTAACATTTAGAAACACACGGTTTATAAACATTTCAGCACAAATACCATGAAAATCATTTAAAATCACACTTCCAACTCATGAAATCTTGTTAAAAATCGGGAAGTGGTTTGAACGTTTAAGAACTTGTTTTCTATTATTGAAAGTCGTCCTTATTTCAACCATAAATGAGATTAAGAATAGAAATAAATCTTTTCGATCTGTCTTAAATCTCATGAAGTCAAGCTTGAAGTCATATAAGATATGATATTGTAAGCAACCTCTCAATCTGCAACAGTCAGAAAGTCATCAAAGCAAAACTTTATTCACAACTCTTTATTGAAAAAAATGACATAAAGAAGTAAAACATTGAATGTACGAGTTCTGATCTGAAATAATCAGAAGTCATCATCCATACTTCTTGCTTTTACTCTTACTCTTACTCCGCCTGTATTTATGCATCAGAAAAATTTATCAGTGATAAGCATAAATCAAAAATATAAACTCCCCCTCAATTAGATGTAGATCATCTTTTCATCTTCTCTCACCCCCCCCTGAAATCATGAACATACCTTAAAATGCAGATATCTTTCAGATTAAGAATAAAAAAATGAAGAAAAATAACAATAAAAAAAACTTTAGTAGGTAATCACTGATTATGTCTTAAGATTTAACATACCAAGTTTAGAGAAAATGAAAATTAAATCTCTTTTCATCTAAAGACTTGGTGAATAAATTTGCAAGCTGATAATCAGTGTTTACAAAATAAAATTTTATTGTACCTTTTTCAACATTGTCTTTTATAAAATGATATCGTACGTCTATGTGTTTTGTCTTTGTATGCTGTACAGGATTAGCTGATATTGCTATGGCGCTCTTCGAGTCACAGTAAATCGGTATTTTGTTGAACTGGAAACGATAGTCTCGAAGTTGTGTCCTCATCCACAATACTTGAGAACAGGAACTGGCAGCAGCTACATACTTTTCTTCAGCAGTCGAAGTGGAAACACAAAGTTGTTTCTTTGACGCCCAACTTATGAGCTTGTCTCCAAGAAATTGAATATGACCGATGTTCTCTTCCTGTCTAACATACATCCATCATGATCTGCATCTGAATAAGCCATCAGTTCAAAACTAGTATCTGTAGGATACCACAAACCAAGATCTGCAGTCCCTTTCAGATATCTAAAGATCCTTTTGACTGCGGACAAATGCGATTCTTTGGGATTAGCCTGATATCTTGCGTATAAACATGTAGAAAACATAATATCACACCTACTTGAAGTAAGATACATCAAAGAACGAATCATTCCTCTATAGGTTCTAACATCAATAGGTTTTCCCGAAGGATTCATGCCGATCTTAGTTCCTGGTGCCATTGGTTTACAAGTTTCCATTTTGAATTTCCAAAGAATAACAAAAATGTACTTACCTTGATTTATAAAAATCCCCTTTGAAAATTGCTTTACTTGTAATCCAAGAAAAAAGTTCATCTCTCCCATCATACTCATTTCAAATCTGGACACCATGAGGTTTGAAAAGTTCTTACAGTATTTAGGATTAGTTGAGCCAAATATTATATCATCCACATATATTTGAATAAGAATGATATCGACTTTTTCTTTCTTAATGAATAAAGTAGTATCGATTTACCTTTTGTAAATACCGACTTGACCAATAATTTTGATAATACCTCTTACCAGGCTCGATGCGCTTGTTTAAGATCATAAAGTGCTTTATCCAAGACATAGATATGATCTGGTTTATCTGGATTCACAAAGCCTTCTGGTTGTGAGACGTAGACTTCCTCCTTAAGAATGCCATTTAGAAAGTGTCAGGATCGAAATCTTAACAAGAATAAAGACTCAGAAACTAATATCAAAGAAGTTGCGGAATAACACTTTGATATTCAATGAAACAGTACACAAAACAGTATATGATCAACAACTTATAAACTTGTATTGAATGCTTGAAGTTACAAGATTAAACACACAACCTCAATATTGATGAATAGGCTCACCAATACGAATTCTACTTCTCTAGAATTAGGATCTATGCCTTGAGGTTGATTTTTTCTAAAACTTAGAATGAATGAATTTTTTTTTCAACTATTCTATCAATTCTATACATATACTGAACAAAAAGATAATTACAATAAATACAATATCTTCAGTATATCTTCCATCATTATCTTCAAGCCTTCCATGAATATCATGATTCTTTCCAGCTGTCATCCTTTCCATCCGAATATTCAATTCATAAGCAGTACTAATCATGCTCAGCAGTATTAATTTCTTCAAGCAGCATTAACTCTGAACTAGCAGCATTAATCTTGTTGAGCAGTACTAACTTTGTTCCAGCAGCATTTAACTTCTACTAGCAGTAGTAATACTCAGCAGTAGTACCTATGAAGTCTTCTAGCAGTATTAACCATCCTTAAGCTTTTCTTCAGTTCCCAACAATCTCCCCCTAACTTGACTTTTAGGAAGAGAAGTCAAGTTCTTCAGATCTGATCTTCAAGATGCTCCCAAAACTCCATAATGGCCTAAATTCCAGTATTTGCATCCAACCCCAAACTCTGATTGATGGTTCTTTGGATCAAATATTTAGCCATTTCTGAATCTGGAATACACCCTAGCTTCTTCTTCAGCATGGCATGAAGCTTCAATCTGCTATGGTTGTACACTCTATCCACTAGGAAGTACTCAGTATGATTTAGATCCAAAGTCACTGCATATACTCCACTAGTTTCATATAAAGTCCAATTATTGACTGATTTGAACACATTCCTGATCACATGCTCTACTTCATCGGGCTTGAACATCATACACAGATACTCCATTACCAGTTTTGTAATTGAAATCTCTGGAGCTTTCAGTATATTTGCATACAACTTCATTCCTATCTCAAACATTTCTTCAAGATCTGACCTAGAGCATGTTCTTACAATCTTTGCCAAAGTATTGAACACCTCATACTTTTCATCCTTCCTTTTTAGCCTTATTTATTCCTTTCCATCCACTGTCAATGTATCCTAGAGAATGACCTCAGGAGGCTTAACTCCTACAGGTTCTGCTGAAATTGGTCCAGGCACTTTGTCCATCACTACCATAAACATATTTACATCATCTGTGTTTGATGGCTCTTTCTGTTTAGATGACTCAGGTGCCCCTTCTTCTTCAACAACCTTCTCATCCTCACCTTCAGCTACTCTAGGCTTCTTGGTTGACTTTCTCCTAGCCATCATCTTGGTTCTCTTTAAAGTCCTTAGACTTTCACCCAGAGTGGCTTCTTTCTTTGGTGGTGTTTCTTGCTCATCTGGAAAGGGCTTTTGTATCAGGAAGTCATTACTTTCTTTCATCCTCTTCTCCATCTCCACCCTTGCAGTTTCATTCCCCTGAAGCTTTAACCTCTCTGAATCATACAGCTCTTTAATCTTCTCAAAAGACATCTTTGAGAACATCTCCTTTCTGACTCCTACAGCACCTTTGAGAAATATAATCAGCTTGTTTCTCTCTTGGGTACCTAGGAATGTCTTTGAGGGTTGTCTCTTCTTTACAACTGTTTTTATCACCACTGATTTCTTCAGAGTTGCAGCTTTCTTCTGTGCAATTTCAGTTGCCAGGCTTTGTTGATAAGCTTCATTTAGTTCAGCAGCTAGAGCCTTAGCCATCCCCCTGTCTTTGTCTACTTGAACCCTTTCTTCTTGCTTAATATCAGCTTGTATTTTTCTGGCCAAAGCTTCATCTGATTCAACCAACTTTTGCCTTTTGAGTGGTTGATCAGATTCCACTAGCTTAGCTTTGCCCTTTTCTTTGCTTATCACCTTCTCAGACCTGGATTTCATTGCAGCATCACCTCTTTCTTTTATGATAACTCCTTTGGCCTTTGAAGTGACCTTGGGAGTATCATGTTTTGCTTTGATCAGAGTTTCTGCAATTTCCAGCTCTGTTAGTACTTCCTTCACTGTTTCTGCTGCTTTATTCATGTCAGCAGTAGTAACCATTTCTGCTGCTCCACTTGAACTAGCAGCATTAATGGTTTCTGCTGCTTGATCACTTACTGCTGCTTTCTCCCCCTCAACACCATATTTCATCCCATCAAGCTCCCCCTCTTTTGTAGTTTCTTCCATGTTGATCTCCCCTTTTTGGGAGCATCAATCCCAGATTTCCTTTTTCTTAGTTCAAATTATTTTCTCCTTTTCTTTTGTATATGCCTGGTCACCATCTTCTTCAACTTAGCAATCTGTACTTGTTGTGACAGGATTACCAGCTTCATCTCTTCAATCTCTTTCCCTTGTTTGATGACATCCATATTGATGTTGCCCATTGTTTCCATCAATTCATTGTAGTCATATTTGTCCTCACCTTCTCCAGGAGTGTTACCCCCTTTTGAAGGATCATGGGATCTGTTAGTAGTGGGAGCCTTCTGCCTAGCAGAAGCACTGTCCACCCCCTTGGTTTCTTGGCACCGGGGACCTTTGAATGATTGCTCATTCAAAGTTGCCATGGGGAAGGTCTTAGAGATGTTACCACTTTCCTTCTCTGTGCTAGCAGAAGTAGTGGCAGCCTTCTCACCCATATGCTCTTCCATCTCCTTAGAGAGCACCTCCTGAAGGTTGGGAGACACCCTGTTGGTTTCCCTTTGGATATTCTCTAAGGGAGAATTCTCCCTTAGAGGGCTTAAAAGCTGAGTGGGTGAAGGTACAAGAAGGGAAGGAGCCTTCTTTACCTATTTTCTTTGATAAGTTTGGGTGATTGGTGAAGTTGGTTTATCAAGAAGAGACTGAGGAATTGATTTAGAGTAGGAAGGTTGGGATTGGCTAGCAGTGGGTTGGTCTAATGGGGGACTTGACCCTGCTACCATACCTTCATTAGTTTGGGACATCACCATCATTGTAGAGAACAATGGGGTGTCAACTCCTTCCGATTCCCCAGCAAATCTTCTTATATTTGAGAAAACCTTGCCTTTATGGGGTTTTGGTACATATATTCCATCAGAATGAGGAATATCCGTCAATTCATGGGTGATAACTGCTTGAACAAACCTGGGGTACATATAAAAACTCTTTTTGTTTCCCAAGTTTGAGACAAGATCATTGAAAATCATTTGGGAAAAATTATACTTTCTTGCAGTGGCTAAGCATACCAAAGCATAAGCAATGGTGCTACTGAACTCACTCCATCCAGTAGTCTTTTTAGATATACAATGCATAAGGGTATGGACAAAGAAACGCCATTGAGGTGAAAATTTTGCTTTTAAGAAGTTGAACACACCCAATGGGCCTCCATACCCCATTCTTGTAAGAGTAGAAAACAGTTCATCATTAGAGATAGAAGTTATACCAGAGGCATCGTCTAGACGTAGACTGATGCGAATCACCTCTTCAGTAACTGTCAATGGCTTGCCACACACCGTCCTCTTTATCATTTGCACACCATCCTCAGTAACAATTGTGGCATGTGCCCAGAATTGCCTCTGATGCTCTATGAAGATAGTAGGAGATATAGTGAGAGCATGGGCAATGTGGCTAGACCTCAGAAAGTCGACTATCGGATGAAAACCTTCAGCTTGTTTTGGCTTTTTGAGCATCGCGATTTCATTGTGCTCGTCAATGAACGCCATTGATGCCATTGATCTTTGCCTGAGAATTTTGAACTTGAGAGAGAAAGGGTTTAGAGCGCAAGTGAACAGTATGCAAAGAGTCGTTATGAACTTTTTAGGCGGGCAAAGAGTATTTATAGTATTCGGGACATAAGCAGTATTAACCTAGAGCAGTATTAACTGAAAGCAGTATTAACTGAAAGCAGTATTAACTAACTAGCAGTATTAACTGAGAGCAGTATTAACTGAGAGCAGTATTAACTGAGAGCAGTATTAACTGAGAGCAGTATTAACTGAGAGCAGTATTAACTGAAAGCAGTATTAACTGAAATCAGTATTAACGAACTAGCAGTATTAACCACTAGCAGTATTAACTAAGAGCAGCATTAACTGCTAGCAGTATTAACTGTGCACTGGTAGTATTAACACTGTACTGGCAGTATTAACCATACTTGCTCTTTTAAGCTTGTGATACACTGAGTACTGCTATACATATTCTGAAAAAGAAGATTAGTAACACCAAGAATAAACAATATACAGGTATAGAACCACTTTTTGAGAAGGGGATTATTCAGAGTTGATCATTCCCACACTGGTTACCAAGAAAGTGAATCTACCCACATCAAAAGCTTTAGTGAATAGATCAGCAAACTGGTTATCAGTGTGAACTTTTACAACTTGAATAAGTTTCTTTTCATTGCAGCCTCTTATGAAGTGACACCTGATTTCAATGTGCTTTGTCTTTGAGTTCTTGATAGGATTATTCACAATGCTAATAGCACTGCTATTATCAATAAAAATTGGAGTGTGTAGAAAGGTTACCCCATAATCCAGCATTTGATTCTGAATCCATAAGACTTGAGAACAGCAACTTGCAGCTGCTATGTACTCTGCCTCTGTTGTAGATGTGGATACTGTGGTTTGTTTCTTGCACTGCCATGAAACTAGTCTTGCACCCAAAAACTGACATCCTCCAGAAGTAGATTTTCTGTCCAAGTTTGCTCCACCTAGATCACTATCTGAGTATGCAAGTAGGTCAAAGGATGAGTCATGAGGATACCAAAGTCCCAATCTGGGTTGCCCTTTGAGATATCTGAATATCCTCTTAACAGCTTGATAGTGAGATTGCTTTGGCCTAACTTGGAATCTTGCAACACAATGATCATCACATGAAAATACTTTTGAAGGTAAACCTCTTACAAGGTTGTTTTTAACAAGTTTGTTCATGGTCTTGAAGTTCATGTGACACATCCTTCTGTGCCAAAGAGAGGATTCATCCACAGAAGCTTTTGAAACAAGACAGTTCAGGGATGAATCACTATCAACATTGTCCATATCTAGACAATATACATTGTCCTTTCTTGGAGTTCTAAGTAGTATCATGCTTTCATCAACTACCTTGAACCCTGGAGCAAGGATCATACACTCAATATTTGTAAATAATATGCTAAGTTGTTTGTCACAGACCTGTGATACACTTAACAGGTTGTACTTCAACTAATCAACATAGTAGACATCCTCAAATGTCATCTTACCTTTTGTAACATTACCTTTTCCACTTATTTTACCACCAGTAAGATTATCTCCAAAAGCAACATGTCCTCCATTGATATGCTTGAAATCCTGAAGGCATGACATGTTACCTGTCATGTGCCTAGAGCAACCACTATCAACATGCCATATGCTCTTTCCTTTGAGCTGTTGATTGCCCTTCACATAAGATAAATCAGTTACTATGAATTAGGAACCCAAGCCAAAGTGGTATTGGGTACCCCTTTCTCATCATAATACTTGCATTCTTTCTTGACAAGATTTTTAAACTTTGAATCCTCATTCTTGGAGTACTGTGTCACAATGATAGGCTTGGAAACACATTTGCTAGAAGCAGTACTGGTTTCAGAAGTACTAACTGCTTTAGCAGCACTTGCATGCTTAGCAGTACTAACCTTGTTAGAAGTAGTAACTGTGTTAGCAGTATTAATATTTTCAGCAGTACTAATACTATTAGCAGTAGTAACTGTGTTAGCAGCATTAATATTTTCAGCAGTACTAACACTGTTAGTGCTTCTAGGGACCCATATTAAAACACTTTCTTTTAAAACCCTATTTTTCATAGGGCCTTTACTTTCAACAGATTTCTTCATCACATGTTTCTTTCCAGCCTTCCTATAACCAACAGGTTTTTGCACAAATCTTTGAAAGTTCATCTGTTGATTAATAGGGTTAAAGAAACAATACTTAGCCAAATGATTCAGCTTGCCACATATGAAACAAGGTTTTGGTCTATTGATTCTATTCAGATCAACTCCTTGTTTCTGAGCCCATTGATTATTCCAGTTTCTTTAGTTACCTTATTTTATACCAGAATTTAGGCTCTTAGCTTTATTGTAAGCACACTGTTTACAAGATCCAGGATTCACAACCGTGGTTTGTTTGTAATGGACCTTGTTATCCTTTCCTTTGGTCTTCTCTATCTCCTTGGACTTGACCCAGATTTTCCCACATCCCTCATTGGTGATAATGTTGTTTTTTAATGGTATCTCTTTACTCACAGCATTATCCCTATTCTCACTGGCTTCTTTCTCAGTAAAATCCTTAACTACTACCTCATCCAAAGGATCTATCTTAAAAGCTTTCTCAGACAAGTCCTTTTTCTCCTTGGTCTCTAACAAGTCTAAAGTAGGGGAGATATAGTTGTTGTTGTAGGGAGGGGGTGTATTGTTGTATCCAATACCAGGCTTCATCTTGTCATGAATCTGAGCCTTTAGAAGAGAATCCATTGCTTTTAAAGCATATGAAAACTTTTCTATGTCAAGCTTAACTTTAGACAGTTCCTCTTTCAGTCTATCATTCTCTTCTAAGGACTTAGACAGTTTGGTCTCTAACTCATTCTTTTCCCACTTCCAATAGTTTGTGTCATAAGAGTGTTGAAGTTCATTAGCTTGAAAGCCTTTGATTAGTTCTTCAAATCTCTCTACTATCAACACATATTCTCTTCTGTCCTTTTCTAATCTTTTGAGGTCATCACACATACTTTGGTTGTGATCCCTGTACCCTTTAACAGTGTCTATGCAAGATTGAGTGCAAAGATTAGAAATTACCTCAGAGGGGAGATCAGACACTTCTGCCATAAGAGCTTGATTCTGAATGGCTTCCTCAGCTTGGTCACTCCAGTCAAACCCCATTCCTTGTTGAGAAACAAGGGCTTGAGCAGGATTCTTGTTTTGATTGTAGCCTCCATTCTGAGTTTGTTGGTGGTTGTTGTTTGGAACCCCACTTCTGCACTCCCTTGAAAAGTGTCCTTTCATGTGGCACTTATAGCATTCTACCTTTGTTTTGTCAAAACCAGCTCCATCTTCTCTTCTTTGAGAGAAGTTGTTCCTTCCTGTTCTTTTGATAAACTTCTTCATCCTCATATATAACATGGCCATCTACCATTTAATGTCCATCTCCTCCAGGTCATCAGGATGAAGTTGATCCAGATCATCATTAATCAATGAATTGTTGCTATGACTGGACAAAAAGGCTTCAAAGATAGTTTCAGTGCCTTTTTCTGAATTCACTCCACTGGCAGTACTACCTGTTTCAGGGTTGGAAGTAGTATCAGTAGATGCTGATAGAAGTGCAGCATTGTGGATATAACTAGTGGGCTTCTTCTTGGTTTCTACCTCAGTTTCAAAAACTCTTAGATCATTATATAGATCATCAAGTTCCTTCTCTTCCAGATTGTCACTCTGCCTATATGAGACAGTGTACATAGTCCATTCATCCCCAAGAGATCTGAGGAACTTTCTGTTCATATCATCTTACTCCATCTTCACTCCTACAGTAGCCAGTTCACCAATGAGCTTGTTGAACCTATCAAAAGTTTGAGTCATAGACTCATTCTTTGAAGAAGTGAAGTTCTCATACTGCTGCTTTAGAACATCTCTTTGATTTCTTTTGATGCTTTTAGTTCCAGCAAATCTTTTCTCTAGAGCATTCCAGAGAATCTGAGCATCAGTGCAGTTGCAAAATTGATGCTGGTATTCATTGGGGATGGCCAAGAGCAGAGTGGTCAAGGCCTTCATCTCACCATCTGTTTTTGGTGGAGGTCTTTTCCCATCTAGTCCAATCTTTCCTACTTCAGAAGGACCATTCTCAATGATATCCCACATTGAGTAGTCAGTGAGAAGAATGTATTGTCTAATTTTGATCTTCCACATGTCAAACTCACTAGGTTTGAGCGTTGGAACCTTAGAGACCAGAGTACTGTTTGATTCTGCAAGGTTTTCCATGATGAATAGATATATGTTTCTGAGAGAACTGGCTCTGATACCACTTGTCAGGATCGAATTCTTAACAAGAATAAAGTCTCAGAAACTAATATCAAAGAAGTTGCGGAATAACACTTTGATATTCAATGAAACAGTACATAAAACAGTATATGATCAACAACTTATAAACTTGTATTGAATGCTTGAAGTTACAAGATTAAACACACAACCTCAATATTGATGAACAGGCTCACCAATACGAATTCTACTTCTCTAGAATTAGGATTTATGCCTTGAGGTTGATTTTTTCTAAAACTTAGAATGAATGAATTTTTTTTAAACTATTCTATCAATTCTATACATATACTGAACAAAAAGATAATTACAATAAATACAATATCTTCAGTATATCTTCCATCATTATCTTCAAGCCTTCCATGAATATCTTGATTCTTTCCAGCTGTCATCCTTTCCATCCGAATCTTAAATTCATAAGCAGTACTAATCATGCTCAGCAGTATTAATTTCTTCAAGCAGCATTAACTCTGAACTAGCAACATTAATCTTGTTGAGCAGTACCAACTTTGTTCCAGCAGCATTTAACTTCTACTAGCAGTAGTAAAACTCAGCAGTAGTAACTATGAAGTCTTCTAGCAGTATTAACCATCCTTAAGCTTTTCTTTAGTTCCCAACAAAAAGGCAGTCTTCACATCCATTTGATAGACAGTGAAGTTTTTATGAGCAACATACGCTAGAAATATGCGGATTGCTTCTATACGTGCTACTGGAGAGTAAGTCTCATCATAATCGATGCCTTCTTCTTGCCGGTAACCTTTGGCAACGAGTCTTACTTTGTTCCTAATGATGATACCATCTTCATCCTTTCTATTCTTGAATACTCATTTGTTGCCGATAATAGATTTTCCTTCTAATTTTTGCACAAGTCTCCAGACCTTTAAAGGTTCAAACTGATTTAGCTCATCTTGCATAGCAGTTACCCAATCCGAGTCGGCGAGTGCCTCGGATACTCGAGTTGGCTCTATCTTACTCAGAAAGGAATCATGCATACAAATGTTCATAGTGGCAGACCTAGTTTTCACCGGTAAAGTTGGATCTCCAATAATTTGACATATCGGGTGCTCTTTGGTCCATCTATGCTCATGAGGGAGTGGATTCGATGTAGATTGATCATAAAGCTCATCTAAATATCCAATTTCTTCTTGTTGTTGTTCAACAGTTGTTGGGGATGCAGTTGAAGTTTCTTGTTCAAAAATTTTAGTTGGAACATCTGTTCAGTCTGTTGATTATCATTCTGAGTGCATCCAACTGAAGTAGTAACTTATGGTTCAACATTTTCAGGTGCAACTTCAACTGTAGGAGTATGTGTTTGAATTTGTGTTTCCTTCTGAATTGGGGGAACAAGTTCAGTAGACACGTCCGAAGTGGTTGGATGATTTGTCATGAAATCTTTAGACCTATCAACCACAATAGATTTAGGAAGTTTAGATCCTAGAAACTCATCATAGAAAAATTCAAACAAAAAATCTAATTCAGATAAATGTGATGTAGATGTAGAAGCTTTATCCGAATTATTCTCAGTAGACATAGGTTCTGGACTGATTTGTCCAGAAGCTAAAACTCCGGTAATTACGGGTTCTGAACTGCTTTGTTCAGAAGCCACTTCCTCGTCAAATGTTACGTTGACACTTTCAATAACAGTCTTTGAGCTCTTCATATATATATATATATATGTGTGTGTGTGTGAGTATATATATTTGTATATATATATATATATATTATATATATATGTATATATATATATCCTATATGCAGCAGATGTTTGGAAGTATCTGTTATTCCCATATCTATTCAAGTTCTAATTGAAAAACAGATATCTTATTAAGAATCGTAATCACAAGTCTTTGATTCAACAACAAGAATTAAAAATCTCACTTTCTTACTTTACATTCACTCTCTCTCTCTCTAACCTGCTCTCAATCTTACAAACTGAATTCTTACGTACTGATTACAAAGACTTAAGGTATTTATACTCTCACACGATTACAAAGGAAACAAACAATACAATTGACTTTGACTTTATTAACACAAGACTTTGACTTTACATGAGAGTTTGACTTTCCAGCTTTCACTTCTTGTATCTTTGACCTCTAGTCTTCATGATCTTGTATCCAACATATTTCAACTCTAACAATCTCCCCCTTTGGATTCAAGACCATCTTTGAAATATCTAACAATTCATTCTTCTCTTTCAAACTCCAAAAGTATAAACTCCTTCTTTGCAACAAATTTTCTTCAATACGCACAAACATTGCAATCTTCACTTTCTTTGACTGTATTCTTCCCAAGTCTATTTCTTTGAAGAAAATTTAACAATCTCCCCTAAATATGATAGAAACGATCTTCCATAATCTCTCCAAAACTTATCACAAAACTCTTTCAGACTTTGGAAAGAAATTATCTTCAGAATTAGCTCGAATTGCTTTTAGCAAATAATCTTCAAAGAAAATTTCTGAAAATCAGCACATCTTCAAACATCTTTGACTTTGCTTGAACAAACTTTCAAACTTTGAACTTTATCTTCTTCAAATCTTTAACTTTGAAATTTCTAACTCAGACATTTTTGTAATTCATCTCACACTTTTTGATGAATAGAGCATCTATAGCATCAAAACTTTCACCAAGAAATGTCTTTAAAAATTCTGACCACTGATCTTTTGAACTGAGCCTCTGATTCATTGATCCCTTTGCAAAGATATTCATCTAGATCTTTTCAAATCCAGACAAATTAAGAAAGGTAACACCTGAATCAACAAATGAATCAGTTAATATGCTTGTCAGTAACACAAAGTTACTGTGTGTAACGAATACACATTGGAAGGAGCTTTTTGATGTTTACTCCCCCAGGGCTTCCATCCAATCATCGAAACACCACAAAGGAAATTTCTATTAATGTTATGACAAGAAAACACATTCCTTGTGTGTTCGTACAAGTGTAAAAAGCTTTAAGCATAATATGATTGCTTTTATAAAGGCTCAACATTGTGTAAACCACTGACACAACAGTAGATAAACACAGACTCTAAGTGCATGATTGAAGTGCGAAGGTGGGGCAAACTTCCTTCTTTTGAATATCTAGATTTTCCAAATGAAAATCAGATAGAGTATGTGTTGCGTCCCCAGAAAAATATGAAACATTTTCTTGTTAAGAAAAACAAACGAGTGGCTGGTGGGGTTTTAGTCAAGAGTTGGCATGGGCTAGTTGCCTGTTTCAATGATGTTCACCAAAGAGATGTGAATCATCAGAAATGTAGCTGCCCGACTCAGAAAGTAGTTGGTGCAGGGTTTGATTTTCTTTTACTCTTATCTCACACCCTCTTTCTTTTAATCATTAAGCTCACATCTAACCAAACTCTCTTTTCCATTTTATCTCAACACACAACCCACACTTATTTCTTTTCGACTCCTCACACTCAATCACTATGGAGTAACTTTTTGGGTAGGAGACACTAGTAATCGTGAATCCATAGAAGTTCATTTAAGTCCTAGCACAAAGAACCCATATTCCTATGAAGCATATGTTGCTCAAAAATGGTTTAACTTGAACAGTTTAAGCTCAAATACAAATGTCAGATGTTGATATGCTCAGAATATAAACATGAATATATGAGCATTTTTAAACATTGAAGTATTTTCAAACAAGTATATTGAATGAATGAAAATGAATGCAAGAAATGTTAGATCATAAATCTGTTGGATACAAGATCAAGAACACCAAAAGTCAAAGTTCAAGAAGTCAAAGCTGAGAAAGTCAAATCTCATCAAAGTCAAAGTCTTTTGTAATAAAAGTCAAAGTATTGTATTTGTTTGTTTCCTTGTTGTAATTAGTTGTAGGTATAAATAGTTTTCTTTTCTTTGTAATTAGTAGAGAACTTAATTGAAGCATTATTCAGTTGTATTTTTAGAGAGAGAAATATCAGAGAGAGAGAGTTCGTTAGAGAGATTGTAGAGAGAGAAAGTGTAATCTTGAGATTGAAAGTGAAATCAAACAGGTAATTGATTCGTATTTGTATCTTGTTTGATTAATCTTGTTTAGAAACTAGATTCAGGGACACACAATTGGTATCAGAGCAAATCCAAATCGAAAAATTTCAAGAAAATACGATAGTTCGTTCTGTGTTCTGCATGTCCAGATGGAATTCAAGTTTTAGTGAGTTTTTGGAGTTGTAATTGATTAGATTTTGTTCAAATAGCTTAATCGATCGAGTCTGTATAGGTGTTATCAAGAATTGCACTGTAATTCATTTTAATTTTTTTGAATTTTTTTTTTCGAGTTCACGAGTCCACGCACTGTTCTTGATTCTAATTTGTACTTTTTGTGAATTTGATCGAAAATTAGTGATAGTTTTGTGTTCGAATGTATAGAAGATCAAATTGTTAAACTTTCGAGTTAGATTTCTAGGCATATATGAGTTTTTAGTGCGATTTTGTTCGATCTTAGAGGTGTGCGGGTGTTCTTCAGATGTGTGTTTGATTCATCGAAGATTGCGGGTCTATCATCAAGGTTTGCGGGTTATTTTTCAAGGTTTACGGTTGACTCATCAAGGTGTATTCAACAAGACACACATAGTGAGATATGCGTTTCTATTAAGAAACGAGAAGCTAAGATTTGAGTTTCCTTGAGAATCGAAAAGCTTAGTTTTGCGGGCCTAATGAGAAATGCAAAGTAGAAGGTTTTGAGTTCAGAGAAATTGTGGTTTGCGTTTGTAACAAGACACGCAAAGTGTGTCTTGCGGGTGTAACTTGACACGCACAGTGTGTCTTGCGTTTGTAATTAGAAACGCATAGTAGTTTCTCATTTGAATAGATAAGTAGTAGTTTGCAAGGTGTGCGTTTGCCTTTGGAAACGCAAAGTAAAGATTTGTTCCTACAAATTGTTCATTGATCAAGGAATCAGAAACACATAGTAAATCAAAGAGAGGTTTACGGTCTATGTGATAAACGCAAAGTGTGATGTGCGTTTCATGTGTGACACGCAAAGTTGTTGAATGCGATTCCTGAGTGACGCGCATAGCATAAAAGACTTGGAATAATTTTTTTTTTCGCATTTCGATTTTTTTTAAGTATTTTGTGTTTCTTGATTGTTTCATTTGGACTAACGATCAGTTATAGTTTCTTATTTCATATATTTACAAACAGGTTTAAACAAGATGACTTCCAAAGATGCTCTTTCCATTGGCACTGATGTCAAGCCTCCTGTTCTGTTCAAAGGAGAGTACGAACAGTGGAAAGATAGGTTTCTTGATTTTATAGACAGACAAGCAAATGGAGAGAATATTATGCTGTCAATCACAGAAGGTCCTATGGTACCAATCATGGTTGAAATACCAGATGATGATTCTTCTGATAGTGAAGATGGTACTGAGGAAAGAGATCAAAAGATGAAAACAGTGGCAGTGGATATTTCTCAATATTCTGAAGAACAGAAAAACCGATACAAAGCAGATAAACAAGCAAGATCCTTACTTCTTCAGAGCATTCCGAATGAGATCTACATCAAGACTGATAGTTACAAGGGAAATGCTAAGAAGATGTGGGATCAATTGCAAAAGATGATAATTGGATCTAAGATTAGGAATCAGATGAAAGTGGCTAACTGCATCAACAGTTATCAGGAATTCAAAGCCAAAGAGAATGAAAGCTTAGAAGATACTTATGAACGGTTTGTCTTGCTTCTGAATGAGTTGTCCAAGCATAAGGTGAAAAAGAAGCAACTTGAGAACAATGTCAAATTTCTGAGCATCTGTGAGTCCGTGATCGTTTACCAGATAAATCAAACAACAAAGATATAACGATTACCAACCTGTTTAGATTATAAACGCAGATTACAAAGTATTGATAATGGTATTCTTGATCGATAAGCTCTCTCTGTTTACACCTTCAATATGTGTTGTGTATTTTCTATTTTTTTAATCTGATGTTGAGAGCCCAACTTAGCTTAACAAACACAACAACATAATATCTAGATATCTATTATCTAGATATTATATTTAAAACTAATATAATAACTAAACTAATTAAACTAATAAAATAACTAACTAAATATATAAATAATAATATCTAGATATTTAGATATTAAAACATAACTTTGACATTTATTACAAAGTAGACCCTAGACTATTGTTGAGAGTCGACTTGTCAGCTTTAACTTCAGATTGCGATCTTCGTATTTGATGATCTTGAATCCAATGAGACTGTGTCCTAACAATCTCCCCTTTGGATTAAGATCATTACGAAAATGATTTAGCAATACAATCTTCTCTTTCAGCACAGAAAATGCAATCTCTCTCTTAGTCTTCAAGATATAGTAAACTCCCCAAAAGATATAGTTTTTCTTTCTTGGATGTTGGGAAGAAATTATCTCTAGTTTCAGCTCGAAATTCTTCATCAAACTATCTTCAAAAGAAAATTTCTCTCGAATCAACGTATCTTCAGAATACTTTCTCTTTGAAGAATTCAATCTTGGACGTGATTCTTGAAACATGTGTTTTCTTGGTTAGCTCTTCTCCATTTCTTGGGTAGATCTTCTCCCCCTTTTTGATGAGAAGTGTAACGATTTCATCAAAAGTTGATGACAAGAAATGTTGGTCATAAGTAGCCGCTGATTCGTCAATGCAATAGATATTTATCCAGATCTTTGCAAATCTAGACAAAATAGTCATGTAACACCTGTAGCAAGAAACAAATCAGTTAGAAACGCCTGTCAGTAACACTAAGTCACTGTGTAACGAATACACAATGGAAAGGAGTTGTTTGATGTTGACTCCCCCAGGGCTTCCATTTAATCATCGAAATACCACAAAAGTTATTTCTATAAACGTTATGACAAAGAAACAAATTCCTTGTATGTTCGTGCTTGTGATAGAAAGAATTAAGCACTTGATGATCGCTTATAGGCTCAAAATTGTGCAAACCACTGAGATTTTCCAAATATCCAGATTTTCCAAATGAAAATCAGATAGCAAATGTGCTTGTCAGGATCGAATTCTCAACAAGAATTAATTCTCAGAAACAATATCAAAGAAGTTTGCGGAATAACACTTTGATATTCAATAAAACAGTAAATCAAAACAGTAAATATGAATAACAAACTGTAAACTTGTATTGAATGATTGAAATCACAAGATTACACTCAACCTCAATCTTGAAGAACAGACTCTTTCAAGACGAATTCTACTTCTCTAGAATTAGGATCTATGCCTTGAGGTTGATTTTTCTCTAGAATTTAGAATGAAGTATTAATTATAAAACTATTCTATGTCTTCTATACATATACCAATCAAAAAGATAATTACAATAAATAAACATATCTTCAGTATATCTTCCATGTATATCTCTAAGCCTTCCATAATCTTCAGTCCATCCAGCTGTTATCCTTCCATGCGAATCTCCATCTTATAAGCAGTATTAATCATCAGCAACATTAATCTCTTCTAGCAACATTAACTACTAAGCAGCACTAACTACTAGTAGTACTAACTAGCTAAGCAGTACTAACTTTGTTCAAGCAGCACTAACTTTGACTAGCAGTATTAATTCTACTAGCAGTAGTAATACTCAGTAGTATTAACCTTGAAGTCTTCTAGCAGTAGTAACTCTGAACCAGCAGCATTAACCATACTTGGTAAATTCTTCAGTTCCCAACAATCTCCCCCTAACTTGACTTTTAGGAAAAGAAGTCAAGTTCTTCAGATGCTCCCAAAATCTTCATTGATCTACTCCAATGTTAGGATCCAGTCCCATACTCTGATTGATAGTTCTCTGAATTAGGTACTTTGCCATTTCTGTGTTTGGTATACAACCCAACTTCTTATTCAACATGGCATGAAGATTTAGGTTTGTGTGATTGTAGACCCTATCCACCAAGTAGTACTCCATGTGAAAAGTATCCAATGCTAGTTCATAGACTCCACTCCTTTCATAGAGAGTCCATCCTCTAACAGTTTTGAACACATCTCTGATTAAGTGTTTCACTGCTTCTGGATTGAATAACATGCACAAGTATTCCATGACCAGCTTCACTATAGGTAACCCTGGAGCTGTCAACTGATCTGCATAAACTTTCATCCCCACTTCAAACATTTCTTCCAAATCAGATCTTGAACACTCTCTGACAATTTTGTTCCAGGTGCTGTAGACTTCATACTTCTCATCCTTTCTTTTCAATCTGATGTACTCTTTTCCATCCACCTCCATAGTATCCCAATGGATAACTTCAGGAGGTTTAAATCCAACAGGTTCAGCTGAAATAGGCTTTGGAATTTTATCCATTACCACCATGTACATGTTTACATCTGAACTCTGTGGTACTTCCTGAGATTTAGCTTCATTCTGAGGTGCCTCTTCTTCTTCAGCATCCTTTTGCTCTTCTTCTACTCTAGGCTTCTTTACACTCTTCTTTCTTTTAGCCATCATTTTGGTTCTTTTCAGAGTCTTTTGAACTTGCCCTAAAGTAGCTTCCTTCTTCTTTTCTTCCTCGTTCTCTGCCTTTTCTTTGATAGGAGTTCCCTCTTCACTTTCAGGGAATGGTTGATTGATATTCACATCATGTCTCTCCTTGGCCTTCTTTTCAAACTCCATTCTATCCTTTTCATTACTCTTCAGCTTCCCCATTTCTTTTTCATAAAGATCCTTGATTTGATCAAAAGTCATCTGCACAAACATTTCTTTCTTTACCCCAATTGCACTCCTCAAGAAAGTTATCATTTTGTTTCTTTCCTGAGTTGCAAGGTAAGTTTGTGAAGGTCTTCTCTTCTTAGCACTTGATTTGGTTATCATAACCTTTCTCAAGCTTATTGCCCTTTGCTTAGCTTTCTCTGTTTCAAGCCCTTTCTGATAAGCTTCATTTAATTCATTTGCAAGTGCTCTGGCTATTTCTCTGTCTTTCTTTGATAGGAGTTCCTACTTCACTTTCAGGGAATGGTTGATTGATATTCACATCATGTCTCTTCTTCAGGGAATGGCAGACTTCCTTCTTTCCAATATCCAAATTTTCCTAATGAAAATCAGATAGCAAATGTGCTGCATCCCCTTTGAAAATGAAACATTTTCTTGTTGAGAAGAAAACGAGTAGATGGTGAGGTTTGATCAGGAGTTGGCATGGGCTAGTTGCCCGTTTCAATAATGATCACCAATGAATTGTGAAACATTAGAATTGTGGCTGCCCGACTCAGAAAAAGTTGGTGCAGAGTTGTGATATTCTTTTAACTCTGTTTTCACACCCTCTTTGTTTTAATCATTTAGCTCACTGCTAACCGAACTCTCTTTTTCATGATAGCTCATTATCCAATCCACACTCATTTCTTTTTGACTTCACACACCCAATCACTATGGATTAACTTCATTGGTAGAAATCACTGGTTAACATGATTCCATAGAAGTTGTGTTAAGTCCTAGCACAATGATCCCGTATAACCTATAAAGAATGTGTTGCTCAAAATGATTTATAATCATGTAAGCTCATGTAGAACATTTAAAGTACACTCCCGAAATATAAAATCTTATGAAAAAATCGGGAAGTGGTTTGAACGTTTAAGAATATGTTTTCAATGATTGAAAGTTGTCCTTCTTTCAATCACATATGAGATTAAGATAAAGGAATATACCTTTAAGTGCGATCTTAAATCTCATGAAGCTTAGCTTAAAGTCATAAAAATATGATCGTGTAAGCTCTTCTCAAAAATTCTGCAAAAGTCTTAAGTCAAGTCAAAGAAACTTTATTCACAAATATTGAAAAGACAAAAAGCAGTAAAACAAATAACTTCTCTTACTCCCCCCGAAATTATGCATTTGAAAAAATTATCATTTGAAAAGATATGCATTTAAAATTTCAGAAATAAATATGTACTCCCCCATGAATATTGATTTCCTCGTTGGAGTATCAGAGTACAATCTCTCATATCAGCATTGGAGCAAGTTCTTTTGATCTTTGAAGAACAAGTCCTGATCTATACATAATCAGAAGTCGTTGTTGACATTGATGTCCGGGTCTTGAGCTGATTTACTCAAGAACCATTCTTCTCTGAAGTGCGGGTCTTGAACTGTGTTATTCAAGAACATTTTTTCTCCTACTCCCCCTTGACAGTAGGTGCCTGCAACACATAATTAGTTTTCTTTGGTACCCACTGGTATTTGGGTCCATATGTGTTAGTTGCAGTTCGTATGGGGGTTATGGAATAAGAACCGTACCAGTAATGATCACTAGTCTTGTGAACAGGATCATGTGTACGACAGTAAGAACAAGAATTTTCCTTACATGATAACCTGATCATTTGATCTCTCGTGTAAACATGAGCAGGTTTACTTTTCAGCGCATTGTTCTTCTTTGCATTTGACGTATGTACACATGAATTTCTATATTTCAGCTCGTCTTTCTTCTTTGATTCAACTGGTTTCCTGTTCCAGACCAGTTCAGCTTCTTCGTAGTTGTTCCTCCTTCTGTGTGTACCTGAACAATCTATATTTCTATCATAGAAAATGTTAGAATTACGAATTTGATCAGAAGATTTAACTGACCTCTTTGAAGAAACAGATCTTGATATTGAACTTGCAGCTGACTTGAATGAGCATTCGGATTCAGCTGAATCATATCTAGGTGAGTGGACAATCGACTCTGGAGACTTGCGCTCAGTCACCACCACCGTTGAAATAATCTTTTCAAGCTCGTTGACTTTTGAAGAATAACCGTTTCTTTCTTTGATGAGAAGGTCAATCTTCTTCTCAAGCTCGGACCTCTTCTTCTTCTCTGTTGGGAACTGAAGAAAAGCTTAAAGATGGTTAATGCTGCTAGTTCAGTTTTAATACTGCTAGAAGACTTCAAAGTTAATACTGCTGAGTATTACTACTGCTAGTAGAAGTTATTGCTGCTGAAACAAAGTTAGTACTGCTCAACAAGGTTAATGCTGCTAGTTCAGAGTTAATGCTGCTTGAAGAGATTAATGCTGCTAAGCATAGTTAGTACTGCTTATGATTAGTACTGCTTATGAATTGAAGATTCGGATGGAAATGATGACATCTGGAAAGAATCAAGATATTCATGGAAGGATTGAAGATAATGATAGAAGATATACTTAAGATGTTTTATTTATTGTAATTATCTTTTATTCAATATATGTATAGAATTGATAGAATAGTTTAGCAATTTTTTTTATTCATTCATTCTAAGTTTTAGAGAAAATCAACCTCAAGGCATAGATCCTAATTCTAGAGAAGTAGAATTCGTATTGGTGAGCCTGTTCATCAATATTGAGGTTGTGTGTTTAATCTTGTAACTTCAAGCATTCAATACAAGTTTACAAGTTGTTGATCATATACTGTTTTGTTTATTGTTTCATTGAATATCAAAGTGTTATTCCGCAACTTCTTTGATATTGTTTCTGAGACTTTATTCTTGTTAAGAAATTGATAGTGTATGTGCAAGATTCATTCGATCTTAGTGATTCTGGTTTTTCAATCGTATCCGGTCATTGTTTTATTTGTTTCTTTGTTGATTTCCTTCGATCAAAGAATCGAAGGATCTGGGTTTGGGTTCGATCGATTCTCAGAAATTCTTCGAGTTCTTCGGTCGAACTCATCGTGTTCTTCGGTTGAACTCATCGTGTTCTTCGGTGTTAATCGACCTTATCTATTGTTTTGTGATTATTTGTTTAAGTCCCTTCGACCGAATAAAAGTGCTCCGGTCTTGTCCCTTCGACCGAACAAGAGTGCTCTGGTCATAAACAACAACAAAATAGCCAACAAGCTTACAACTTTAACAACTTGTCATAAACTACCCTGAACTTCTATTTAACATTCAAAATAACCCTAACATGCTTTCTATATGAAATTCAAAGTCGATCAAATGGATGTCAAAAGTGCATTTCTTTATGGCTCAATTGAAGAAGAAGTATATGTCTGTCAACCACCAGGGTTTGAAAACCCAAGCTATCCAGACAGGGTATACAAATTGAAGAAAGCACTTTATGGACTACATCAAGCTCCAAGAGCATGGTATGACACTCTGTCATCCTATCTCTTGGAAAATGGCTTTGAAAGAGGAGTCATTGATAAGACTCTATTCATCAAGAGAAAGAAGAAGGATATCTTGCTAGTCCAAATCTATGTTGATGATATTATCTTTGGATCAACAAGAGACAACATGTGCAAGGAGTTTGAGGAACTAATGCATCAAAGGTTCAAGATGAGTTCCATGGGGGAATTTACTTTCTTCCTTGGACTCCAAGTTCAACAGAAGTCAGATGGAATCTTCATCTGTCAGTCCAAGTATGTGCAGGACATTCTAACCAAGTTTGGTTTCTCAGATTCAAAACCTGCCAGCACACCTATGGAGACACACAAGCAGATAACAGCAGATATTGAGGGGGATGATATGGATGTTCATCATTATAGATCCATGATTGTCTCTCTCATGTATCTTACAGCCTCTAGGCCAGATATAATGTTTCCAGTCTGTGTATGTGCAAGATTCCAAGTTAGGCCAAAGCAATCTCACTATCAAGCTGTTAAAAGGATATTCAGATATCTCAAAGGGCAACCCACATTGGGACTTTGGTATCCTCATGACTCATCCTTTGACCTGCTTACATACTCAGATAGTGATCTAGGTGGAGCAAACTTGGACAGAAAATCTACTTCTGGAGGATGTCAGTTTTTGGGTGCAAGACTAGTTTCATGGCAGTGCAAGAAACAAACCACAGTATCCACATCTACAACAGAGGCAGAGTACATAGCAGCTGCAAGTTGCTGTTCTCAAGTCTTATGGATTCAGAATCAAATGCTGGATTACGGGGTAACCTTTCTACACACTCCAATTTTTATTGATAATAGCAGTGCTATTAGCATTGTGAATAATCCTGTCAAGCACTCAAAGACAAAGCACATTGAGATCAGGTATCACTTCATAAGAGACTGTAATGAAAAGAAACTTATTCAAGTTGTAAAAGTTCACACTGATAACCAGTTTGCTGATCTATTCACTAAAGCTTTTGATGTGGGTAGATTCACTTTCTTGGTAACAAATGTGGGAATGATCAACTCTGAATAAGCCTCTTCTCAAAAAGTGGTTCTATACCTATATATTGTTTATTCTTGGTGTTACTAATATTCTTTTTCAGAATATGTATAGCAGTACTCAGTGTATCACAAGATTAAAAGAGTAAGTATGGTTAATACTGTCAGTGCACAGTTAATACTGCTAGTAATTAATACTGCTCTCAATTAATACTGCTAGTTAGTTAATACTGCTAGTAGTTAATACTGCTAGTTAGTTAATACTGCTAGTGGTTAATACTGCTAGTGGTTAATACTGCTCTTAGTTAATACTGCTAGTTAGTTAATACTGCTAGTCGTTAATACTACTCTCAGTTAATACTGCTAGTGGTTAATACTGCTCTCAGTTAATACTGCTAGTTAGTTAATACTGCTAGTTAGTTAACACTGCTAGTGGTTAATACTGCTCTCAGTTAATACTGCTAGTTAGTTAATACTGCTAGTGGTTAATACTGCTCTCAGTTAATACTGCTAGTTAATAATACTGCTAGTCGTTAACACTGCTCTCAGTTAATACTGCTAGTGGTTAATACTGTTCTCAGTTAATACTGCTAGTGGTTAATACCGCTAGCCTTTAGTACTGCTTGTTAGTTAATACTGCTCTAGGTTAATACTGCTTATGTCCCGAATACTATAAATCCTCTTTGCCCGCCTAAAAAGTTCATAACGACTCTTTGCATACTATTCTCTTGCGCTCTAAACCCTCTTTCTCTCAAGTATCAAGTGTTCAGGCAAGAACTTTCAAAGATCAATGGCATCAATGGCATTCATTGACGAGCACAATGAAATCGCGATGCTCCAAAAGACAAAGCAAGCTACAAGATTTCATCAGATAGTGGATTTTCTGAAAACTAGCCATATCGCCTATGCACTGACAGTGTCTCCATCAATCTATATCGAGCATCAAAGGCAATTTTGGGCACATGCCACCATTGTTACTGAGAATGGTGATCAAATGATCAAGACGACGGTGTGTGGCAAGGCATTGACAGTTACTTAAGAGGTAATTCGCATCAGTCTACGTCTAGACGATGCCTCTGGTATAACTTCTATCTCTAATGATGAACTGTTTGCTACTCTTACAAGAATGGGGTATGGAGGCCCATTGGGTGTGTTCAAGTTCTTAAAAGCAAAATTTTCACCTCAATGGCGTTTCTTTGTCCATACCCTTATGCATTGTATCTCTAAAAAGACTACTGGATGGAGTGAGTTCAGTAGCACCATTGCTTATTCTTTGGTATTCTTAGCCACTGCCAGAAAGTTTAATTTTTCCCAAATGATTTTCAATGATCTTGTCTCAAACTTGGGAAACAAAAAGAGCTTTTATATGTACCCCAGGTTTGTTCAATCAGTTATCACCCACGAATTGACGGATATTCCTCATTCTGATGGGATATATGTACCAAAACCCCCTAAAGGCAAGGTTTTCTCAAATATGAGAAGATCTGCTGGGGACTCGGAAGGAGTAGACACCCCATTGTTCTCTACAATGATGGTGGTGTCCCAAACTAATGAAGGTATGGTAGCAGGGTCAAGGCCCCCATTAGACCAACCCACTGCTAGACAATCCCATCCTTCCCACTCTAAATCAATTCCTCAGTCTCTCTTGATAAACCAACTTCACCAATCACCCAAACTTATCAAAGAAAACAGGTAAAGAAGGCTCCTTCCCTTCTTGTACCTTCACCCACTCAGCCTTTAAGCCCTCTAAGGGAGAATTCTCCTTTAGAGAATATCCAAAGGGAAACCAACAGGGTGTCTCCCAACCCTCAGGAGGTGCTCTCTAAGGAGATGGAAGAGCATATGGGTAAGAAGGCTGCCACTACTCCTGCTAGCAGAGAGGAGGACAGTGGTAACATACATAAGACCTCTCCCATGGTAACTTTGAATGAGCAATCATTCAAAGGTCCCCGGTGCCAAGAAACCAAGGGGGTGGACAGTGCTTCTGCTAGGCAGAAGGCTTCCACTACTAAAAGATCCCATGATCCTTCAAAAGGGGGTAATACTCCTGGAGAAGGTGAGGACAAATATGACTACAATGAATTGATGGAAACAATGGGCAACATCAATATGGATGTCATCAAACAAGGAACAGACATTGAAGAGATGAAAATGGTGATTCTGTCTCAACAAGTACAGATTACCAAATTGAAGAAAATGATCACAAGATTGGTGCAAAAGAAGAGGAGAAGGCAATTTGTTTTGAAGAGGAGGAAAACTGCTAATGATGCTTTCAACAAGGGGGAGAATTCAGAGGCTGAAGCAGAAAAGGAAAGTATTTCTGAGATGGGATTTGATGTTAAGGGGGAGAAAGTTGCAGAAACAGAAGCACAAGCAGTAGAAACAGATATTGTTCAAGCAGCAGCAGTAATAGAACAGGTAGCAGCAGTAACAAAACAGGTAGCAGCAGTAACAGGGCTATCTGTTGAAGAATTGGAAATAGCTGAAACTTTGGTAAAAGCAAAGAATGACACTCCTAAGGCTACTCAAAAGGCCAAGGGAGTGGTCATCAATGAAGGAGGTCTTGAAAAGAAGACACAAGAAAGAAGTGAGGCAGGTTTGAAGGATACAAAGGAAAAAGCAAAGATGGTTGAACCTGAACAACCCTCAAAGAAGAAAGATCAGATTGAGCTAGATGAAGAAGTGGCAAAGGAACTTCAGGCAGAAATGGAAAGGGAGGAACAACTTCAATCTGAGAAGGATAGAGAGCTTGCACTGAATATGGCCAGAAAACTAAATGAAGAGTATCAGAAGAGCATGAAAACAGCAGATCAGGCCAAGAAAGTACAAGTCAAAAGAATGCCACTCAAAAAACAGAAGATACAACCCTCCAAGACCTTTTTGGCCAATCAGGAAAAAAGAAAAATGATAAATTTCCTGAAAGGTGCAATTGGAGTCAAGGGGGAGATGTTCACAAACATGGCCTACAGTCAAGTTGAGGAGCTCTATAAGAAGGAAATGGCAAAGCTCCAAGGGGATTCCTCTCAAAGGGAAGAAGCAGAAAGAAGGATGAAAGAGAGACATGATCTCAACATCCAACAACCATTCCCTGAGGAGACCAAACCTTCAAAGGATAAAGTTGAAGAAAAGAAAGAAGAGCAAGAGAATGTTGAGGTGAAAGTAAAGTCTTCAAAGAGAGTAAAGTCTATAGCCTCCAAGATGCAGTCCAAAAGACAAAGAATTGAAGAAAGAGCAAAATCTGAAGCAGAACCTCCTGTTGCGCCTTCAGCAGAACCAACTCAGAATTCAGAATCATCAAACAAGCAATCAAATGAGCAGGTTGAAATGTTCATGACATTAACAAATGATGATCCAATACAAGCAGATCCCATCTCTATCCAAGCTCCTGAAATCATCTTTTGGGATATCCTGGAAGATCAAAGAAAGAAATTTTTTAGGATTAAGAGGCTAGGGGACATATATGAGGTGTATCCTACTTGGGGGAGTTTCATCAGAAGTTGTACAAGATCAGATCTAGAAGTGATGTTCAAAGTTGGAATGAGATTGTATGAAAAGGAGCTGACAGGAGAAGAAAGAAACTTAATCAGATTAGCCATGGAGTACTTGTGCATGATGTTTGAACCTAGTAAAGTTCAACATGTGATCAAGGATTTGCATCTGGAGAATAAATTCCTAAGGATAGAAAACTGGAAGATATTTGAAAGATGTGGGGTCTATGTCATCACTGTGAATGGAGCATATCATGAGTACTACTTGGTGGACAAGATATATGAGCACAGCAAGGGTAAACTACAAGCAATGTTGAATGCCAAGCTTATTTGTTCAAAAGATTCAGAAATGGAAAAGGTTGTAGTTAGCAGGATTATAAATCAAAGCTTGGGTTTGGATCCTAATCTAGGGGTGTAAACTTAAGTGTTGAAAGCATCTTGAAGATCAGATCTGAAGAACTTGACTTCTCTTCCTAAAAGTCAAGTTAGGGGAGATTGTTGGGAACTGAAGAAAAGCTTAAGGATGGTTAATGCTGCTAGTTCAGTTTTAATACTGCTAGAAGACTTCAAAGTTAATACTGCTGAGTATTACTACTACTAGTAGAAGTTAATGCTGCTGAAACAAAGTTAGTACTGCTCAACAAGATTAATGCTGCTAGTTCAGAGTTAATGTTGCTTGAAGAGATTAATGCTGCTGAGCATAGTTAGTACTGCTTATGATTAGTACTGCTTATGAATTGAAGATTAAGATGGAAAGGATGACAGCTGGAAAGAATCAAGATATTCATGGAAGGATTGAAGATAATGATAGAAGATATACTGAAGATGTTTTATTTATTATAGTTATCTTTTATTCAATATATGTATAGAATTGATAGAATAGTTTAGCAATTTTTTTATTCATTCATTCTAAGTTTTAGAGAAAATCAACCTCAAGGCATAGATCCTAATTCTAGAGAAGTAGAATTCGTATTGGTGAGCCTGTTCATCAATATTGAGGTTGTGTGTTTAATCTTGTAACTTCAAGCATTCAATACAAGTTTACAAGTTGTTGATCATATACTGTTTTGTTTACTGTTTCATTGAATATCAAAGTGTTATTCCGCAACTTCTTTGATATTGTTTCCGAGACTTTATTCTTGTTAAGAAATCGATCCTGACATTCTCTTTCTGTGCAAGCTTAGATAATTCAGATAACTTAGCATTAAGCTTCCTGATTGTTGCTTCAAAGGTGCTTCTCTCTTCAAATCCCTTCTGAGCACCCTTCTGATCATTTGCCTTCCTCTCCTTGGCAAACAAATCTCTTTCCAAAATTATTACTTTCTCAAATTTACTAACTTGTTGAGAAAGCGTTAGACATTTAAGCTCGAGAGTCTTCTTCTCTTCACCACTTTTCTTGGAAATTACTGAGAACTTCAGTGCAAACTTTGAACTTTCCTGTTCAAACTCAGATTTGTCCTTGACAAACTTTGAAAGTTTTTGTTGAAGATTAGTGTTTGCACTCTCCAAGCTCATGTACTTCTCCCCGTTCATCTCTACAGATTCTTGCTTCTGTATTTGGGCTTCTAGTTCAAAAAAATTTCTGTAAAGTTCAAAGTTCTCAGCTTCCAGAAACTTAACCTTATCGTCACAAAGCCCAGAACTCTGTTTCAGAAGTTCTTCATTGACTTCCTTTAAAGTACCTACTTCTTCTCTCAGTTTCTTCCTTTCATCATTGTATCTCTTTGATCTTTTTGAGTAGTAGTCAACTGAGGAAGCAAGATTTTTGTTCTCTAAATTGAGCCTTTTAACCTTCTTCTCATCATCATCAGAAAAATATCCCATTTTGAATTATCTGATGTGATCCTTAGAAAAACTAAGTCTGGTTTGCATTTGGAGTGGGTGGCGCAAAACACATATTTTCGTTAGGCTTGAGTGGCGCAAATGGAGGTTTTCGTTTCACTTGGGTCGCGCAAATGGAAGTTTGCGTCACACGTTGAAAGCGCAAAAAAGAAGTTCGACCGGGAAAATGTAAGAACCGGTAAAATGTTTTTCGACCGGTAAAACTGATTGACCGGAAAAATGTTTATCAACCGGTATAATGAATTTCGACCGGGAGAGTGTAAGTGGGTCGACCGGTATGTTGTAAGTTTGTGGACAGATAAAAATTGGACCGGTATTTTGTAGGGATCGGTCGACCGGTATCCAATTATGGACCGATATGATGCTGGAAATTAGTGGACCGATACCTTGTACAGATGTTTAAAAATCAATGGACCGGTATTCAAAGGAGTTGTGCACGTGGACCGATATTCAAAGGAAGTGTGTTAAAAATTCAATAAAAAGTGTGCATGGAATGGAGTTGCCACGTGATTCTCTTTAAAAAAAAAAAACTCAATCAATATTGTGATATTGCCACAAGATTGCTTAAGTGTGAAAGTTTTCCAATTATTTGCCACGTGTCCAGCAGCCACACCAAGAAATGTAAAGCTTTGATGATAAACCAAAAAATGTAAAGCTTTGACCGATAACACAATTTGGCCGGGAAATGTAATTAAAATAGATGGACCGGTATTTGAGGAAGTGTTTGATCGGAAGTGAGGTGAAGTGGGATTCGACCGGAAGTATTTGAACAAAGGACCGATAGAATGGAATATTCGACCGGTATATTGTAGTGTGTTCGACCTCAACCGGTACTAATGGAGTTCTTGATCGATATTGTTATTTTCCTTTGACCGATACTATGGAGTGTAGTGGTTTTCGACCGGAAGTGAGATAACTTCGACCGATAAAATGTATTATCGGTCAATAGGCTTGGACCGATATATTGCAAAGGTTGGGCGACCGATAAAAAGCTTGACCGATTGAATTCGACCGATAGTAAAAGACCGATAGCTTTTCTTCTCCAATTAATCGAACCTGTAAATCTCAAATCGACCTATCTAGGAGTCGATTTACCACACCAAAATTTGACAATATGATATCCTTACCAATTTCAACAGGTTATAACAATTTAATTTCGAAAATAACAACAGAATCAAGATATGGATTGATAGCACAGTGGTTAAAAAAAATGAAAAACACAGAGTCTAATAATTTGATTTTGAATCTGGATCAGGCTCTGATACCAATTGTGAGTCCGTGATCGTTTACCAGATAAATCAAACAACAAAAATATAACGATTACCAACCTGTTTAGATTATAGACGCGGATTACAAAGGATTGATAATGCTATTCTTGATCGATAAGCTCTCTCTGTTTACACCTTCAATATGTGTTGTGTATTTTCTATTTTTTTAATCTGATGTTGAGAGCCCAACTTAGCTTAACAAACACAACAACATAATATCAAGATATCTAATATCTAGATATTATATTTACAACTAATATAATAACTAAACTAATTAAACTAGTAAAATAACTAACTAAATATCTAAATAATAATATCTAGATATTTAGATATTAAAACATAACTTTGACATTTATCACAAAGTAGACCCTAGACTATTGTTGAGAGTCGACTTGTCAGCTTTAACTTCAAATTGCGATCTTCGTATTTGATGATCTTGAATCCAATGAGACTGTGTCCTAACAGCATACTACAACCAGAGTGGAAGAAGCATACACGTAGGATCAAACAGATGAAGGATCTGAATGACATACTGTTACATGAGGTATATGAGACTCTGAGGCAGAATGAAGAAGAAGTGGAAGAGAAAAGAGTTGAAAAGAAGAAGGCAGAAAAAGTTCCCGATCCTATTGCTTTGGTAGCTGGTGAGAAAAAGAAAGAAAAGAAAGAGAAGAAGAAAAAGAAGAAAGTGATTACCAGTTCTGAGTCTGAATCTGAATCCGATGGTGATGATGGAGAAAGCCTCAAACAGGCTATGTTTCTATTACCCGTTCATTCCAGAAAAAGATTTACAAGAAGCCAGGATCTAATTCACAGAGGTATTCTTCATCAAGTTCCAAGAATCATGAGCACCGAGAAAGGGTGGAAGGAAGGAGATATGAAGAGAACAGATATGTTGAGAAGAAACCTGATGAAAGGAAGAAGTTCGTGAATGACTACACTATTGTAGAAAAGCCAGCAAGTGATCCAGTTAAATGCTACAACTGTGGCAAAATTGGTCATTTTGCAAAAGATTGTAGAAAGCCAAAAGTTCGCAACTCTCAGTATTATCAGAACAAGCTGTTATTAGCCAAACAACAAGAAGCAGGCATCGCTTTAATGGCTGAAGACGAATTTTGGCTGGATCATTCAGAAGGAGAAGAAGAAGAAAAGGAAGAAACAGTTCATCTTTGTCTCATGGGAAAAGAAGTCAAGTATGATGAATCAGATGACGAGACAGCTGATGAGGTATTAAACTTAACTGAAAAAGATTTTGTAACCAAAATGGAAGCTATGATGGTTGAGCTTAATGATCTTGATTAAAACTGAAGAAAGAAAAAGACAGAGTTGCTAAAAGAAACAATAAGATATTTGAACTCAATAAGTCGGTTATTGGGAACAAAGATTTGATTGATTTTTTACGCAAGTCTGCAACTGTTTTAAAGAACACGAACTTTCAATCTACTTCTACAAAGTGTTCTAAAGTTTCTAAGGCACCTCAAACTTCGTCTGATAATTTTGATGACTTATTTTTGGTTCTGCAAATGACTTTCTTAATTCTGATGATGGGTGCATAGAAGAAATTGATATGTTTGATTTTAATGCCATTCTTCCTGATCATTCTACTTGTCTTATAAATGAAAAAGTGTTACCAAGTGGTGTTAATATTGTTGAATCATCAACTAAGTTTGGTGAATCAGTTTCTGTAACTGTTGATTACTATGCACAAAGTAAGAAACATAAGAAACATCGATTACAGAAACAGAAACACACTGGTACACAAAAGAAAACTAAGTCTCAGAAATCTGCTTTTCCTAATAAATCTAAATCTTTTGTTTCCTATGTAAGCAAGAAAAGGTCAAAAGCTCGAACTGAATGGCGACCAAAAAGGAAGGATGATGAGAAAGCTGAATCAGTTTCTTATAATTCTTGTAATAGATCAGTTAGTAGTGATACTGATGTAGTTGATCAATTTGCTTCAAATAAACAAAACCTTGTAACTTCTTACAAGCGGTATTCAATAAAGCAATTGGTTCAATTATCTCTTATTTCTACTACATCCTATCATTATCGGAGAAATGATTTTGCTTACTCTCATAATTCTTCTGATTGGTTCGGATCTTATCATGTGTATTCTTCAAGATCAAATATTTTTCAAGGTTTTCAAAATAACAAAGGGTCCATTTTCAAATGGATACCAAAATCTTGTGCTAATCTGTTAGGACCCATTTTTAAATGGGTACCTAAAGTTATTGTTTCCTGATTTCTCTTGCAGACCCGGCATATGTGGTACTTGGATAGTGGATGTTCCAAGCATATGACTGGGCAAAAATCTTTATTGTCTAATTATACAGAGAAATTCAGTGGAAATGTCAGATTTGGAAACGATCAGCTTTCACCTATCTTAGGATACGGTGACATTATTCAAGACAACATAACGATTAGTAAGGTGAGTTATGTCGAAGGCTTGGGGCACAACTTATTCAGCATTGGTCAATTCTGCGATAAAGGGTTAGAGGTCAACTTCAAGTCTAAGAGTTGCTCAGATCGTACGGAAGACAGCACAGAACTCTTAGGTGGACATCGAAAGACAAACCTATATACCATCAATCTTTCCAAAGTACAGATTGACAATCAAGTATGTTTGATGAAAAAAGCTTCAACGCAACAAAGTTGGCTCTGGCACAGACGTTTATCTCATTTGAACTTTCGTTATATCAATAAGCTGGATCGTGGGAAATTGGTAAAAGGACTTCCTGGGCTGAAATACGAGAAAGAACACTTATGTGCTGCATGTGAGAAGGGTAAGATGAAGAGAGATCCGCATAAACCGAAGGCTGAACCAAGCAGTAGTTCTCCGTTAGAATTATTACATATGGATTTGTGTGGTCCAATGAGAACTCAGAGTTTGGGTAGAAAGAAATACGTGTTGGTTATTGTGGACGATTATTCAAGATACACGTGTGTCAAATTTCTTCGATCAAAAGATGAGACGCCCGAAGTTCTCATTTCTTTCTTAAAGACGACCCAGGTGAAAATGCAGCAACAAGTCAAGTTTCTTCGAACGGATAACGGCACAGAGTTCAAAAATAAGATAGTTGAAGAATATTTCGAATCAGTCAGGATATCACATCGGACGTTAGTCGAGGCCGCTCGGACTATGCTTAGCCAATCGGACTTACCTCTATTATTATGGGCAGAAGTTGTGTCGACTGCATGCCATACTTAAAATCGATCCATGATACACCGCCGTTTTCAGAAGACTCCATATGAGCTGATTAACAAAAGAACACCGACTATCAAATATTTTCACGTATTTGGGTGTAAATGTTTTGTGCTTTGTGACAGACAGAGTCTGAATAAATTCAGTGCTAAAGCGGAAGAGGGTATCTTCATTGGTTATTCTTCAACATCAGCAGCATATCGTGTTTATCTAAAAGAATCAACAATAGTTGTTGAGAGCGTCAATGTCACATTTGATGAAGATATGGCTTCTGATCAACTCAGTTCAGAACCCGTTATCACTGGACTATTAGCTTCTGGCAGATCAGTCCAGAACCTGTTTCTACAGCGACAAATTCGGATAATGCTTCTACATCTATTTCACATTTAACTGATTTAGATTTGTTATTTGAATTCTTTTATGATGAGTTTCAAGGTTCTAATATACCTAAATCTGTTGTGACTGACAAGTCTGAAGATACAAGTTGCAATCATCTAGTCATTTCAGATGTCATAACTAAACAAGCATCCCTCGTTCAGTCAGAAACTCATGTTCCATTGGTTACTCCTACAGTTGAAGATATACAAGTAAATGCTGAGCCAGAAGTAACTGTTTCAGTTGGGTGTACTACATTGTCTACTCAACAGCCTGATTCTGGTGTTCCAACTGATACTTCTGCACATGAAACTTCAACTGAGAACCCTCCTCCTGCTATTCAAACAGAAGATTCTGAAAGTAGATTTCTAGATGATGATCAAATTCAATCAATATCTACTCCACTTCTGTATGAGCATCGCTGGACCAAAGAGCATCCATTACATCAAGTAATTGGAGATATTAACAAGCCTGTACAAACGAGGTCAGCGACTCTTAATCAATGTATGCATGACTCATTTCTCAGTAAGATTGAGCCAACACGAGTATCTGAGGCTCTTGCTGATTCGGACTGGGTATCTGCAATGCAAGAAGAGATCAATCAGTTTGAAGCCCTAAAGGTTTAGAGATTAATTCCTAAGCCAGAAGGAAAGGAAAGACCGTGATAGGAACTAAATGGGTATTCAAGAACAAAAAGGATGAAGATGGTGTCGTCATAAGAAACAAAGCTAGACTTGTTGCCAAAGGTTACCGGCAAGAGGAAGGCATTGATTACGATGAGACGTATGCTCGGTAGCGCGTATAGACGCAATCAGAATGTTTCTAGCCTACGCCGCTCATTAGAATTTCACAGTATATCAGATGGATGTGAAAACAGCCTTTCTGAATGGCATTCTTAAGGAGGAAGTGTACGTGTCTCAACCAGAAGGGTTCGTCAATCCAGATAAACCAGATCATGTCTACATCTTGGACAAAGCCTTTTATGGATTAAAACAAGCCCCTCGAGCATGGTATGACATTTTATCTAAATTCTTGGTCAAGTCCGGTTTATCCAAAGGTAAGATTGATACCACTTTATTCATAAAGAAGGAAAAGGCTGATATTATTCTTATTCAGATTTATGTTGATGATATAATATTTGGTTCTACAAATCCAAAATTTTGCAAAAACTTTTCTAACCTCATGGTGTCACATTTTCAAATGAGTATGATGGGAGAGATGAATTTATTTCTCGGATTACAAGTTAAGCAGTTTTCTACGGGGATTTTCATTAACCAATCAAAGTACATTTTGTACATTCTTCGGAAGTACGAAATGGAAAATTGTAAACCAATTGGAACCCCGATGGCACCTGGTACTAAGATCCACACTGATACTTCGGGTAAAAGTGTTGATGTTAGAACATATAGAGGTATGATAGGTTCGTTAATGTATCTTACATCTAGTAGACCAGATATTATGTTTTCAACATGTTTATGTTCTAGATATCAAGCTGGTCCCAAAGAATCCTATTTGGCTGCTGTCAAACGGATTTTTAGATATCTGAAGGGAACTGCAGACTTTGGTCTGTGGTATCCTAAGGATACTGGGTTTCAACTGACTGCATATCCAGATGCAGATCATGTAGGTTGCATGTTGGATAGAAAGAGTACTTCAGGTCACATTCAATTTCTTGGAGACAAGCTCGTTAGCTGGGCATCAAAGAAACAATTATGCGTTTCCACATCGACTGCTGAAGCAGAGTACGTAGCTGCTGCCAGTTGTTGCTCTCAAGTGTTGTGGATGCGAACATAGCTACGAGACAATGTATTCAAATTTGATAAAATTCCAATCTATTGTGACTCGAAGAGTGCAATTGCCATATCTGCTAATCCTGTCCAACATACGAAAACCAAACATATTGATGTCAGGTATCATTTTATAAAAGATAATGTAGAAAAAGGAATAATTGAACTTTATTTTGTAAAAACAGATTATCAACTTGCAGATTTATTTACCAAACCCTTAGATGAAAAGAGATTTAATTTTCTTGTCTCTAAGCTTGGTATGTTAAATCTTAAGACATAATCGGTTGTTACCTAATAAAGTTACGTATTGTTATTTTTTCATCATTTTCTTTATTTTTATGTATGAAAGATATCTGCACTTTAATTGTTTTCTCATGATCTCAGGGGGAGTAATAGAAGTTTTATATGATCTACATTCATTTGAGGGGGAGCATAACTAATTTCTGCATTTTATTTCACTGACAAAAAAAATTTTATGCATGATTTTAGGGGGAGCTTATAATTCAAGTCAAAAGGAGTAAGACTATGATTTCTGATTACTTTTGATCAGAACTCGTTCTTTAATCGTTTTACTGTTTTATGTTCTTTTATTTTCTAATAAATTTTGTGAATAAATTTTTACTAGACTTTGAGACTTGTGCAGGATGAGAGAAGCTGACAAGATCATATCTTTATGACTTCAGCTTGACTTCATGAGATTTAAGATTGTGCGAAAAGGTAAATTTCTTATCTTAATCTCAAATATATCTTAAAGAAGGACAACTTTTAGATATAGAAAACATGTTCTGAAATGTTCAAACCACTTTCCGATTCTTAAACAGATTTCATGAATTTGGAAGTGTGATTTTAAATGTTTTCATTATTATTTTGTGCTTACATGTTTACAAACCGTGTGTTTCCAAAGATAAATACTTGCGTATTGTCTTTTCTATATACTTTCAAGTATTCACACACACCGGTTTGAATTTTTGTTAAAAATGTTCTTACCATGTCTCTAAATTGAAACAAATTTTCTTCGATGGTAAGACACTTCGTTTGTATTTCAAAGAATTTTGAGCGATATTTCATTTAGAAACGTTATTTCAAGAATGTCTGTATTTTGGTTCATATAGACAATATCCATTGTTTTTTACCATAAGCCTTAATTGATATATCATTCATTTCTGATCATTTTCATACAATGTCAGATTTTCAAACAAGTCTTTTGCATTCATATTCATTCATTCATTCAATATACTTGTTTGAAAATACTTCAATGTTTTAAAAATGCTCATATCTTCATTATTATATCATCTGAGCATATATTCATCTGACATTTGTATATGAATTTTAACTGATATAGTTAAATCATTTGAGCAACTCATGCTTTATAGGAACTATGGGTTCTTTGTGTTAGGACTTAACTGAAACTTCTATGGATTCACGTTAACCAGTGTTTCCTACCCAAGAATTAATCCTTTAGTGATTGCGTGTGAGGAGTCAAAACGAAATGAGTGTGGGTGTGATGAGGTAAAATGGAAAAGAGAGTTTGGTTAGAAGTGAGTTTAAATGATTAAAAAGAAAGAGGGTGTGAGATCAGAGTAAAAGAATATCAAACTCTGCACCAACTACTTTCTGAGCCAGGCAGCCACATTACTAATGTTTCACAATTCTTTCGTGAACATTATTGAAACACGCAAATAGCCCATGCCAACTCTTGCTTAAACCCCACCAACCACTCATTTTCTTCTCAAAAAGAAAATGTTTCATATTTTTCTGGGGACGCAGCATATTATCTATCTGGTTTTCATTTGGAAAATCTGGATATTGAAAAATAAGGAAGTCTGCCCCACCTTCGCACTTCAATCATGCACATTGAGTCTGTGTTTATCTATTGTTGTCTCAGTGGTTTACACTATGTTGAGCCTTAAAAAGCAATCATCCGTGCTTAATTCTTTCTACATGTTCACGAACACACAAGGAATTTGTTTTCTTGTCATAACATTCATAGAAATTGCCTTTGTGGTGTTTCGATGATTGGATGGAAGGCCTGGGGGAGTGAACATCAAAAAGCTCATTTATATTGTGTATTCGTTACACACAGTGACTTTGTGTTACTGACAGGCATTTTAACTGATTCATTTGTTGATTCAGGTGTTACACGTTTCAACTTGTCTAGATTTGAAAAGATCTGGATGAATACATTGTTCGGATTAATGGTGAATCAGAGGCTCTTGAACAGATTAGATTGGTCAAAGACATTTCTTGGAAGAAAAGTTTTGATGATGTAGATGCTCATCAAAAAGGGGGAGATGGTATCAAGAAATGATTAAGCTTTGAGAGAAGATTTTCCGAAATGTCTTAGTCAGAAGATTCAAAGTAAAGATTCGAAGAAGATCAAAGAATTTCTGAAGATTTTGAGGAAATTTTCTTTGAAGATTATTTGCTAAAGCAATTCGAGCTGATTCTGAAAATAATTTCTTTCCAAAGTTTGAAAGTATTTTGTGAAAGTTCTAGGGAGATTGTTCATTGTTTGAAGATAGTTTTGGAAAGAATGCTGATAAAGAAAAAGGGGAGATTGTACTGACAGAGCTTAAAGTGAAGGCTGAATTGCTAGATCTTTCAACAGTGATCTTGAATCCAAAGGGGGAGATTGTTAGAGCATAAATCTGTTGGATACAAGATCAAGAAGACCAAAAGTCAAAGTTCAAGAAGTCAAAGCTGAGAAAGTCAAATCTCATCAAAGTCAAAGTCTTTTGTAATAAAAGTCAAAGTATTGTATTTGTTTGTTTCCTTGTTGTAATTAGTTGTAGGTATAAATACTTTTCTTTTCTTTGTAATTAGTAGAGAACTTAATTGAAGCATTATTCAGTTGTATTTTTAGAGAGAGAAATATCAGAGAGAGAGTTCGTTAGAGAGATTGTAGAGAGAGAAAGTGTAATCTTGAGATTGAAAGTGAAATCAAACAGGTAATTGATTCGTATTTGTATCTTGTTTGATTAATCTTTTTTAGAAACTTGATTCAGGGACACACAAGAAACTTGTTTGAAAATCTGACATTGTATGAAAATGATCAGAATCAAATGATATGATATAGCAATGAAAGCTTATGGTAAAAAATAATGGAGGTTGTCTATATGAAACAAAATATATACATTATTGGAATGAACGTTTCGAAATTAAAATACGCTAAAAAATCGTTGAAGTACAAAAGGGGTGTCTTACCATCGAAAAATATGGTTATTTGAGACATGGTAAGAACAAATTCAACAAAAATTAAACCAGTGTGTGTGAATACTTGAAAGTATATGGAAAAGACAATACACAAGTAATTATCTTTGGAAACACACGGTTTGTAAATCAAGTAAGCACATGAAAATGAAAGCATTTAAAATGACACTTCCGAATCAAGAAATCTTTTTAAGAATCGGGAAGTGGTTTGAACATTTTAAGAACATGTTTTCTATATCTGAAAATTGTTCGTCTTTCAGATACATATGACATTAAGATAAGAAGTTTACCTTTTTGCTCAATTTTAATTCTCATGAAGTCAGTTGTAAGTCATAACGATATGATCTTTAAGCTCCTCTCAATTTGCAAAAGTCTTAAAGTCAAAGCAAAGCAACTTTATTCACAACATTTATTCAAAAAATAAAATTACATAAAGCAGTAAAACAGTTTATTGTACGAGTTCTGATATGAAGTAATCAGAAGTCATAATTTATTACTCCCCCTGAAATTATGCATCTATAATTTGTCTGTGAAAGCACATGATAGAGATCAGATACAACTCCCTTTTGAATTGTAGATCGTCAAATCTTCCGAATACATAATTCCAAAAAAAAAAAGTAATCCCCCTTGAAAGTTGATTTCCTCATCTGAGTATATGAGTACATCTTCATTTCAGCCCGGGAGTATCATCTTTTTTGATCATTGAAGTACGAGTCCTAAACTGTTGTGTTTAGAAGTCAAACTGTGTTGAAGAACGGGTTCTAAGTTGATTTACTTATAAGCCTTGGTTCTCCTACTCCCCTTTGACAGTAGGTGCCTGCAACACAGAATCAACTATAGGCTTTGGTACCCACTGGTATTTGGGAGAAATTGATTAAGAACCATACTTGAAATCATCACTGATCTTGTGAATTGAATCATGTGTACGACAATAAGAACACTAATATTTCTTACCTTACAATCTGATTAATTGATCTCTCGAGTAGATATGATCAGGTTTACCTTTGCTCGCATTGTTCTTCTTGGCTTTGTGTGTATGTACACATGATTTCCTTCCTTTCAGCTCGTTTTTCTTCTCATCTTCAACTGTTTTCTTCTTCCAGACCAATTCCTCTTCTTTATAACTTATTCTTCTCCTTCTGTGTGTACCTGAACCATTTACATTTTCATCAAAGAAAGTGTTAGTACTACGAATCTGATCATATGATTTAACTGACCTTTTTCAAGAAACAGTTTTTTGATGTGAGCTTGAGGCTGGCTTGTTAGAACCAACTGACTTATTTCTAGGTGTGTGGATTTTGACTCTGGAGTCGTGTGATTAGTCACCACCACCTTGGAAACAATCTTTTCAAGCTCTTTTATCTTTGAAGATAAACTTTCTCTTTCTTTGACGAGAAGGTCAATCTCTCTCTTGAACTCAGACTTCGCTTTCTAATCTTTCAATGCACTTTAAGATAGTTCAGATAGCTTCACAGTAATCTTCTGGATCTCTACTTCAAACAAGCTTATTTCTTTCTCAAAGCCTTTTTCAGCATTTGTTCTCTGACTAGATATCTCTTTGAAGATTCCTACATTCTTCTGTTCAACGACCTTTCTTTCTTTTGCAAACTTTTCCTTTTCTAGAATGATTACTTTCTCAATGTCAGAAACTTGTTGAGAAAGTTTTATACATTTCAACTCAATCATCTTCTTCTCTTCAACACTCTTCCTTGAAAACTCTGAGAATTTCTTAGCAAACTCTTTCTTTTCTTTCTTAAAATCAGATATTTCTTTAGCAATATGCTGCTCTAAGTCAGAAATTCTCTTGTTCAGCTCATGATTCTCAGTCTCCAAATTCTTAATCTTCTCATAACTTTCAACAAATGTTGCTTGCTGGATTTGGATAATTTGATTTTCCAAGTCAAAGATTTTTCTTGTCAGCTCTGTGTTCTCAGCTTCCAAACTCAGTATCTTCTCATCATTCAGGTCAGAAGTCTGTCTCAGAAGATCTTCATTAATTGTCTTTAATACACTAACTTCTTCCCTCAGTATTTTCCTTTCATCAGAAAAACTCTTTGATCGCTTTGAATAAAAATCAACTGATAAAGCAAGATTTTTGTTCTCTAATTCGAGCTTGGCAATCTTTCGTTCATCATCATCAGAAAAATATCCCATCTTGAATATCTGTTTGATTACAATTAAACCCAGCTTGATATGAATGATCATTCCCAAGCAATTCAAAAAAGGTGACTGGATGTCAAACTTAGATCACAAAAAAAATCTTAGAAAAATTCTATCTCTGGAACTCTCAAAGCACTGGAACTTGCAGATCAAGTGAATTCAAAACTTGCAGATTAAATGTGTTTGAAACTCTAAAATTTGCAAACCAAATAAGTTTCAAACTTTAGAACTCGCAAACCAAATGTTCTTTCAACATTAAAACTTGCAAACGAATTGGCAAGACTAAAAATTGCAGACTAAATGGTTATGAACTTGCATATAACAGATCTTTCATAGACAGAAATTCACAGATTCTTGAACTTAAACACGCAGATCACTTAGAACTCGCAGAGCACATGATCTGTAACTTGTAGACTAAGTGGATCTTTAAACTCGCAGGTCACACAAATATGAACTCGCAGACTGAGTTAATTAAAACTCACTGACTGAAATGAGCTTGATACCTGCATATCAAATGAACATGAAACTCTTAAATCAAATTATCATGAACTTGCAAACCAAGTGAATTATACAACATGAAAACTTGCAGATCAAATCATGAAACTCGCAGATGGAATGAGTTATAATCACTAGAACTCGCAGGCTTCATAATATCAATTGAAACTCTCAAATTTCTTGAACATGAACTCGCAGATCACCTTTTTAAAAACGCAGATCAATTTCAAATTGAAAATCCCAGATTAGATAGAATTGAGTTCTTTATTCTGTAATCAATTGGAACTCACAAAAGCTTTGAACTGAAAATCACATATCACAAAAGGTTAAAATTCTCATATCACATGAGTCTGAAATTCGCAGAAAACTTGGAATTAAAGCACGCAAATCAAATGGACATTGAATTAAAACTCGCAGGCTGTGAAATTGAAACTCGCAAATCAAGTTTGCGTGTTTCTCATGAACGCGCAGATTGAATAAACTGGAACGAGCAAATCACATGACCTAGATAGCGCAAATCAAACGACTTGGATAGCGCAAATCAAATGACTTGGATAGCGCAAATCAAATGACTTGGATAGCGCAAATCAAATGAATTCAAACTCACAAATCAATTGGAACATCAATTTGAACCTTTGCGTGTTCTTCCAAGAATATAGCGTGTTCTTCAATTTTGTTCCACAGATCGATCCAAAGCATTTTAATCTGCAAATTGATTCTTGACAATACATCAATACAATTGAAATTCAATTCTAAACATATTTCTAACAATTCAAAGTTCCTAAAATCAATAAATTTCAGTGCAGATTACAAATTCACAGTGATCGATATTTTTGCCAACAAGATCCAAAAATCTCAAAATTCAAACTGATCTTGTGGTTAATTCATGAGTTTGTGTGAACAAAATGTGTTCTCCAACTAAAATCGATCACAATTTTATCAATTTTACATTCAAACAACAATTAATAATTGCAAATTTGATCCAACAATGAAAACTCAGAGGTCGTTCTGCGATCTTGAAAATTTCAGAATTTGATCCACAATTTTCAATTCATCTTGTAATTCAAAAGATTAATTTATAACATGATGTGAACAAGAATGAATCTATGATATAAAACTAATCCTATTGAATCATCTTCGTAATCTAAAATCAACAATCACAAGAAGATTCAATTCAACAGTGAAGATCCAAAAAAAAATCTACGTGTTCTTGAGAATTTCCAGAAAATCAATCCATTTTTTGATGTAATAATCTTTCTGAATTTGTTTGGTATAACTCTGATACCAATTGTTATTCCCAAATCAATTCACTTCTAATTGTAAAACAGAAATCTGATTAAGAATCGTAATCACAAGTCTTTGATTCAACAACAAGAATTACAAATCTCACTTTCTCACTCTACATTCTCTCTCTCTCTCTCTCTCTCTCTCTAACCTGCTCTCAATCTTACAAACTAAATTCTTACCTACTGATTACAAAGACTGAATGTATTTATACCCTCATGCGATTACAAAGGAAACAAACAATACAATTGACTTTGACTTTATTAACACAAGACTTTGACTTTACATGAGAGTTTGACTTTCCAGCTTTGAGTTCTTGTATCTTTGACCTCTAGTCTTCATGATCTTGTATCCAACATATTTCAGATCTTGTATCCAATGAAGATTCCTTCTTCAGCCTTTGGTCCGAACTTATTTAAGTTCTCTCTGTCATTAAGTACAAATCACCTACATCCAAAGACATGAAAATATGTGATATTAGGTGTACGATTATTAATCAATGCATAAGCAGATTTTTCAAACCGTCTGTGAATAATAGAGCGATTCTGCGTATAACATGCAGTAGAGGCAACTTCTGCCCACAAAAATAGAGGTAGATCAGATTGACTGAGCATAGTGCGAGCAGCCTCGACTAGCGTTCGATTGCGTCTTTCTACAACTCCATTCTGTTCTGGCGTCCGAGCAGCAGAGAATTGATGTGTTATCCCGACAGATTCAAGATAAACTCCAAAAATCTTGTTTTTAAACTCTGTGGCATTGTCTATATTTAAAAGCTTAACTGTCCTCTGCAAGTTTACTTGGGTAGTGTTAACTCTAAATATTGTATCCAAGATTTAATAGGAAAGTCAATGATGTAAAAGTCAACATTGTCTAAGTCAAAGGTGTTTTAGTTTCCTTAGCCTTTAAGGCTTTGTGTTAGTTAGATGGTTTGAATAGGTTTGTGTTTGTAATCATGTAATAACGAACTAGTCTAAGCATTTCATTATAATTCTAGAGTGTGTGTAATTCAAGATCTACTTTCTCTCTCTAGATTCTCTCTCTAGTTCTTGAGCTTAATGATGATATCTTGAGTAATTAGCTTGATTGATTGGGATTTTATGATTAACAATTGGTATCATAGCCATACCAAACTTTTCAGAATGATTTGATCAGAATTTGAATTGAAATTTGTGTGTTTTTGCATCGGTTTTTGAGTTTTTTCGAAAATATTTTCAAGAAACGAGTTCCTTACTGTTTCATCAGAATTTTATTGATAAATTCGTTTTTAATGCAAGAAAATGGATTCATTGTATTCGATTTATGTTGGTGATTGATTGTTGTTTTGATTCCATCTTGAAATTCGAACAAAACCGGTTTCAATTTTTCATTTTTGAGATTTTCGTGAAAACGTGTTTTGTCACTGTTCTTGAATCAAATTTGTTGATTTCTGTGTTTTTAATCGAAATTGCTTGCTAGAATTGTGTTCGAATTGTGTAGGTGAGTGAATTGTCAAATTTTCATATTGAAATTCGAAGTCTAGATGTGTTGTGGTATGATTTTGATTGATTTTAGTGGTGTGCGTGTGTTCATCAAAGTATGCGGGTCATTCATCTTATTGTGCGGGTCAATCTGAAGCCGCATAGCATTCAAAGTGCGGGTCACTTCACACGCATATCTTCAAGTGCGTGCTCAGCTGAACACGCATTGCTTTTTGTGCGTGTCATTCTATACACGCATATCATCAAATGCGTGTCACTCTTCACACGCATTACTTCAAAGTGCGTGTCTACTGAACCCGCATATCATCAAATGCGTGTCATTCTTCACACGCATTACTTCAACCGCATTGTTTCTTTTGTGATTCAAGCCAGAAACGCATACCTTGAGTTGTGCGGATCTTCAAGACTTGTTTAAAAAAAAAATTGGTCTTCTTTGGAAATATTTTTTTTCTACACTGCGAAATATCAAGTATTGTTCAAATTTCAATTTTTACGAAATATTTTTTTTTAAGATTTCAATTTGATCTGATTTCTGATTTTCTGATATATAGTTTGGAACGATCATTCACTTCAAGCTGTTTACTTTTTCAAGATGTCAATTTACTACAAATCTGATATTTCTGGTATTGAAGCTGAACGAAATGATCTGAAATTGAAAAATTCAGAATATCTCAAAAAGATTTAGGATTTGCAACTAAAATTGTTCACATGTGTTAAAACTCCTGAATGTATAAATTGTACTAAAAATAGTTCTAATTTTGCAGGTATTCTTTATGAAAAGGAGAAAGAGATAAAAGAGAAAGAAAGAGAGATTATAACTCTTCAAAGCCAACTGAAGACAACTGACAAGAAATCACCTGACCTACAAGCAGAATCAGTTGAGCTTCAAAACGAGTTGAAGGCTTTCAAAGAGAAGACGAAGGGATTAGAATCTGAGAACACTGAGCTTAAAAAGAATTTATCTGATTTGGAAAAACATCTTGATGCAAATAAAGTTGAGTTTGAAAGTGAAAAGAAATTTTTTTCCAAGAAGTTCTCAGACTTTTCCAAGAAGTGCTATGAAGAAAAGAAGTCGGTGGAGCTTAAATGCTTAAAATTTTCTCAACAAATCTCAGATTTTGAGAAAGTTCTGATTTTAGAAAGAGAAAAGTTCGCTAAAGAGAAAAAGGCCATGGAACAAAAGAATGTAGGATTTTTTAAAGAATTATCTGGCCAGCGAAATGATTCAGAAAAAGAGTTTGAAGAAGAACGTTTAATCTTTGAGAATGAAATTAAGAAACTGACCTCAAAGTTGTCTGAATTGTCTGCTTCTACGCTAAAAGAGCAAAAGACGAAATCTGAACTTTCAAAGAAGATTGACCAGCTGGTGATAGAAAGAGATAACTTTGCATCAAAGATCAAAGAACTTGAAAAATCTGTTTCAAGTTCAAGTCAGAATTTTATCTCTTCACAAAGGTCAGTCAAATCCTTTAATCAGATTCGTCGCACTAACCTTTTCTACGATGAATTTTTAGATGGTTCAGATACTTATCCAAGAAGAAGTTTCAAGAAAGAGAAACTGGTTTGGCAAAAGAAACCAGTCCAAGATGATAAGGAAAATGAGCTGAAAGAGAAGAAATCATGTGTACATGTACACAAAGCAAAGAAGAACAAAGCACCTAACGGTAAGAAATATTATTGTTCTATTTGTTGTACACATGCTCATATCCATAAGACCAGTGACCATTTTTGGTATGGTTCTTACTCTGTGTCCTCCATACGCACTGCAACTAACATTTCTGGACCCAAATACCAGTGGGTACCAAAATCGAAACCTGAATCTGTGTTGCAGGCACCTCAATCCAAGGGGGAGTAAGAAAGAAAATGGATTTTGAACACAACAGTTCAAAACCCGCACCTCAATGTCAAGAGTGTGGCTTCTAAGCACTTCAGCTTAGGACCCGGTCTTCAACGAAGTTTGACTTCTAAACATAACAGTTTAGGACTCGGACCTCAGTGATCAAAAAGACCTTACTCTTGTATGCTTGCATCCGATGGGTATTGATGGTCTTAATCCCAAAAGAATTGATCTGATCTCTATCCTATACTTTTTCTTTGCTAGATTTTTCTGATATTGATGGTCTAACAATTCAAAAGGGAGTGTTTGATCTCTATCCTGTTTTACTTGTAATATTTCAGATGCTTAATTTAAGGGGGAGTAAAGGTGATGGCTTCTGATCACATGACAAATCAGGAACCGTTCATCAATGATCAAAGACGGATATTGTGCTAATATCCAAGGGGAGCTTAAAAGATTAAAATCTTTATATCTTGATTTGAGGGGGAGCTGAAAAGGTAAAAATCTTCTGATCTAGATCTCAGATTGTTTGAAAGAAGGACAACTTTCGAACATGAAAAACAATTTCTGAAATGTTCAAATCACTTCTTATTCTCAAAAGTTTCATGAATTTAGAAGTGTGATTTTAAATGTTTTTCTAAAATTTTTGAGCTTATTGTTTAACTGACCGTGTGTTTCCAAAGATCAATACTTGTGTATTATCTTGTCCATATACTGTCAAGTATTCATACACACCGGTTCAGTATTTTATTTGAATTTGTTATTACCATGTCTCAAATTCAAACAATTTTTCGATGGTAATACCCCCGTTTGAAGTTCAAAGTTGATGAGCATCATTCATCTTTTTCATATTTGTGCTTTCATTCATAAATTGTTTATATTTGTTCATATAAACAAAATATCCAATTCTTTGATACCCTAGCTATTTCATTTGATCTGCTTTCAATCATTGTTAGATTCTCAAAACAATTCTCTTGATTTCATTCCATTCTTTCAATATCTTTGTTTTGAGAAATCTTCAACGTTCAAATGCTCAAATTTCATTCATATTTTTAAATGAGCATACATACACTGACATATGATTTCTTGTGCTTCATTTCAAGAAAATCATTGACCAGCATGTACTTTTAGGAACATGGGATTCAGTATGAGTGCTTAATAGATCTTCCATGGATTCACGATAACCAGTGTTTCCTACCCCGGAAGAAATCCTTTGAGTGATTGAGGGGAGAGGGGTCTAAAAGAATTGAGTATGGGAGTGGGCTGAGATAAAATGGAAATGAGAGACTTGTTAGATGTGAGCTTAAATGTTTAAAAGTAAGAGGGTGAGAGAACAGAGTTAAAAGAATATTAGAACTCTGCACCAAACATCTTTCTGAGCCGGGCAGCCACATTACTGATTAGTTCACATTTCTTTGGTGACCATCATTGAAATAGGCAAATAGCCCATGCCATCTCTTGCATACAACCCCACCAGCTACTAATTCTTTTCTTAAAAAGAGAATGTTTCACATTTTTTGGGGAAGCAACACATAATCTATTGGATATTCTCTTGGAAGATACTGATATTGAAAAAGAAGGAAAGTTGCCCCACCTTCGCACCCTTTCTCATGCACATTGAGTCCGTGTACAATCATTGTTGTCTCAGTGATTTACATACTTTGAGCCTTATGAAACACAATCATTGTGCTAATTCTTTCAAAACACAAGCACGAGCACACAGAGAATATGTTTTTCTGTCAGAACATTCATAGAATTACCTTGTGTCTTTCAATGATTGAATGAAAGTCCTGGGGAGTCAACATCAAACCAACTCCTTACATTGTACATCCGTTGTACCCAGTAACTTTGTGTGACTGACAGGCACTTCTAACTGTTTCATTTGTTGAATCAGGGTTACACTCTTATTATGTATGAATTTGCAAAGATTCGGATATGAACAATTCATGATTCGGCTCTTCAGATCAAAAGTACAGCAATATCAAGGGGAGATTGTTTGTTGTCCACAAAGGGGGAAATCAAAGCCTATGCTGAAATTGATGATATTTTGATGATAAAGATGCTCTCATCATCAAAAAGGGGGAGAATTATAAAGGTTCAATTTCAGAGTTCGAGTTAAAAGTTCAAGTCTTAAATTCAAAATGTTTCCGCTGCTGTTTCAAAGACTGATTCAAAATCAAAAGTTTCTGATAAAGAATTTCAAGTTTCAAGAAGGTTTGTTCTTCCGAAGACGATTCAGTGATCAAAGTGATGAAGATACAATTTTGTTTGAAGATAAAAGTTTTTCAGAGATAAAGTTTCAAAGTTTTTCGATTCTTGTTCAAGGCATGTTGACTTTCCAAAGCGTCAAAGATTAAAAAGACTTTCCAAGATTCTTCAAAAGCTGCAAAAGAGCAAAGTTTTTGAAAGCTTCAAGAGACAAAAGATGAAGAATCAAGAGTTGAAAATCTGCATCAAATTTTTATTAAATCTTGAATACAAAGGGGGAGATTGTTAAGTCTAAATATTGTATCCAAGATTTAATAGGAAAGTCAATGATGTAAAAGTGAACATTGTCTAAGTCAAAGGTGTTTTAGTTTCCTTAGCCTTTAAGGCTTTGTGTTAGTTAGATGGTTTAAATAGGTTTGTGTTTGTAATCATGTAATAACGAACTAGTCTAAGCATTTCATTGTAATTCTAGAGTGTGTGTAATTCAAGATCTACTTTCTCTCTCTATATTCTTTCTCTAGTTCTTGAGCTTAATGATGATATCTTGAGTAATTAGCTTAATTGATTGGGATTTTATGATTAACAGGTAGTCTTCAGAAAGTTGATGAGTACTTCGGGCGTCTCATCTTTTGACCTTTAAAACTTTACCAATGTGTAACGCGAATAATCGTCCACTATTACCAAAACATACTTCTTTCCTCCTATGCTCTGAGTACGCATAAGACCACAAAGATCCATATGCAAAAGTTCAAGCGGAGAACTTGTACTCGATTCGGGTTTCGGCTTGTGAGTTGCCTTCTTCATTTTACCCTTTCACATGCTGCACATAGATGTTCTTTCTCATATCTCAGCTCAGGAAGACCTTTCACCAATATGCCTTTAACCAATTTGTTTATGTAACAAAAATTCAGGTGTGACAACCTTCGGTGCCATAGCCAACTTTGCTACATCGAGGCTTTTGTCAGTAAGCAAACCTGATTGTCAGTCTGGATCTTTGACAAATTTATCGTATAGAGGTTAGACATTCGAGTTCTGACCAAAAGTTCTTTGCCATCTTCAGTACGCACCGAGCAACTCCTGGCTTTAAAATTCACCTCTAACCCTTTGTTGCAGAACTGGTCAATGCTAAATAGGTTATGCCCTAAACGTTCTACATAACTCTATTTCGTTATCGTCACATAGTATAAATAGGTTTGGTCCTTTGTAATCTGTAAGTAGATATGCGCACAAACACTCATTAGATACGAACTCAAGGTTGGTAAGATTTTGTACACCCCCACAGTGAACGTGAGATCTGTGACATATTGTTAGATCTGTGACTAATTGAATAATATGATTTGAACTTAATAAATGTGTTTATAATCTGTGTTGTGATTAATATGCTAGTATAAACTGGGTCATAATTGGTATCAGAGCTTAGAAATCCATTAATTTGTGTTTGAAAAAGTTGGGTTCCGTAAAAAAATGTGTTGATCGATTCTTTTGCACAGAAAGTAAGTTTTTGGTGTAATTGATGATTGTTTAGTAGTCGAATGGTGATTTAGAATGTTTCTATCGGATTGAATTTCAAAGAAAAACATCATTTATTCATGAATTTTGAGATTTTTGAAGTTTGTGGTTTGTACGAAGTATCGGTCACTGTTTGATTCATTTGATTGTGAAAATATGTAAATTGGATTATCATATTGCATTGGATTGTTCTTTGGACTAACAAGTTTGATTTTGTGAAGTTACAGCTTCGAATTTGGAGTTTTGGATATATTTCAGGATCAAAATCGATATTTTTGGACTGTGTAGTCAAGAACTCGCAAGATCTATAGGATTCGTATGAAGAACTCGCTAAATAGATAGAATTCATATTCAGATTTCGTAGAATTTCATTTCTAAATTCTTTAAGTGAAGAATTTGCAACAGTGCATTTTACGAATTGTAGAAGAATTCGCAAGATCTTTTGAAAATCTTAATAAGGACATAATTCGTATCTCTCTCAGTAACGAAAAGCTTGAATTCGTAAAAGTTAATTTTGTGAAAAGTTGTGATTTTAAAAGTTCAAGTCAAGAATTCGTTATTGTGTCTATTACGAATTCTGAAGAATTCTCTTCTGTGTCTATAGCGAAAAGTTGGATTTCGCATCACTAAGTGTAACGGATTTTAAGGATTTCGTAATGCTTTTTCAAAATTCTTCCAAGTGAAGAATTCATGTGTGTTATGAAAAGTTTTTGTGAAATTGTAAATTTTTTCTAAGTAAAGGATTCGTGTCTCTGTAGTCTACGAATTCTTTTTACGAATTCTTGATTGTGTTGCGAATAGTATTTTAAAAATTTGTCTTATGTCCACTCTTGCTTACGAATTCCTAACTTTGTGAATTTCTAAGCTTTGTGTTGCGAATTTCATGAGTCTTAGGAATTCTGAACTTGTTTTACTATCGAATTGCGAATTGTTCCTTGATTAGAAGATGCTTGCGAATTCTGAACTTGGAATTTTAAGAAATTTCATTTTCTGAAAATTTTCAAGTTTTTCTCAAATTGTTGGGTTTAAAAGATCATTACTAGCTAATATCTTTTGTTGTGTGCGGGATAATACATCTTCTCATCATGTCAAAAGAATTACTCTCAATGGGATCACAATCGAAGCCTCCGGTCTTGTCAATCGGAGAATATTCTCAGTGGAAGTGGAGGATGATCCAGTTCTTGAACCATAAGAACAGGGACTACATGAAGTCTATCATAGACGGTCCAGTACAACCAGTAATCACAGTACCTAGACAGGCTGCAACTGAGACATCACCTGAATTTCCAGTTCGTTATGTCCCAAGGCCCTATCAATATTACAGTGAACGAGAGAAAGAATTGCATAAGATTGATGAAGTGGCCCTGATATATTTGACCATGGCTATCCCGAATGACATCTACAATCATGTAGATAGTAGGGAGTCTGCAAAAGCTATGTGGGATGAATTGGAAAGACAGTTCCGGGGTACTGAGAAGTCCATACAAGCAAAGGTGAACCAGAGCATAAACGCTTATGAAGGCTTTCATGCAAAGGAAGGAGAGACTCTTCTGGATACGTATGCTCGTTTCAATGTTATCCTAAATGACTTGAAAAGGAATGGAATGAACAAGACTGTATCAGATATAAACTACAAGTTCATCAAGAACTTGAATCCGGAGTGGAAAAGTTATGCAATCAATATTATATGACAAAAGACATGGCACAGGAAGATGTGAATGATATCTTCACCACATTATCTCAACACGAGGATGAGGTAAAACACCTCAGTGAAGAGAAGAAGATAGTTAAACATTCACATGCCTTGTTACCTGAACGAAAGAAAGGATCAAATTCCAAGTCTAGTTCCTCATCCAAGTACAAATCCAAGTCAAGAAAATCCAGAGCTCTCCTTACTGAAATTACAGAGTCAAGTTTTGATGACTCCTCCTCCGAAGTTTAAGAACATTTTGATGAAGACATTCAGAGGTTTGGTGATAATCTTGCTCTCATAACAAAGCATTTTCTAAGAATCTTTGAAAATAAAAGATTCTCAAAGCCAAAGTATGAGGGATACAAGAAAGACAAGTACAAGTCGAGGTTCGAAAAGAAGTTTGAGAAGAGAGATGAGAAGAAAGATGAGAAAAGAGAATAGAAAAGAGAGGAGAAAAGAGAAGGAATGAAGGAAGAAACTGATCCAAACTATGCCAGGTGCAATAATTGTGGAAAACCTAGCCATTTCTCAAAGGAATGCAAGTTTAAGCATACAAAGAACTCAGAGTACTACGCTAAGAAATCATTGATCGCCAATAAGTTTGAAGATGGAAAAGAATTGATGGCCGAGGAGGAAGACTTGTTCTTCCAAAGTTCTGATGATGAAAGAGCGCACTTTACTCAAGTGTGCATGATGGCCAAAGTCAATGAAGAAGCTGAATCATCTTCAGACCAATATGAGTGTGATTTCGAGGTAAGTACTTAATCAAACTCTGAACTTGTTCAATCTTTACTGGATTAGATCAATTTTATGGAAAAAGAGTTTGAAAGTTTGAAAATCAAACTTAGTACTGAAAGACAAACAATGATGAATTTTCGTGATGAAAATGCATTATTGAAAGTATCGTTGAGGAGAAAGAATCTGAAAAAGATGTTTTGAAAAAGGACAAAGATGCTTTAAAATAAAAAATATATGAGCTTGAAAGAGATCTTGTTAATTTAAATGCTGAAAAAGGTGATTTTAGGATAAAATTTGAAGCTTGTTTTCAGGAACCCAACGAGGCTTATTGCAAAATTAAGCAACTGGAGGATTTGAATCTGAAAAGAGGGCAGACTGAGCATACATTGAATCTTTTAACAAATAAACTCCAAGATGTCCGTTTTTATAATGCTAAAATGGGATTAAGTTTTGAGAAAAATAATGTTTTGAAACGAACACCAGAAAACTTGTATAATTTTGATAAACTGGGCTCAACACCAAAGAAAATAACGAGCATTCATGACACTTTTGTTAAAGCTGAAACTATCAAGTCTAACATTTCTTCCAAAGGTAAAGAAGTGGTTGATGATGACACATCAAGGTTTGCTGGTTCAGTAGCAAGTTTTAAATCTGTTGGTTTTTATTATAACGAATTGAACAAGAGTTACAAAACTAGAAAACTTGAATTTGTTGAATTTCAATCTCTGTTTTGTACTTGTTCACCAACAAAATCAGCCAACGTTGAGACATATATTCATGAAACTCAGTGTCAGTATGATGAGTCTGACTCAAAAACTGATGTTGAGAATCCAACCCTAATATCTGACTCAATCACTTATGAATTACCAACAGAAACTAAGACTGATGAGTATGAAAATATCATGAATCAAAGCATTAAATCTGATTTGTCAAAGAATATGACTGAGGAGATTTTTACAGATATGATGAATGCTTCAGATCCTGTACCTATTATAGAGAAGCTGGAATCAAACTCTGAGTTGGATTAAACATCTAATTTTGAGAAACAAATCATAGATCTTCAAAAGATGATTGAAGAGTTGGAAGATGAGAACCATGATCTCAGATTCAAACTTGACAAATCTTCTAAAGAAAAATGATAATCCAAGATCGATCTAAAACTTTAGAGAGAAAAAGTAGAGAGAGAAAGAATGAGACGCAAAAGTGATTCAATATTCAGCGCAAATGTTATGAAACACAACAAGACAAAAAGGGCCTTAAATATCCTTGGCCAAAACAGATACAAAAGGCTAGCTAAACAACAGTTAAGTCCACAAGTAATAAATACATTGATTACTACAAAATCAGATTTAACAATCTCCCCCTTAGTAATCAATGGCGCTCAGGTCTTCTATGATGTCTGTTTAACCCGATCAGGACCTCTAAGCGTCTTAAAGAAGCACGAAAATTTAATCTTTCATCGATAGTGTTCAACGTTCTTTTGAGAAGTCTGATTTTAGCATTGTCAATCATATACAAAGTTCTTCTTGATTCCAAATAACGCTTTTCAGCATCTTTCAGTCTGTGCTCTAACTGAAGTTTGATAATCTTCAAGGTGCCATCTGAATACTTGTTGATTTCTTTAAACCTCATAAAACGATGATGACCAGAAGCATCTCTATAAATCACACCATAAGGGTCTTCGATAACAGTGAACGAGGGGTAGTTGTCAATATTTGGTAAGTCACGATTAGGTCTTTCAAGGTTGACAACTGGTTAAAAACTTTCAGTTGCCATTAGGAAATCAAAAACACGGTAGAATCTGATCTGACGACGGATAAATCTTTTAATCGCTGCCAATGCTCTCAAAATGTCATCAGATCTGTCGGGAAGGTCACTGAAGTAATTGTACATTACCTCAAAATCATCTATTAAGAGATCATTGAAATCTGCCTTAGAAAATGTATAGCTTCTACAATCTCTTCTTTCCACTTCAAAAACTGGATACCAAATATTCACAAACTGCTGTAATGTCACACTGATGACCCTTACAAGCAAATGAGCAGAAGAAACAAGAAGTTTTCTGCGGCGTTGACATTTAATGAGCATCAAGTACTCATACTGAAAAGCTGAACATTCTTTCTATATCCCAAGTATTGCATAGATGTTTATCGGTATTCTTGTAGAAACAAAAATGTTTCTTTTAGTATCTTCCAGAAATGCAGATCTGAGTCTTGTAGCCATGTGCCTTTCTTCCAATCTCTGTTGCCTTTGATGTCTAGACAAGGGATAACCTGATTGATACACGCTTGGAGAAACATTCACATTAGATTCAGAAACAGGAACCTTAGCTTGTGCTCTTGACGACTCACCTCTTTCAAATCTACCAGATGGAGTTGTGGTGGTCGGAGTTGAGACAACAACAGGGCTTGATGTGACTGGAGGAGCATTATTTGGATATTTATCAGATACGACTGGAAGAATATCTTCTTGAAGAAGCCAAGTCTCCATATAATATCTCTGTAATTTCTTCATCATTAACATCAAGACCAAAATCATGATCTTCATAATCAGATAAACAACTATATCATCTTGGTCTTCTACTTTAATTTTCAAGAGCTTATCATAATTTTGTCACACCCCGCTAAAGCGGAAACACGAGGCATAACAGCTCCGATGTCATAGCACAAGATTATAAACATACCAATATTTACTTAACATTCAAAATACATTACATTTTTAAGAACATATTATCGTCATTGTTTACAAATTCCAAATCTTTTAAACATACGATACGCATAAAGCAAAAATAGTCTTGCTTCAAAATATGAGTGCACTGCTAAAACATCATGGAATTACCTTCTCGATTCCTGAAAAGCATGAATAAAAACCAAGATCAACTACAAAGAGTTGGTGAGTTCACAGGTTTTAAATATGCACAAATCATTTTTATATGCAAGTTATCAATCGTAGAAAATACGTATAAACCAACTTCAACTCTTTGATTCATGACTACCACAATTTAATTCCTTTATGATAAGTGTATGCAAAGACAATATTACGTTGAGCCACTACTAAGCCGTCCCTGACCAATTTCAACGCCCCCGATGAACTAACTCAGCGGTGAGAATTTACCAAGTATGGTTAATGTTGCTGGTTCAGAGTTAATACTGCTAGTAGTTAGTGTTGCTTAGTAGTTAATGCTGCTAGAAGAAGTTAATGCTGCTGAGCATAGTTAGTGCTGCTTAAGAGATCCGAATGAAAAGAATAACAGCTGGATGGATTGAAGATATACAAGGAAGCTTAGAGATATACATGGAAGATATACTGAAGATATGTTTATTTTTTTGTAATTATCTTTTTGTTTAGTATTTGTATAGCTGATACATAATAGTTTTAAAAAAAATTAATTCCAAGTTCTAGAGAAATCAACCTCAAGGCATAGATCCTAATTCTAGAGAAGTAGAATTCGTATTGGTGAGTCTGTTCATCAATATTGAGGTTGAGTGTGTAATCTTGTAACTTCAAAGCATTCAATACAAGTTTACAGTTTGTTCTTCATATTTTCTGTATTGATTTACTGTTTCATTGAATATCAAAGTGTTATTCCGCAAACTCCTTTGATATTGTTTCTGAGAATTAATTCTTGTTGAGAATTCGATCCTGACAGTTCATGCCACATGTTTAGTCATCTTCTCTAGTATAGTGCACCCCTGCTCGTCAGCATTAAGGTGGGCTTGTCACACCAAATAGCGTTATTCACTAATACTATAGGCCCGATTTTCTTCGAGTTAATAGTAGTGTCACGGGGTCTTAACATTAAATACTCAACACATCAATTGCATACTTATCATATAACTTATAATTCCAAACGCTTTTAACAAAGCCTTATAAATTGCCAATTCGCAATACTTTCAAACAATTCTCATGAATCTTTAAATACGCAATTTAAACATGCTTTCCACCCCAAAATCAATTAAAACGATAAAAGTGGGGCTGTGAATACTCACCTTGACGAAAGTAACGAGTGAAGCTTTACTTTAAACTTATTGAATTTTGTCACGCCTTTAATTTCCCTATATAAGAGTTGCCATAAGAAACACATTAATGCCCTATTCCGATGTCCAACCAATATGTCCAATTGTCCCATGAAATGCCATCAAATAAGTTTCTTAGTCCATATCCATTTTGACTATACAAAGTTCCAAAATATAATAAGACATAAATTAAACTTGATAAAATTACCTTTATGGATTCAGCACATGCTGTCCAGAAAGTTATCCGAAAATTTCAACACGGAAGCTTAACTTCTCAAGAGAATTATTTAATCACAAATTTTGTGATGATACTATAATATGTTTAAATTAAATCTGCATTTTTTTATAATTTTTGAATAACTTTTGATACATCAAATAAATTTTATAAATAGTGTCACTGATTTTCGGATCAGTGACATACCTCACTTGTAACAGGTTTTTGAGGTATCAATTCTTGGAATTAGACAGTGATTCATATATGTATGCAAACCTAACTCAAAATCCTAACATTTGGAAAAAGATTCACTTAATTTGGATGAGTAATAAGGGAGTTATGGCCTCTACAAGATAAGTGTATGAATCTGTCTTTACTGGACAGATTGCACCATTTTCTTGTAAAATCCATTAAAGTGCCCAAATCAACTCCAAATTCAATGTTTTTGGACTTTTTAGAAAGCTAACACTCTAAATTAAAGTTTAGAAGCAAAAACCCCAAATTTGGACAAGTGGTTTGTGAGTTGTGCAAGCTAGAAGTGAAGTCCATTTTCTGGACATATTCTAAAATGAAATAAATACCATTTTATGCTACCAAATAATGATCATTAGACATGGTTTTTGGATATAAACCATGTCTTCACTCCTCATTACAAAATAAACTAACTTATGCATCATGGATTCATTGAATCAAAATGCTCAACCACATGCATGCATGAACATAACATAAAATAAAATGACATTAACACTATTGATAAGTTCTTAATCATGTGGAACTTGGGAAATTCCTTCATAAGAACATTTTTATACTAACATTTCATTGTAACAAGAGTCAAAAACTCATATTATATATATATCAAAGGTAATCCATCTCATCATCAAAAATTCAATCACATGCAAGACAAAATAAACACTAGATTAGTGGTTTAACACTATTTAGAACTCTTTAATCATATGAGATTGAACAATCTCATCCTAAGAGTTTATTTATACTCAAAATTGATGTAAATGCATAAATTTCAATCCAACATTATTAAAATTTTGTGGACCAAAAACCACATTTCATAAAATTATCATTTCTTGATAAAATCCCAAAATAATACACTTGGAAACCCTAGTTTCATTGGAAGATCACACAATGGTTCATTAGCAAATATAATGATACTAATGTATCCCATTTCACTTCCAAAACTTGGATTGTACAACATTTACATGAAAAGATATGAAATATACAACTTTTTGATAATAAACTTGAAAAATGAAAGTGTTAAGTGATTACCTTCACAAAAGGAGATGAAGACTTGAATTCTAACTTCAAATTGGAATGGATTCTTGATTGGATTTTGATTCTTAGCAAAGAGAAGAAAAAAGAAAATGGTGTGGTGGTGGTGGTGGCTTTTGGCCGAAGACAAGAGAGAAGAGAGGGAGAGGAGATGAAGAGTTAATTTTGAGAAATGAGAGTGATTCTTGTTTTTAATTTGGTTTTTAATTGATGAAAATAATTACAATAGGGTAGGATTAGGACAGGTGTCCTAATGACTCACCAACATAAAAATTTAATTTAATATTATTAATTAAATTACTAGTCTAATTTATAAAATATGAGATATATTTGAGAACCGAAATACCCGATTCTCAATATTTGCTAAATAAATGACAAATTTGAAAATTCTGCAATGCAAGAGAAATTAACATTCTGATTTTTATAATTTAAGGATTTTGGACTTTTATTCACTTATTTGGCATTTCTGGACAGTGACAGTCAGATGCGGAACTGATCCGGGTTTTTAACGCAACTTCTAAATTTTTCGGGAAACTTTTTATCTTAAAGGCTTTTAATAAAAATTTAAAAGTGACAAAACTTATAAATTAATCTGAGGGTGTTAACCTCAATATTCAGAATTTGACAGGTGTCACAGTCTCCCCTCCTTCAAAGAATTTCGTCCCGAAATTTATGACTGATATTTCTGGACAGGCTTTTCATTAAACAACTTAGGATACTTGCGTTTCATGAAATATTCTCTTTCCCAAGTATATTCAGGTCCATGACGTGAATTCCAACGGACCTTTATAATTGGAATTTTGCTGTGCCTAAGACGTTTAATTTCACGATCAAGAATCTCGATAGGTTCCTCTCTAAAACAAAGGCGCCCATCAACTTTTACTTCATCTGGGGACACAATCATTGATTTGTCTATTAGACATTTCTTTAAATTTGACACATGAAAAGTGTCATGAATAGCACTTAACTCTTGAGGTAGACTCAGCTTATAGGCTACTGGTCTAATTCTTTCCAGTATCTCAAACGGGCCAATATATCTTGGACTTAGTTTACCTCTTTTCCCAAATCTGATCAATCCTTTCCATGGTGATACTTTCAAAAGAACTTTGTCACCTTTTTGGAATTCTAATGGTTTTCTGCGGTTATCCGCATAACTCTTTTGACGATCTCTTGCAGCTTTGAGTCTTTCCTTGATGGTTGATATTTTATCGGTGGTTTCTTGTATAATGTCAGGCCCAATCAGTTGACTATCACCAATTTCCATCCAACTAAGTGGAGATCTACACTTACGTCCATAGAGAGCTTCGTATGGCGCACATTGAATGCTGGTGTGATAGTTGTTATTGTAAGAGAATTCAACTAACGGCAGATGCTTATCCCAGCTTCCTCCAAAATCTATAGCACACGCGCGTAGCATATCCTCCAAAGTTTGAATGGTCCTTTCCGTTTGTCCGTCTGTCTGTGGATGATATGCAGTACTCAGATCCAACCTGGTACCCAGCGCTTTCTGAAATGCTTGCCAAAATCGGGAAGTAACACGACTATCTCTATCAGAAATGATAGATAGGGGTACTCCATGCCGAGAGACAATTTCGTCTATGTACAACTGCGCCAATCTTTCTATTTTGAAATCCTCTCTTATAGGGAGAAAATGCGCAAATTTCGTAAGTCGATCCACAATGACCCAAATTGCGTCGTTCCCTTTTCCAGTCCTGGGTAGTTTGGTGATAAAATCCATATATACCTGATCCCATTTCCATTGTGGTATCTCAGGTTGTTGAAGAAGTCCAGAAGGCTTTTGATGCTCTGCTTTAACTTTAGCACAAGTCAAACATTTACTCACAAATTCAGCAATGTCCTTCTTCATTCCCGGCCACCAATAATATTCCTTCAATCCTTTGTACATTTTATCGGCCCCTGGGTGAACTGAATACCTTGATCCATGAGCTTCTTCCAAAATAATTGATCGCAGATCATCAACCTTTGGTATCCAAACTTTATTTTTGAAATATCGTACTCCATCTGATCGTGATTCAAACTCTTTTTCCAAGTTATGCAAGGCTTCGCAACAAAGATTTTCTGTTTTCAATGCTTTCTCTTGAGCTTCACGAACTTGTGTCTTAAAGCTTGATTGAACCAACATTCCCAAAGCTCGTGTCCTTATTGGTTTTACTCTTTCTTTCCTGCTTAATGCATCAACTACCACATTAGCTTTACCAGGATGATACTTTATTTCGCATTCATAATCATTAAGCAGCTCAACCCATCTCCGTTGTCTCATGTTCAACATTTTCTGATCAAAAATATGCTGAAGACTTTTGTGATCAGTATAGATGGTATATTTAGTTCCATAAAGGTAATGCCTCCAGATTTTTAATGCAAACACTACTGCTCCCAATTCCAAGTCATGAGTGGTGTAGTTCTTTTCATGAACTTTGAGTTGTCTTGACGCATAAGCTATAACCTTATTCCTCTGCATTAATACACATCCTAAGCCTTGATGTGATGCGTCACAATACACCACAAGGTCATCCGTACCTTCCGGTAACGCAAGAATTGGTGCGTCACATAACTTGCGCTTAAGTATTTGAAATGCTTCCTCCTGTTTTTCTTCCCAGACAAATTTCTTATCCTTCTGCGTCAGTGCTGTCAGCGGTTGAGCGATTTTTGAAAAATTCGCTATTAATCTTCGGTAGTAACCTGCTAGACCAAGAAGTTGACGAATTTCTGTTGGTGTCCTTGGAGTTTCCCATTTCTTGATGGCTTCAACTTTTGTCGGGTCAACATGAATTCCTTTTTCATTAACCACATGACCCAGAAAGTGTACCTCTCAAAGCCAAAATTCACATTTGGAAAATTTAGCATACAACTTCTGATCTTTGAGAAGTTCTAAGATCAACTTCAAATGTTTCTTATGATCTTCCCTACTTCGCGAATAAATCAAAATGTCGTCTATGAATACAATCACGAACTTGTCTAAATACGGCCGACAGACTCTATTCATTAAATCCATGAAAACTGCCGGTGCGTTCGTCAATCCAAAGGGCATAACTAGAAACTCATAATGTCCATAACGAGTTCTAAATGTCGTCTTATCAATATCCTCTTCACGAACTCTCATTTGATGATATCCAGATCGCAAGTCAATCTTTGAGAAGTACGTTGCGCCTTGCAGTTGATCAAACAGATCATCAATTCGAGGAAGTGGGTATCGATTCTTGAGGGTTAGCTTATTGAGTTCTCTGTAGTCGATACACATTCGGAATGTTCCATCTTTCTTCTTAACAAAAAGAACTTGAGCTCCCCATGGCGAGGATCTGGGTCTGATAAATCCTTTGTCAAGCAGCTCTTGGAGTTGTTCAGACAGTTCTTGCATTTCGGATGGCGCCAAACGATATGGTGACTTGGCCACTGGTGCAGCTCCCGGAATTAAATCAATGCGGAATTCGACTTGTCTCGGTGGAGGTAACCCAGGTAGGTCTTCAGGAAATACTTCGGGAAAGTCTCGAACCACAGGAATATCTTGTAAGCACTTCTACTTGATCTCTTTATTGACTACATGAGCTAAAAACGCAATATATTCCTTCCTTAAATACTTCTGCATCTTCATGCAGGACACTATTCTTAACTTCCTTTTGGATTTTTCTCTATGTATTATAAGTACTTCTCCTTGAGGTAACGGAATTCGAAGAGTCTTTATCGGCTGTTTGAGTCTGAATTCCATAATTACCCACCATTCTCTGTTCCTTCCCTCTTCTTCTGTCAAACGGTCTCCTTGAAGTTTCTTCGACCTTCCTTTTTCCTTTCACTTTATCGTGAATGAAAAGCCCCGATCGATTGACATTATTGGTGAGCTTGGTTGCCAGATTTACCGCCTCCTGAATGGTTTTTGGATTACCCGAGGTCACATCCCCTCGGATTTCTGGAGCTAAACCCCAGACATACCTGTCTACCCGATTCTCTTCTGGCGTAACCAGATGTGGCACCATCTTCGCCAGCTCATGAAATCGTGCCGTGTACGCATCAATGTCATTTCCCTTCATTTCGTGCTCCCATAACTCTGCTTGTAATTTCTGCATTTCACTTCTTGAACAATATTCTTCCTTAAGCATTTCCTTAAACTCATCCCAAGTGAGTTTGTTAGCTGCTTCTCTTCCTCGAGTCTGCACTTGAGTGTTCCACCACGTCAGTGCTCTCCCTTGTAGTAAGCAAGCTGTGAATTCTACTTTGTTTGCTTCCGCGCATTTACTTATGTGAAGAACGGATTCCATTCCTTCAATCCAAGATAATAACCCAACCGCTCCTTCGGTACCGTGAAATTCTTTTGGATTAAGAGACCTAAAAGTCTTATAGGTACATTCTTTTTCTATATTTGCACCGACTCCTGGTTGATTAGGTTGGTTAGCATTTAAACCTGCTGCTATCTGACTGACTATGTTAGGAAGTGTAGCTAACATTTGCTCGGATACGAGTCGTGCAATCTCAGGATCTTCTCTTCTTGGCGGCATAATTCTATTGCACAATTTATTTTAAAGCCACGTCAATATTTAATTCCATATTCTTATTTCCCTCATTTCTATCCTATAATCTTAATACAATATAAATTGTATTTGTTTATTCATACATCCAATATATCATAAATCAACCTCATGGAATTGAAATTCACAATTTTTAAACATACATAAACAATATACCATAAACATATCCATTATTATTACAATACTACACCAAACATTCAACATTCATCCAAAAATAATAGCCAAGCTATTTAATAATGTACTAATACGACGAGTTACTTATCTTCAAAAAGAAAGTTAGTCATCCAAATATCCATTAATAAACCACACTACTAATGCCTGAAAAACGACATCATCACCCATGCTATCATAATCACCAAAAGTCCCATCACCACCGATAAACAAGTGTGCAACCATGCTACCATCGCCCTAGTTTCCACCAGTTCCCTCATAATTCCACTCATAGTTTGATCACCCGCACTTACCATTGATATAAGTCCATTTAAAATCTGATCACTTGAATTCATTATAATCATGAGTGCATCGATGGAATGCTCATGATGATCTACCTCCATTCTAACTCTCTCCACTTCTCGGGCCATACCCGAAACCCAGTAGTTTTCTAATGCTGTCATACCGGCTGGTTGAGACATTGGTATATCAACACATGGCGGTGGCGATACCCTCCGACTCCTAAGTCGAGAAGGCCCCGCCTCGTCCCTACGTGGGACGGGTGTACTCTCTCGCTCGAAAGTGGAGGGTGAAGTCGGCTCCAAAGTGGGGGTGACCGATCTCTCCGGTGATCGATCAGAATCAGAATAATCGTGCTCGGATGGGTCATAATCGTCACTTGTCGGAGAGTTTCTTCTAGGGATGTAGGTGAGGTAACCTGATTCGTCAGGCGACTGATCTTGGTGAGATGGTGATCGTGACATGATGACTGCGATAATTAATAAAGTTTAATTGTCAATCATGCTATAATTTTTATTAAAAATCAAAAGTACCGTGCAAACTCACATAACAATCATGCTTCTCATTTTTGTATCAAAAAGTTTCTATTTTTAGTAATTCCTAATATAACCAATCCATGTCCCCTTTATACACACTTAAATTAAACAAAGGTGATCAAGCTTTGTTTAAGTTAAAATATGATAATGTGAAACACATCTTAGTTATACAACAGCGCACCTTAATTTGAAAACTTTATTTGTAAAAGGTTATAGTGTGTGGTTTTTAAAATAAAACCGGTATTCCCTATAACCTATGGCTCTGATACCAAATCTGTCACACCCCGCTAAAGCGGAAACAGGAGGCATAACAGCTCCGATGTCATAGCACAAGATTATAAACATACCAATATTTACTTAACATTCAAAATACATTACATTTTTAAGAACATAGTATCGTCATTGTTTACAAATTCCAAATCTTTTAAACAAACGATACACATAAAGCAAAAATAGTCTTGCTTCAAAATATGAGTGCACTGCTAAAACATCATGGAATCACCTTCTCGATTCATGAAAAGCATGAATAAAAACCAAGGTCAACTACAAAGAGTTGGTGAGTTCACAGGTTTTAAATATGCACAAATCATTTTTATATGCAAGTTATCAATCGTAGAACATACGTATAAACCAACTTCAACTCTTTGATTCATGAGTACCACAATTTAATTCCTTTATGATAAGTGTATGCAAAGACAATATTACGTTGAGCCACTACTAAGCCGTCCCTGACCAATTTCAACGCCCCCGATGAACTAACTCAGCGGTGGTTCATGCCACATGTTTAGTCATCTTCTCTAGTATAGTGCACCCCTGCTCGTCAGCATTAAGGTGGGCTTGTCACACCAAATAGCGCTATCCACTAATACTATAGGCCCGATTTTCTTCGAGTTAATAGTAGTGTCACGGGGTCTTAACATTAAATACTCAACACATCAATTGCATACTTATCATATAGCTTATAATTCCAAACGCTTTTAACAAAGCCTTATAAATTGCCAATTCGCAATACTTTCAAACAATTCTCATGAATCTTTAAATACGCAATTTAAACATGCTTTCCACCCCAAAATCAATTAAAACGATAAAAGTGGGGCTGTGAATACTCACCTTGACGAAAGTAACGAGTGAAGCTTTACTTTAAACTTATTGAATTTTGTCACGCCTTTAATTTCCCTATATAAGAGTTGCCATAAGAAACACATTAATGCCCTATTCCGATGTCCAACCAATATGTTCAATTGTCCCATGAAATGACATCAAATAAGTTTCTTAGTCCATATCCATTTTGACTATACAAAGTTCCAAAATATAATAAGACATAAATTAAACTTGATAAAATTACCTTTCTGGATTCAGCACATGCTGTCCAGAAAGTTATCAGGTAATTTCAACACGGAAGCTTAATTTCTCAAGAGAATTATTTAATAACAAATTTTGTGATGATACTATAATATGTTTAGATTAAATCTGCATTTTTTTATAATTTTTGAATAACTTTTGATACATCAAATAAGTTTTATAAAATAGAGTGTCACTGATTTTCGGATCAGTGACATACCTCACTTGTAACAGGTTTTTGAGGTATCAATTCTTGGAGTTAGACAGTGATCCATATATGGATGCAAACCTAACTCAAAATCCTAACATTTGGAAAAAGATTCACTTAATTTGGATGAGTAATAAGGGAGTTATGGCCTCTACAAGATAGGTGTATGAATCTGTCTTTACTGGACAGATTGTACCATTTTCTTGTAAAATCCATTAAAGTGCCCAAATCAACTCCAAATTCAATGTTTTTGGACTTTTTAGAAAGCTAACACTCTAAATTAAAGTTTAGAAGCAAAAACCCCAAATTTGGACAAGCGGTTTGTGAGTTGTGCAAGCTAGAAGTGAAGTCCATTTTCTGGACATATTCTAAAATGAAATAAATACCATTTTATGCTACCAAATAATGATCATTAGACATGGTTTTTGGATATAAACCATGTCTTCACTCCTCATTACAAAATAAACTAACTTATGCATCATGGATTCATTGAATCAAAATGCTCAACCACATGCATGCATGAACATAACATAAAATAAAATGACATTAACACTATTGATAAGTTCTTAATCATGTGGAACTTGGGAAATTCCTTCATAAGAACATTTTTATACTAACATTTCATTGTAACAAGAGTCAAAAACTCATATTATATATATATCAAAGGTAATCCATCTCATCATCAAAAATTCAATCACATGCAAGACAAAATAAACACTAGATTAGTGGTTTAACACTATTTAGAACTCTTTAATCATATGAGATTGAACAATCTCATCCTAAGAGTTTATTTATACTCAAAATTGATGTAAATGCATAAATTTCAATCCAACATTATTAAAATTTTGTGGACCAAAAACCACATTTCATAAAATTATCATTTCTTGATAAAATCCCAAAATAATACACTTGGAAACCCTAGTTTCATTGGAAGATCACACAATGGTTCATTAGCAAATATAATGATACTAATGTATCCCATTTCACTTCCAAAACTTGGATTGTACAACATTTACATGAAAAGATATGAAATATACAACTTTTTGATAATAAACTTGAAAAATGAAAGTGTTAAGTGATTACCTTCACAAAAGGAGATGAAGACTTGAATTCTAACTTCAAATTGGAATGGATTCTTGATTGGATTTTGATTCTTAGCAAAGAGAAGAAAAAAGAAAATGGTGTGGTGGTGGTGGTGGCTTTTGGCCGAAGACAAGAGAGAAGAGAGGGAGAGGAGATGAAGAGTTAATTTTGAGAAATGAGAGTGATTCTTGTTTTTAATTTGGTTTTTAATTGATGAAAATAATTACAATAGGGTAGGATTAGGACAGGTGTCCTAATGACTCACCAACATAAAAATTTAATTTAATATTATTAATTAAATTACTAGTCTAATTTATAAAATATGAGATATATTTGAGAACCGAAATACCCGATTCTCAATATTTGCTAAATAAATGACAAATTTGAAAATTCTGCAATGCAAGAGAAATTAACATTCTGATTTTTATAATTTAAGGATTTTGGACTTTTATTCACTTATTTGGCATTTCTGGACAGTGACAGTCAGATGCGGAACTGATCCGGGTTTTTAACGCAACTTCTAAATTTTTCGGGAAAATTTTTATCTTAAAGGCTTTTAATAAAAATTTAAAAGTGACAAAACTTATAAATTAATCTGATGGTGCTAACCTCAATATTCAGAATTTGACAGGTGTCACAAATTTGCATCATCATCATCGTTAGAATTTATTTCAATATAATTTGCAAAGTAATTCCTCATGTCTTCAAAAACCTCATAATCATGCACATTAGACGCTTCAGGCAATTTTGATGACAGAGATGTAAAATCTGGGTCAACATATAACACAATCTGCAAGTTGTTCTCATTGCTTGGCTAAGAAATATTCAACTCATTCGCCATTGTTGAAAGATCAACTTCATCTATCATGACATTCACAAGATCTTCAACATTACAGTCTTGAGCCCCATCATCTGATTGATTCCTTTTATATGCAGATTTAGAATCTTTCCTTTGACTTTCTTGAAGAGATGAACTTTCAAATCTTTGTCTTTTTGACATCTCCCCCTCATGACCTTGATGATCCGAATCATCTTGGTCATGTCTGCGTTTGTGAGACGGGCCAACTTCAGATCTGCAAGACTCTTCATGACGAGCAATTCTGTCAGATAAAGTAGTTAGAGCTTGAGTCATCAAATTTAGTCCCTCCCTTAAGTCAGAAATTTTTTGATCAATTTTAGAAAAATTTGATATTGTAATCCCAATCAATCAAGCTATCAAACTAAACATTCTCAATCAAGATTATGATATAACAGTGAAAGTCTAGACAGAGATTAGAGAGAGAAACATAATATTCATATATCTGACAATGTTGAGTACAATACTTCTAGTTTCAAGATTATAAAGCAACAAGCTATTTATACCAAGGGTATAAAACTACAAGCTTAACTACAAAGAATAAGATTGACTTTGCTAATATTGACTATCTAGACTTTGACATTGTTTGACTTTGCTTGATTTGACTTTTCCTATTAAATCTTGGATACAATAATACACTAACAATCTCCCCCTTTGTATTCAAGATTTAACAAAAATTTACACTAGTCTTCAGCGCTTGATTGTTCAACTTTTAACTCTGACAACTTTGAACTTTGAAACTCTTTCTGAATTGTTGAAGAATCTTGAAAAGTCATTCACGATTATCATCTTTGAATAGTCAACAAGTCTTGTAGATGAACAATTTGAAGTCTTTAAACAATACTTTGAAAACTTCTTTAAACTTCTTTGAAACACTTCATCATTGAAACATTTGAAACTTCGAGGGATCTTTGAACTTTGTATCTTCATCTCTTTGATCTCTTGATCGTCTTTGGAAAAACGAACTTTCACGAATCTTCTAATTTGACTTTGAATAATCTCAGAATGATTTCTTTTCAACTGGCTTGGACTTTCAGAATCATCTTTCTTCAGAAATCATCTTCAGAATTTTCTGAATTCTTTGACAAAACTTTGATGATTTTGAAATTGATCTTTGTAAATATCTCCCCCTGTTTGATGATTGTGAGCATCATGATCATCAAAACTTTCTCAATTTCAGCACTTTCTTTGAATCTCCCCCATTTTCAAATATTCTCCCCCCTTTGAGATACATTTGATATTCTCCGCTCTTTGATCTGAATAGCTGAATCATGAACTGTATATACCCGAATCTTTTCAAATTCAGATATAATGAACTTGGTAACCCTGATTCAACAAATGTAACAATTAGAAGTGTCTGTCAGTAATACGGAGTTACTGTGTACAACAAATGTACAATTTTAGGAGTTGGTTTGATGATGACTCCCCAGGACTTCCATTCAATCATTGAAAAACACAAGGTAATTCTATGAATGTTCTGACAGAAAAACAAATTTTCTGTGTGCTCGTGCTTGTGTATGAAAGAATTTAGCACAATGATTGTGTTTCTTAAGGCTCAAATTGTGTAAATTGTTGAGACAACAACAAGTATTACACGAACTCAATGTGCATGAAAGTGGTGCGAAGGTGGGACAACGTTACTTCTTTTTCAATATCTAAATCTTCCGAGTGAAGGCTAGATAGTAGATATGCTGCATCCCCAAATAAAATGAAACATTTCTTTGTTAAGAAAGAAACGAGTGGCTGATGGGGTTAATGCAAGAGTTGGCATGAGCTCACTGCCTTTTTCAAAGATGGTCCCCAAAGAATGTGAACCAATCAGATTTTGTGGTTGCCCGGCTCAGAAAGTGGTTGGTACAGAGTTCTAATATTCTTTTAACTCTGTTCTCACACCCTGTGACACCTGTCAAATTATGAATCATAAGGTTAGCATCCTTGAAACTATTAGAATATGTTATAGTGTTGTCACTCCTAGAACTTAATTAAAATTATTAAAATAAAAGTTTCCCGAAAAATTAAGAAGTTGCGTTAAAAACCCAGAACAGTTCCGCATCTGACCGTCACTGTCCGGAAATGCGAAAATAAGTGATTAAAAGTCCAAAATCCATAAACTATAAAAATCAGTATGTTTAATTTGTTTTGCATCGCTAAATTTTCAAATTGGCATTTTTTTAGCAAATATTGAGAATTGGGTATTTCGGTTCTCAAATATATCTGATATTTTATGGTTTAGGCTAATATTTAAAAATATATATATATATATATATATATATATATAAATATATAGTTAAATTAATTTAAAATAGGGTTGATGAGTCACTTAGGACACTTGTCCTAATCCTACATCATTTTAATTATCATTAATACCAAATTAAAAACCAAAAATTTACTCACATTTTCAAAAATCAACTTTTCATCTCCTCTCCCTCTTCTCTCTTGTGTTCGGCCGAAGAAAACCACCACCACCACCATTTCCATTTTTTTTTGTTGATTAAAAACCAAATCCAAGCTAGAAATCTTCAACAAATTGAAGTCATAATCAAGGTTTCCTTCTCAAATCTCCAAGGTAATCTCAAAAACTACCTTTATTTTTATGCATGTTCTAATTTTCGAATTTTGGGTTTGAGGAGCAAAAGATTTCATCTAAATATAGTATAAATTAGGTTTTTGTTGATAAAATAGATTTCAAATTGATGTTTTGTATTCAAAAATGAGTTTTTGATTCTTGTTTTTCAAAGAAACCTTCTTTATCATCAAGTTTAGAGTTTATGATGATAATGTTGAATTTTGGTATCATGAAACATTAAAATGTTGGTATTATTGAAATTATGATTATGTTACCATAAAGAAGTATTGGTGTAAAAATGTTCTTATGAAGGAATTTCCCAAATTCCACATGATTAAGAACTTAGTAGTGATGATAATATCATTTATTTGGTGTTGTGTTCATGCATGCATTTGGATGAGCATTTTGATTGCAATGAATCCATGATGCATAAGTTAGTTTATCATGTAATGAGGAGTGAAGACATGGTTTATAATCAAAAACCATGTCTAATGATCATCATTTTTGGCTTAAAATAGTATTTTCTTCATTTTAGAATCTGTCCAGAAAATGGACTTCACTTCTAGCTTGCACAACTCACAAACCACATGTCCAAATTTGGGGTTTTTGCTTCTAAACTTTAATTTAGAATGTTAGCTTTGTAAAAAGTCCGAAAACACTGAATTTGGAGTTGATTTGGGCACTCAAATGGAATTTATAAGAAAAGGGTGCAATCTGTCCAGTGAGGACAGAATCATACACCCAACTTGTAAAGACCATAACTCCCACATTACTCATCCAAAATAAGTGAATCGTTTTTCAAAAGATAGGATTTTGATTTAGCTTTGCAACCATATATGGCTCATTGCATAATTCTGAGTCTTGATATCCCTAATGTAAGTTGCAAGTGAAGTGTGTCACTGATCTGAAAATCAGTGACCTTCTGTTTTGTGGAAATTATTTGGGGTATCAGAACACCTATATAAATTATGAAATTTTGCAGAATTGTTCACAACTCAGTATATTAATTCCTCAACAGCTTTGGTAAAGCAAGCCCTTTGAAAGATCAATTATCTTTATCATTTTGTAGACTCATTTTCTGGACAGCAAGTGCTGAAAATCCAGAAAGATAGTTCTATCAAATTTAAGCATTGTATTTAAGTATTCTAAATTCTATTTTAGCTTTAAGTTAAATTTGAACTAATACACATACTTATTGGCATTTCAATAAATCACTTGGACGGATTATTTGGACTTAGGAACAAGTTTTGACGTATGGCATCCTTCGTTATAGGAAACTTAGGGAGTGACAACTACCGGTGAACTCTATCCCTAAAGCACCGCACTTTCTTTGAAAGGTGAGTATTCACAGCCCCACTTTTATCATTTTAACTGATTTTGGGGTGAAAAGCATGCTTTAGTTGCATATTTAAAGATTCATGAGAATTGTTTGTAAGTATTGCGAATTGGCAATTTATAAGGCTTTGTTAAAAGCGTTTGGAATTATAAGCTATATGATAAGTATGCAATTGATGTGTTGAGTATTAAATGTTAAGACCCCGTGACACTACTATTAACTCGAAGAAAATCGGGCCTATAGTATTAGTGGATAGCGCTATTTGGTGTGACAAACCCACGTAAATGCTGACGAGCAGCGGTGCACTATACTAGAGAAGATGACTAAACATGTGGCTCCAACCACCGCTGAGTTAATTCATCGGGGGCGTTGAAATTGGTCAGGGACGGCTTAGTAGTGGCTCAACGTAATATTATCTTTGCATACACTTATCATAAAGAAATTAAATTGTGGTACTCATGAATCAAAGAATTGAAGTTTGGTTTATACGTATGTTTTACAAATGACAACTTGCGTATAAAAATGATTTGTGCATATTTAAAACCTGTGAACTCACCAACTCTTTGTAGTTGACCTTGGTTTTTATTCATGCTTTTCAGGAATCAAGAAGGTAATTCCATGATGTTTTAGCAGCGCACTTCATATTTTGAAGCAAGATTATTATGTTTTATGCGTATCGATATATTTTAACTTTGGGAATTGTAAACAATGTCAATAATACGTTCTTAAAAATGTAATGTCTTTTGAAAGTGAAATGAATGTTGGTATGTTTATAATCTTGTGCTATGACATCGGAGCTGTTATGCCTCGTGTTTCCGCTTTAGCGGGGTGTGACACACCCTCTTTCTTTTTATCATTATCCTCACTTCTAACCAAACTCTCTTTTACATTTTTCCGCTCCACACAATGAGAAAAACTCAATCAGATGAGTTATCTCCCCCACTCTTTGATTTTGACCCCTCACCCCTCATTCACTCAAGGATAACTTCCTGGGTAGGAAACACTGGTTTGCATGAATCCATGGAAGTTCTGCTTAAGCTCACACATGAATCCCATGTAAGTCCTAAAAAGAATGGTTGCTCAACAGTTTAACTTGAACAATTAAGCTCAAAATGATAATATTGTCAGAATGTATGCTCATTTAAAATTATGAATCAAATTTGAGCATTTGAACAATGAAGATCTCTCAAAAGAAGAATATTGAATGAATGAAATGAAATCAAGAGAATTGTTTTAAGAATCTGACAATGTATCAATCAGATCAAATGAAATGGTTAGGGTATCAAAGAATTGGACGGTTTGTTTATATGAACGAATATAAACAAATTAACAATGAAAGCACAAATTGAATTGATGATTGTTGCTCAACAACAGTGATTTACAAACGGGGGTGTTACCATCGAAAAATAGGTTCGTTTAGAGACATGGTAATAACAAATTAATATGAAGTACTGAACCGATGTGTGTGAATACTTTACAGTATATAGGAAAGATAATACACGGGTATTGATCTTTAGAAACACACGGTCAGTTAAACAATAAAGCTCAATATTGAAAAACATTTAAAATCACACTTCTTCATTCATGAAATCTTTTGAGAATAGAGAAGTGGTTTGAACATTTAAGAAATTGTTTTTCATGCTTGAAAGTTGTTCTTCTTTCAAACAATCAGAGATCTAGGATTAGAAGATACTTACTTTTAAGCTCCCCCTCAAATCATTATATCATGATTTGTTTTCTTTTAAACTCCCCCTGGATATTTTCAAAATATCCTTATCTTACACAATTAAGAACGGGTCCTGATCTGTCATGTGATCAGAAGCCACAATCTTGACACTTAAATCCGGGTTTTGAACTGTTTTGTTCAAAAGCCATTATCTTTGACATTGAAGTCCGAGTTCTAAGTTGTAGTACTTAGAAGTCAAAATATTTTAACTTTGAAGTCCGAGTCTTAAACTGAATTATTCAAGAGCCATTACTTGTACTTTGATGTACGATTCCTAGACTGATTTGTCTAGAAGTCAAACATCTTGCTCCCCCTATACCTGTGGTACTTGCGAAACAAATTTAACAGGCTTTGGTACCCACTGGTATTTGGGTCCTGGTATGTTAGATTTAGAAATCCACCTCTCATTAGATTTATATCTTTTAAAATCAGAAATCTGAGAAGTAATTCTGTAAGATCCATACCAGTTATGAGCAGTTTCTCTTTGAACGAATTCATTCTCTCTACAGTAAGAACAACATATCTTACTTTGAGCAACCCTGATCAAATGTTCACTAAACCATCAACAGACCTGAGTTTTCTTTGGTTGCTTTCCAAGAGATTTTACATAATAGCTCACTAAACCATCAACAGACCTGTCATAAAATAAATTTGATGGTCTGATCTGACTTGATTTGACAATTATTGGTTTGACACTTTTCTTTTTCAAAACATTTTTATCATGAATTGAACTTGAAGCTGTTTTGAAAGAACAGACTGATTCTGTTGAGTTATCAACAGGTGATTGACTAATCACATCATCTGTTACTTTATCTGACAATCCAATGTTTGTAGCTTCCAAGATTTTTATCTTTTCAGATAAAATATTTCTTTCTGTAGTAAGTGTGTCAAACTTTATTTTCAAATTAGATCTTGCCTTCTGTTCTTTAAGAATATCTGATAATAGAACATAGATCTTGGACATGAGCCTTGATATTTCTGTTTCAAAATATGAACGTTCTTGCTCAAAATCTTTTTGTAAGTTCTTGGATTTATCAGAAATTTCATTGAAGATCCCAACATTTCTCTTTTCAGATTTTTTCTTTTCAGATTCCAAAGACTTTTTCTTTTCTTTGAAAATTTGTCTTTCCTTTTCTAATAAGTCTTGTAAAACTGAGATTTGTTTGAGAAATTCAGTATTTTTATCTTCAAGAATTTTTCTTTCCTTAGCAAATGTGTCTCTTTCAGTAATTAGAATCTTTTCAAAATCAGACACTTGCTTTGAAAGTTTAATGCATCTCAGCTCAACATCCTTTTTCTCTTGCAAAGTTTTCTTAGAAAGTTCAGACATCTGTTGAGTAGAAGATGTCTTCCCACATGATTTTTCTTTTTCTGCTTGGAGACTTGTTTTCAATTCAGCATTCTTCTTTTCCAGAGCAGATATCTTCTCTTCGAAAGCCTTAAACTTATTTTGAAGCTTGACTGATTCATCTTGCAAATCCGATGCTTTCTGTTCAGTCGTCTTCAGTTGGCTTTGAAGATTTGCTTTAACTTTATCTTCTTTGATGATTTTCATCAAATCAACATTTTTCACTTTCAATTCATATGCAGTTTCTTCAGAAGCCATATACTTTTGTTGAAGCTTAACTGATTCATCATGAAGATCTGATGATCTTTGTTCAGTTATCTTCAATTTGCTCAGAAGACTTTCAATGTAAGATTCCTTCATCTTGATTACTTCTTCAAGAGATTGAATGTTATTGTTTTTTATTCCCATCATTTTCTCTCTATCTTTAATCTCTCTCTCTTTCTCACTGATGATACCTGCAAAATAAGAGTTATCCATATTAGCACACTTTTTACAGCCAGGAATTTTATCAGAATTTGACAAATTTAATTTCAACTCCTGAATTTGTTTGATAAAGGATGCATTCTGAATTCTCAGTTTGTCTCGTTCAGCCTCTATAACAGGTATCTTACGCATGCACAATACTGCCATATCTCTTGCGGACAATACAGTATTTCCCTTATCATTAGCAGTAGGCATCTGGACAGATTAGCTTGATAATGAAATGATCGTTCCCAAACAAATCAGAAATGTTGACTAAAAGTCAAACTTGGATCACAAAAAATAATTAATTTTCAGAAAAAATTTAAGTCTTGAAACTCGCAAGTCACTATACGCGCTAGTCACTGTTCACAACAAAATGCGTTTGACGTTGGTCGCGCAAAGGATGAAACTCGCAAGGCACTAGAGACGCAAAGCTCAAAACTCGCAAGGCACTGAAAGCGCAAAACACTATTCACACTGAAACTCGCTAGTAGGCACTTGCGCGTTTCTGAAACTCGCTAGACGCTACGTGCGCGTTTTATGAAGTTTGAGCGTTATGACGTTTGCGTGTTTATAAGGTTTGCGCATTACACGGCTAATGCAAAGAGAGGTTTGCGCGTTTCAGCACTCGCGCAAGATGAGGTTTGCGCATTTCACGGCTGGCGCAAGACGCAGTTGCGCGTTTCACTTGTCACGCAAAGCTCAAACTAGCAGACATATTTAGCGCGTTTTAACACTTATATTTTAAACTCGCAGGCTTAGCTTGCGTGTTCTTCAGGCTTGAATCTTATGATGAAGCTTGCACGTTATAAGGAAGAACTTGCGCATTTTTCAAACTTTGCGCATTTTTCAAACCCTGCGCGTTTTTCATGATTTTTCACATGATCGATCTAAAAACGATTTAAACCTGCAATTGATTCTCAAAATACATCAGTATGTTCGAAAATCAAAACTAAGCACTTTTGTATCAATCTAAGATCAGTAAAACATGAAATTACAATGCATTGATCTTATTACAGACTTTATGTTCGTGTTTTCAAGATACTCACAAAAATTTGAAATTCAAACGATCTGGTGATCAAATCGTGTACAATTGTGAATACAAAACATTCAATTACACTAATCGATCATACTAAAATCGATTTAACAATCAAAGAACAACAAATTCAACAATATTTTGATCAAATAGTGATTTTCAAGAAAAGAAATGAGTTCGTGAAAAATCAGAATATTGAAAATTGAATTCAATCTGTGATCTGATCTTTCGGAATCTGTTTGGTTTGCTCTGATATCAAATGATATTGTAATCCCAATCAATGACGCTATCAAACTAAACATTCTCAATCAAGATTATGATATAACAGTGAAAGTCTAGAGAGAGAAACATAATATTCATATATCTGACAATGTTGAGTACAATACTTCTAGTTTCAAGATTATAAAGCAAGAAGCTATTTATACCAAGGGTATAAAACTACAAGCTTAACTACAAAGAATAAGACTGACTTTGCTAATGTTGACTATCTAGACTTTGACATTGTTTGACTTTGCTTGACTTGACTTTTGCTATTAAATCTTGGATACAATAATACACTAACAAAATTTGATCTTGCTTCAAACTTAAATGAGTTAAAATCATCATATAATACAGAAAGCCTGTCTGAAATTGGAACCGATTAAAAGTTCCTTAGAAGAGACAATAAATCTTGATTCTGTTGATCTGGAGGATACATGGAAAGCAGACGAGCATACAGCATATCAGTTATCTAAGAGAGTGAAATATCCTGAATCGGTACACTTGAAGATGCGGGAGAAACAGGTATAGATGCAGACGGCCCAGTAGATCGTGTAAAAGATGGAGGAGGTGAAATTGATACTCTAGAAGGAGTAATAGTAGTGGTGCTGGAAGGTTCACGAATTACAACCCCAGAAGGCCGTCTGAATGGTATTTCTGGAGGAATCATGGAATGATCTATTTCCACCATCTTACCCTTGAACATGGATTTCATCTTATGAATTTCCTCAGCCTTTTGAGCATCAAAACGCTCACTCAGTTGTCGTATGATCTCCGTTAGAGTCATAAACTTCGCAGTCGAATCACGAACGTCAATAGAATAAGTCTCGACAGCAGATGTAATTTCAGTCGCAGTATGCACATCAGAGAACGAAGATTCAGTACCTTGAACATGTTGTTGAGCCATAACATTAACAAATTATATATCTAACTCATCTACCTGAATATCGGCAACCGCAGCGTTGATCGGTACTGATTCATCATCAGACATAAGATATACCGGATCAGGCATCGTTGTTTCTCTGATCTCTCTTTCTAACACTTGAGTACCAGGGTGATCACCATCACCATCATTATCATCATCATCATGATCATTAGAATCATGTTCATCAACAGGCTCTTTGTCATTGTCAGAACTTTGATCATCATTTTGTGGAGCCGCATCACCTTCTTTAGCTACGGGATCGGCTTGATTATCATTAGCAGGTTCGCCTTCTTCGGCTGCCAATTCAAAATCATGATCAATGCAATACTGAATAATACTCTCATCAGACGGATCAACATAATTTGAAACCAATGCAAGAGGAATCGACATCGAGAACTCAAACACCTTCCTTTGAGTTTGAATGAAAGTCATTTCATTATCACCAACTTGATCCCAAGAAATCCATCTAGGAATATCTCTGTTACTCCTCATCATGCTACGGACAATCAAATTCATATACCGAACAAAAGGAATGTGTGTGTCCCAATACATAATCATTCAATCACGTAAATCAATAAACAACACAATAATGCAAACCTGATATTTATTATCTAAAAGATTCAATCGATTACAAGCTTTCTTGATGATTAAATCAAACGCTGCTTCTATCTTTCTCTCTGTATATACGGCGCAAGAACCACCACCACACTCTATAATTAATTTTCTCTATTAAGATCCCTTACTTCTCTAACCTAATTAGCATAAATAAAGCTAATTTATACTTAGGCCATATAGCCTAATGGGCTTGACAAGATTTAGGCCCAAACAACTAAAAGTAAACTTATTTAACTAAATATAAAACTAATAAATAAAATACGTAAACAAACTTTGACTATTTATTACAAAAAGGACCCTAGACTTTTTGTTGAGACGACTTTATCAGCTTTAACTTTAGTCTTCTATCTTCAGATAATTATGATCTTGAATCAAATAAATATGTGCTTTAACAATCTCCCCCTTTGGATCAAGATCATTCTTTCGACTCGGAAAATGTAATATTCCTCTTTGTCTTCAGAATATAGCAATCTCCCCAATCGATGAGAATATCTTTTGGAAAGAAATTAGCTCCAGTTTCAACTCAGAATGCTTCAGCAAATCATCTTCAAAGAAAATTTCTTCATTTCAGCATATCTTCAGAATATCTTTCATTTCTTGATTGACGCTCCTCCCCCTTTTTGATGAAAAGAGCAAAGAGTTCGTCAAAACGTGTCTTCAAGAAATTTCTTCCACCATTGATCTTGCAAACAGAACCACTGATTAACCGTCAATTCATAAAGATGTGCATCCAGATCTTTGCAAATCCAGACAAAATAGAAAATGAAGTGTAACACCTGAATCAACAAATGAATCAGTTAAAATTTCATTTCAGTAACACAAAGTCCCTGTGTGTAACGAATACACAATGTAAAGGAGCTTTTATGATGTTCACTCCCCCAGGGCTTCCATTCAATCATCGAAAAACCACAAAGGTAATTTCTATGAACGTTATGACAAAGAAACAAATTCTTTGTGTGTTCGTGCAAGTGATGGAATAAATTAAGCATATGAAGTTTGCTTGTAAGGCTCAAAAAGTGTAAACCACTGAGATAAGTAGTTAAACACAGACTCAATGTGCATTAGTGAAGTGTGAAGGTGGCGCAGGCTTCCTTCTATTCAATATCCAGATTTTCCAAATGAAAATCAGATAGCATATGTGTTGCGTCCCCTTTGAAAATGAAACATTTTCTTGTTGAGAATAAAATGAGTAGCTGGTGGGGTAATGTCAAGAGTTGGCATGGGCGAGTTGCCTGTTTCAATAATGTTCACCAAAGAAATGTGAAGCATTAGAAATGTGGGTGCCCGGCTCAGAAAGTAGTTGGTGCAGAGTTTGAAAAATTCTTTTACTCTGATCTCACACCCTCTTTCTTTTAATATTTAAGCTCACAGCTAACCGAACTCTCTTTTGACATATTCTCTCAGCACATATCCCACACTCATTTCTTTTGACTCCTCACATGCAATCACTAAAGGATTAACTTCTTGGGTAGGAAACACTGGTTAACGTGAATCCATATAAGTTTCTTTTAAGTTCTGGTACACTGATCCCATATTTTCCTATGAAGCATATGATGCTCAGATAGTTTAACTTTATCAGTTAAAGCTCAAAGATGAACCAGAAAACATTTAAAATCACACTTTCAAATCAAGAAATCTGTTTGAGAATCAGGAAGTGGTGTGAACATTTAAGAACAAGTTTTCTTATGATTGAAAGTTGTCCTTCTTTCAACCATAGATGAGATGAAGATTAAGAATTATACCTTTTGAGTACAGTCTTACATCTCACAAAGTCAAGCTTAAAGTCATAAAGATATGATCTTTAAAGTATCTCTCAAGCTACAAAAGTCTTAAGTCTAGTCAAAGTAACTTTATTCACAGAAATTGAAATGACAGAAAGCAGTAAAACATTTAGTATACGAGTTCTGATCAGAAATAATCAGAAGTCATGGCATACTCCTTTGACTTGAACGCTCCCCCTAAAATCATGCATTACTAACAAATTGATCAGTAAGTACAATGCATTTAGTATTGCTCCCCCTCAAAATAAAATTGACCATCTATAAGATACTTCTCACACTCCCCCTGAGATCATGAACAAACTATTAAAGAGCAGATATCATGCGGAAATAATAATAAAGAAATGATAAAGCTTGTATAGGTAACCAGCGATTAGGTCTTAAGATTTAGCATACCAAGTCGTGAGACAAGAAAATTAAATCTCTTTTCGTCTAAAGGTTTGGTAAACAAATCTGCAAGCTGATAATCGGTTTTTACAAAGTAACATTATCTTTTATATAATGATATCGGAAATCTATGTGTTTGGTCTTAGTATGCTGAACAGGGTTAACGGTAATCGCAATAGCGCTCTTCGAATCACAATAGATCGGGATTCTATTGAAATGAAATCCATAGTCACGCAGTTGTGTTCTCATCCATAAGACTTGAGAACAACAGCTAGCAGCAACTACATATTCCGCTTCGGCCGTTGATGTGGATACACATAATTGCATCTTCGAAGCCCAACTGACGAGGTACTCTTCCTGTCTAACATGCAACCAGCATGATCTACGTCTGAATAAGATGTTAGTTCAAAGCTTGTATCCTTAGGATACCACAAACCAAGATATGCGGTCCCCTTCAGATACCTGAAAATCCGCTTTACAGCAGACAAATGGGATTCTTTAGGATTGGCCTGATATCTAGCACATAAGCATGTAGAAAACATTATATCCGGCCTACTAGAAGTAAGATTCATTAATGAACCTATCATCCCTCTATAAGTTCTAACATCAGCAGCCTTTCCCGAAAGATCGGTGCCAATCTTAGTACAAGGTGCCATTGGGGTACCAATCGGTTTACAATTTTCCATTTTGAACTTCCGAAGAATATCCATAATGTATTTAGATTGATTGATAAAAATCCCCGTTGAAAATTGTTTGACTTGCAATCCGAGAAAGAAGTTCATCTCTCCCATCATGCTCATCTGAAAACGTGACACCATGAGGTTTGCAAAGTTCTTACAGTACTTAGGATTTGTAGATACAAAAATAATATCATCCACATATATTTGAATAAGAATGATATCACCTTTATCCTTTTTAATGAAAGAGTGGTATCGACCGTACCTTTAGTAAAACCTGACTTGACCAAGAATTTAGATAAGATATCATACCAGGCGCGAGGAGCTTGTTTCAGTCCATAAAGAGCTTTATCCAATATATAAACGTGATTAGGCTTATCTTGATTCACAAACCTTTCAGGTTGAGAAACGTAGACTTCTTCCTTGAGTACTCCATTCAGAAAAGTTGTCTTCACGTCCATTTGATAGACGGTGAAGTTCTTGTGAGCTGCGTAGGCTAAGAACATCCGAATTGCCTCTATACGCGCCACTGGAGCATAAGTCTCATCGTAGTCTATCTCTTCCTCTTGCCTATATCCCTTGGCAACAAGTCGTGCTTTGTTTCGGATAACGTTACCATCTTCATCTTTCTTGTTTTTGAACACCCATTTCGTACCAATGATAGTTTTACCTTGCGGTTTGGGTACGAGTCTCCAGACTTTCAGTGCTTCAAACTGATTCATCTCATCTTGCATCGCAGTTACCCAATCTTAATCGACAAGGGCCTCAGATACGCGAGTAGGCTCTATCTTGCTCAGAAAGGATTCATACAAACATAGATTTGAAGATGCAGACCTAGTTTGCACCGGTGCAGAAGGGTCTCCAATAATTTGATTTACCGGGTGCTCTTTGGTTCACTTATGTTCATGAGGGAGTGGATTAGATGCATGTTCAACATTGTCAACATCTAGGAATCCACTGTTATCGCCTTCGGATGGTTCATAATTAATGGGGGTTTCAGTTGAAGTAGTCATTGCAGAAGTGTCAGTAGGTACAGCTTGGGCAGTCTGTTGATCAGTCCTTACAGTACATCCTACAGAGTCAGCTACTTCTGTCTCATCAGTGTTGGTCACAACTTCAACTGTCGAAGTAGGCCTTTGAACTGGAACTTCTTGCTGAATCGGGGAATTTGATTCAGTAGAGATATTAGAAGTGGTCGGATGAGTAGTCATCTAGTCTTCTATCCTGTCAACCACAACAGAGTTAGGCAACTGAGATCCAAGAAATTCATCATAGAATAGTTCAAATAATAAATCCAAATCAGATAAATTAGAAGTAGACGACGAAGCACCATCTGATTTGTTCTCTAGAGGTGCAAGTCCTGGACTGGTTGGTCCAGAAGCTTATTCTCCGGTAATTATGGGTTCTGAATTGATGTGTTCAGAAGCCATTTCCTCATCGAATGCAACATTGACGCTCTCGATCACAGTTTTCGACTTCTTCAAGTAAACCCGATATGCAGTAGATGTAGAGGAATAACCAACGAAGATGCCTTCATCCGCCTTAGCACTGAACTTGTTCAGATTCTCTCTGTCGTTTAGAAAAAAACACTTACAACCAAAAACATGAAAATATTTAATGGTTGGTGTTCGGTTGTTGATCAACGCATATGGAGTCTTCTGAAATCGGCGGTGTATCATGGAGCGATTCTGAGTGTGACATGCAGTCGATACAGCTTCAGCCCACAAAAATAAAGGTAAGTCAAATTGGCTGAGCATTGTCCGAGCAGCCTCGACAAGTGTACGATTTCGCCTTTCGACGACTCCATTCTGTTGAGGCATGCGAGCAGCAAAGTATTGATATGATATCCCAACCGATTCGAGATATTCTTCAACTATCTTGTTCTTAAACTCTGTGTCGTTGTCAGTCCTAAGAATCTTGACTTGTTTTTGCAGATTGACTTGGGTCGTCTTCGGAAACGTAATGAGAACATCGGGAGTCTCATCTTTAGACCGTAGAAACTTAACCCAAGTGTATCGCGTATAGTCGTCCACGATAACTAGCACATATTCCTTTCCTCCTAAGCTTTGCGTTCGCATAGGACCGCACAAGTCCATATGCAACAACTCTAAAGGAGAGATGGTACTCGGTTCAGGATTTTGTTTGTGTGGGGCTCTCTTCATCTTTCCCTTTTCACACGCTGCACATAGTTGTTCTCTTTCATATTTCAGCTCTGGAAGTCCTTTCACTAGCTTTCTACTGACCAGCTTGTTGATGTACCGAAAGTTGAGGTGAGAAAGCCGTCGATGCCATAACCAACATTGTTGCATCGAGGCCTTTGATAGTAGACAGACCTGATTGTCAGCCTTGACCTTTGACAAGTTGATGGTATAGAGGTTTGACTTGTGATAGCCGACCAAGAGTTCTTTTCTTTCTTTAGTGCGTACTGAACATGTCTTGGCCTTGAAATTAACCTCTAAGTCTTTGTCGCAGAACTGGCCAATGCTGAATAGGTTATGCCCTAAGCCTTCAACGTAGCCCACCTTCTTGATCGTAAGATTTTAATGTACAACATCATCATATCCCAGAATAGGTGAAAACTGATCATTCCTAAAACGAACTGTGTCGCAGTATTTGTCCGTAAAATTAGACAACATACTCTTCGGCCCGGTCATATGCTTGGAACACCCGCTATCCAAGTACCACATATGACGGGTCTGCACAAAACAGATCAGGAAAGAAGAGGTTTAGGAACCCATTTATAAATGGGACCTCCACTGTTAGTACTTGATTTTGGCACCCATTTAAAATTGGCTCCGCTTTTTCTTTGAAAACCAGAAGCATGATAAGACGTACGATAATGATAAGATGAAACATTATATGAACCATACCAAACATCAGAAAAGTTACGAGAAGCATAATGACATTCACCATAATTGAAAAACTTTTTATTAGATGGTGCTAACTGGAATAATTGCTTTATAGAGTACTTCTTGCGAGAATCAACAAGATTAGATTTAAAAGTAGCAACATTCACAATAACATCATCTTTACTAGAAGTCTTTTTATTCAAAATAAAACTAGAACTAGATTTAGCTTTCTCGTCTATCTTCTGTTTCGGTATCCATGCAGTCTTAACTCCAACCCTTTGCTTTCTCAAATCTGAAACATTTGAAACTTTAGAGTTAGAATGATGAGAATTAAGAGAATGCTTTTTCTTTGGATTACCAGTGAGGATCGGTTTCTGTGAAAGCTGAGATTTTTATTTCTTACCTTTTGCTTTCTTCGATTTCACAGAAACTGATTTCTCAACTTTCGTTGATGTTTCACCTTTTTTAAACACACTGGGTTGTTAGGAACTGAAGAAATTGCACAAGTACAAGCACAAGTAAAGTTAATGCTGCTAGAAGAAAACAGTTAATACTTCTAGTTAGTACTTCTGTGATTAATGCTGCTAGTTGATGAGTAATGTTGCTCAACAAGATTAGTACTGCTAGTTCAAAGTTAGTACTGTTTGAAGAGATTAATACTGCTGAGCATGGTTAGTACTGCTAGAGTTAATACTGCTCAGAGTATTAATGCTGCTGAAGAATAATACTGCTTATGTGATAAAGAATTCGCATGGAAGGATGACAGCTGGATGGACTGAAGATTATGGAAAGCTTGTAGATATTCATGGAAGATATACTGAAGATATTTTATTTATTGTAATTATCTTTTATTCAGTATATGTATAGAATTGATAGAATAGTTTAGAATAATTCAATTCATTCTAAGTTTTTGTTCTAGAGAAAATCAACCTCAAGGCATAGATCCTAATTCTAGAGAAGTAGAATTCGTCTTGAAAGAGCCTCTTCTTCAAGATTGAGGTTGTGTGTGTAATCTTGTGATTTTAATACAAGTTTGCAAGCTGTTAATCATATACTGTGTTGATTACTGTTACATTGAATATCAAAGTGTTATTCCGCAACTTCTTTGGTATTGTTTCTGAGTTTTCATAATTCTTGTTGAGAATTCGATCCTGACAAGTGGTATCAGAGCCTGTTCTCTCAGAAACATCTATTTATTCATCATGGAAAACTTTGCAGAATCATATAGTACTCTGGTCTCAAAGGTTCCAATGCTCAGACCCAATGAATTCGATATGTGGAAGATCAGAATCAAGCAGTACATACTCCTCACTGACTATTCTATGTGGGACATCATTGAGAATGGCCCTTCTGAAGTAGGAAAGATTGGTGCAGATGGAAAGAGAACTCCACCAAAAACTGATGCTGAAAGAAAGATTAGACAGACAGAGATGAAAGCCTTGAGCACTCTGCTCTTGGCTATTCCCAATGAATATCAACATCAGTTCTGCAACTGCATTGATGCAGAGATGCTCTGGAATGCTCTAGAGAAGAGATTCTCAGTTACCAAAAGTACCAAGAGAAATCAGAAAGCCATTCTGAAGCAACAATATGAGAACTTTATGTCAACCAAGAATGAGTCCATGAATCAAACTTTTGACAGGTTCAACAAACTTATTGGTGAACTAGCTACAGTGGGAGTACAAATTGATCAAGATGATCTAAACAGGAAGTTCCTAAGGTCCCTGAGTGATGAATGGACCATGTATACTGTGTCTTTCAGACAGAATGATCAACTGGAAGAAAAGGAACTTGATGGTCTATATAATGATCTAAGAGTTTTTGAATCTGAGGTAGAGGCTAAGAAGAGGCCTTCTGGATATGTTCACAATGCTGCACTCCTATCAGCATCAATTGATTCTACTTCCAACCCTGAATCAGTTAGTGCTGCCAATGGAGCAAATCAAGAGAAAGGCACTGAAACTGTATTTGAAGCCTTTCTGGCAAGTCATGGAAACTCTTCTCTTATTAATGATGACTTGGAACAAATCCATCCAGATGATCTTGAAGAGATGGACATTAAATGGCAGATGGCCATGCTCTATATGAGAGTTAAGAAGTTCATCAAAAGAAATGGGATGAACAACTTCTCCCAAAGAAGAGAAGATGGAGCAGGATTTGACAAGTCAAAGGTGGAATGCTACAAATGCCATCAGAAGGGACACTTTGCTAGAGAATGCAGAAGTGGAATGTCTCAAAATAACAACCACCAACAAGCTCATTCTGGAAGCTTCAATAATAACAGAAACTCTGCACAAGCCCTTGTCTCTCAACAAGGTATGGGGTTTGATTGGAGTGATCAAGCTAAAGAGGTCATTCAAAACCAAGCTCTAATGGCAGAGGTTTCTGATCTCCCAACAGAGGTAACCTCCAATCTTTGTTCCCAAAATTGCATTAACACTGTTAAAAGGTATAGGGATGACAACCAGAACATGAGTAATGACCTTAAGAGATTGGAAAAGGACATAAAAGATTATGTGAGGATTGTTGAGAGATTTGAAGAGCAAATTAAGGGTTTTCAAGCCAATGAGCTTCAACACTCTTATGACACAAACTACTGGAAGTGGGAGAAGAATGACTTAAAAATTCAACTGACCAGATCCAAGGAGGAGAGTGAAAGTTAAGAGGAGAACTAGCTAAAGTCAAGCTAGATGTAGAAAAGTTTTCCAATGCCTCTAAAGCAATGGATTCTTTACTACAATCTCATATTCATGATAAACTGAGAAGAGGAATAGGGTACAATACCACACCACCACCGTATAAGAACAACTACATTCCTCCCAGTTCAGATTTGTTAGAAGCAAAGGATAGGAAGGACCTACCTGAGGGAGCCACTGAGATTGATCCCTTAGATGACGTAGTTGTTAAAGATAAATCTGAGAAAGAAGTTGTCAAGAATAAGAACAACACTGTGAGTGGTGAGATTCCTATAGAAAACCACATAATTACCAATGAGGGATGTGGAAAGAATTGGATAAAGTCCAATGAGATAGAGAAGACTGAGGGAAAGAACAAGAAGGTTCACTATAAGCAGACCAATGTTGTGAATCCTATCCCTTGCAAGCAGTGTGCATGCAATAAATCTGAGCCCCAAAAACATGATAAACCAAGGGGAAATCAGAGAAACTGGAACAATCAATGGGCACAAAAACAAGGTATTGATCTGAGTAAAATCAATAGACCAAAACCTTGTTTCATATGTGGAAAGTTAAACCATTTGGCTAAGCACTGTTTCTTTAATCCTATTAACCAACAGATGAACTTTCAAAGATTTGTGCAAAAACCTGTTGGTTATAGGAAGACTGGAAAGAAACATGTGGGGAAGAAATCTGTTGAAACCAAAGGCCCTATGAAGAAAAAGGTTTTAAAAGAAAGTATCAGAATATGGGTGCCTAGAAGCTCTAAAACTGTTAGTACTGCTGACAGAGATAGTGCTGCTAGAAGCATTACTGCTGCTACCAGTGTTAGTACTGCTGAAAATTTTAATACTGCTAACACAGTTACTTCTTCTAACAAAGTTAGTAATGCTAAGCATGCAAGTGCTGCTAATGCAGTTAGTACTTCTAAAACCAGTACTGCTTCTAGCAAATGTGTTTCTAAACCCATCATTGTGACAAAGTACTCCAGAAATGAGGAGTCAAAGTTTAAAAATCTTGTCAAGAAAGAATGTAAGTATTTTGATGAGAAAGGGGTACCCAAGACCACTGTGGCTTGGGTTCCTAATTCATACTAACTGATTTATCTTATGTGCAGGGCAACCAACAACTCAAGGGAAAGAGCATATGGCATGTTGATAGTGGTTGCTCTAGGCACATGACAGGCAACATGTCATGCCTTCAGGATTTCAAGCATATCAATGGAGGACATGTTGCATTTGGAGATAATCTTACTGGTGGTAAAATAAG